>JBBBDQ010000214.1:1427500-2002500 GCA_037127315.1 Ascarosepion bandense
ACCTGCTACCCCTATCCACATAGGGGAAACTACTATATGATCTGGCACGTCTTAGACCTCTCGACCACGAATAACCTTCAGTCTAAACGAGGTTTTAATCAAGCCTATATAACACAGTTTTCGATTTATCGCAATAACCATATATGCTTATTACCACTTGATGAATGATATGAATGATTGGTATATGGTGAAAAGCAGATTTAAGACCGGAACAAAACGGCGTAGATTTATATATATTTATATTTATATATATATTGATATATATCGAATAAGTACAGGAATACAGGTAAATCGAAAAAAGATGATGAAAAAGAAATATCGCTTGTATGGTATTTCAGTAGCACGATAATATTCCAGTTGTATTTTTTTTACAGGATGATCGGTTATTTAACTTTTAGTTGGCTGAATTTGCAATATCTCACTTTCCGTTTTCTTATTTGTAGCAGTAAGCAAGTTTTCCGGCTAACCATATTTCAAATCTCTTTCCAACTGTCATCCCAAAACACAGGAGTCAACTGAATAATCTCGTCTTGCATTCTGATTTTGTTAAACAGGCACCCAGACTGGGGTGGGGAAAAGGGTGCATTCTAAAGTCTAAGTAGAGCATTTTTATACCGAAAGATTTCATTGAAAACAAAGACTACTGGACTGATATGTGATATTTGTCTTCCTGTATAGTAGTGGATGTTGGACAATCTCAAAGATGAAGAGGAGGTGGATGACGGGGTTGGTGTTGAGAGAGATACCAAGAGAAAAAGTATTAAGAGCAACAAGGGATAGGAGCGAGTGGAAGACCAAGATCGCCTACATTCTGAAAGGACATGGCGAACAAGGAAGAATTAACCGAAAAGCTAATGCTGTTTATAATTGCTACATTGTGATTTCACATCAAGAAATCTTTATGTTTTGATGAACTGAGACAAATTTGTATAAGGTCTCCATTTACCACACAGTATAACTCCTACCAGCTCGAAATGAAAACTATTACATTTAACCATTTGGACTTTCAGTTGTAGAGGAGAAAAACACCCTCTTATTGTCTGCCTGCTCTTATAAATTGATCTGATAATCCAGTACACAGGAAATTGTCAAGGTTGCATCTCGATCAAGGGTTACACATCGTCAAAACACATTTGATTAGAATTAGGCAACTTTGATAAATTTGCTTAATTCTCTGAGCAATAGAATTTTGCACTCATATCCCTGTCTCGGTGTTTTCCACTTGTTGACACTTCGGCTACTCTTTCCGACAAAAATAATTGTATTCTCCAGTTCTAGAGAAATCTCTTCCCATATTGAAAATCACTTCAAATTAATACCAGCCATCTAAAAATAAATTTACATCTTTATTTCTATAACTGCTTGAATTTAATGTACCCACCTTTTTATAATGGTTATATATTAACATACTTTCTTTTCTCTAACTGCTTGATTTCAAAGTCCCTACATTTCTCTAAAAACTTGATTTCAGAGTACCTATATTTTTGAAACTTTCTGATTGTAACGTACCTGCATTTCTCTAACCGATTTAAACGCACTTATATTTCTCTAACTGCTTGATTTCAAAGTACCAATATTTCTCGAACTGCATGGTTGTAACGTACCTATATTTCTCTAACTGCTTGATTTAACGTGTTTACATTTCACTAACTGCTTAACATTAAACTACTTACCTTTCTCTATTTGATTTTAACGAACCTACCTCTCTCTAACTGTTGAATAATAACGTACGTACATTTCTCAAACCGCTTGGTTTTAACTTACCTACATTTCTCTAATGACTGATTTAAAGGTCCCTGCGTTTCTCCCTATGATTTGTTTCCAACGTACCTATGTTTCTGTAACATTTCTATATTAACGTACCTAGATTTCTCTAAATACTTGGTTTTAACCGACCTACATTTCGATAAGTGCTTGATTTTTATGTAACCTATGTTCTTTGTTTGATTTTAATGTGCCTACATTACTTTAGCTGCTCTGTTTTAAAGAATTTACATTACTCTAAATGTTTGCTTTAAAGATACCTGCATTTTTATAGCTAATTGCTTTTAGCGGACATATATATTTTTAACTGGTTTATGTTAAAGTACGTACATTTCTAAAACAGTTTGATTTTAACGTAACCTATATAGATTTTAATTGATGATCCAGGATCGTGCATCCCTGATTTGATTTATGTCATATTGAGGTATATTGGAGTTTAGGATTAGCTTTCAAACAGGGATGATAATTTAATCCTCTAGTGAAATCGTTTAGACAAGCAGCATTTCGACTATTTCTGGATGCCCATAGGAGCCCAAAATGACAATTACAAATCTGGGATACTGAACTCAATCAGGTACAAAAAAAATGTAAAGACCTGGGAACTTTTCTAACAGAGGACGGAAGGAGCGGCACTGATATACGAAGGTGTATTGGTATGATCAAGGATGCATTCTAAAGCTTGAGTAGAGCATTGTCAATCCGGAAAATTTAATTGAAATCAAAGACTACTGGACTGATATGTGACATTTTGCTTCCTGTATAGGAGTGGATGTTGGACAATCTCAAGGATGAAGGGAAGACTCAAGAGAAATGTTGTTCTTCAGAAGGACACTGGCGATAACATGGACCGAACCTGTGAGCAACGACAAGGATTTGAGAGGATGCAAACAAAATGGCAGCTTAAACTTAAAATCAGGAAGAGATAGTTAAGGTTTCTGGGACATGCAATGAAGAAAGATCACTTGGAGAATCTAAAACCCACAGGACAGATAAAGGAAAGAGAGACAGCGGAAAGCCGCGTGAGAGATACTTCATGGGCTTGAGGAGGTGGATGATGGGTGTTGAGAGAGATACCAAGAGGAAAAGCATTAAGAGTAACAAGGGATAGGGGTGAGTGGAAGACCAAGATCGCCTACATCGTGAAAGGACAATGTGAACAAAAAAGAAGTAACCGTAAAAGATAAACCTGTTTATAATTGCTACATTGTGATTTAATATCAAGAACTCTTTTATGTTTTGATGAACTGAGGCAAATCTATTACTGAAAAGAACAAAACCCTGGCTGACGAACGTAAAGAAAATAGTTCTTTATTCTATAAAAATAAAGAATTATTTTTATTATTTTTCCAACTTACATTCGACAGTTTCCTTTCGTATTTCTATGGGCTAAGAGGAAAAAAAAAAGGAACAATGAAACATCGAGCTGGTAGAACAATTTTCAAGATGGACACGAACATTGTTGGGCTGCCGATGTAGGCTTCCCTATATATTTTTTTTGTTGTTTTTTTTTTTGTTTCAGCATGCACATGTTTTTGTTGTTTTGGCATGCACATGTTTATACAATTGTAGGGCTTGTGTGGCATGGGGAGGAGAGTGAGGATGTTGCGCTTAAAATGTTCTTAGGCGAACATTTTGGAAAATGGGTGGGCGAGGAGTGTAATATAATAATCTGGCCCCACCCAAGAAGGCTGATGAAGCGTGGGTGCTTTCGGTCATTGAAAGCAGCGGATGTCGTTTTGACCCTATTTCCGGCAGAGCGGAAATAGCTCAGAGCAAACAGACAGGTGACTATGAGAATTACGTAGGCGTCGAGTAGGCGTCGCGATCGAGGCAAGTTCCGGTTTTGGAAGATATATAAAGACCTCGAAACACAGAAGTCACGGACAGTCAGAGTCAGTCAGTCTCCAGAAGTAGAAGAGAAGAGTCCCAGTCAGCCTCGACAGTAGTCAGGCTCGACAGGCAGTCTGGGCAGAGAGCCAGACAAGACCAGAAGTCGAAGAAGAAGCTAGAAGAGCTAAGCAGAGAGGCTACACTCCCGTCGAACCCCCCGTCACCACGTCGAACCCAATTAGAGGCGCGCTCCCTCAACTCTCTGTTCCCTAGGCTACACGGTCCATCGTCATTAATAAAAACACAAGTCATATTTTTATATACATGCGTGTTTGTTGTTTGTGGATATATAACAGCGTGGACGTGTGCGGTCGATTTGTCAAAAAGGTGATTTCTCGCCTTTGGGTTATCGGTCTGAAAAAGGTGTTTCTAGCGTACGGCATCTTTTGAAAGTTCCTAAAAAACCATGCCAAGTTTTGATCCAAATTCTGTGAGTGAAACTGCGTAGACGGCGCTCTTTGAGGAATCATGGACTGTTGTGCTAGCTTGAAGTCTCAAGCCATCGTGATTGAGGGTTGTTCAGATGGTTGTTCTTGACAGGGTAAAACGCTCCCACCCAGAAACTGTAACTAAGGTACGATCAGCCTCGTCACAGTATAAATCTCAGGTGGGTTCTCTGGGTGTTGAACAAACACAAGTGGGTCTAAGCAGGCGTCTACAATGAAGATTAGATAGTCGCCCTTGCATACAGCATCCTTGGAGAATAGTGGACAGTCATATATATATATATATATATATATATATATATATATACAGAAAATCTAAGCAAGAGACAACAAACCTAACTAGGTTTCACCCTTCGGCTCGTCAGGTTAAATTGGCCCTGACGAGCCAAATTGTTTCTTTCAAAGAACTTTCTCTAATATATATATATATATATATATATATATATATATTAGAGAAAGTTCTTTGAAAGAAACATTTTCATTCAATCTCTCATACCAGCAAACAGTACAAAACTCGCATTCAGTCAGTTACGTGCCATATATGATAAACGCTTGAGCGATCATGTCTTGAAAGAGACATGAGTGACTGGGCAGAAGATTCTATTGCCATTACTTTCTACGTTAGACTGGTTGCCAGCAAGGCTATAGAACCTAATATGTTCTGTTATTTAACCTATAACTGGAGGTAAAAAATTCAAAAGAGCGCTGTTCATGCTCGTTGTCAAATGTCAGCATGCGGATAATTTTTGTTGCGTTTGATAGTTTCTGATTGACAGAGAAAAATAGAATGAAATTTATATAAGTATGTATTGACATTCAAAAAATCAGTTTGATGAGCCACAATACAAAAATCATCGTCTGAGTCCTGATGAATAGACTGATAAGCAGAGTCAGGCCACAGATAGGACAATAATAGTGCGGATTCGTCAAAGACACTGGAACAGAGAAAGCCATATTTATGTTTAGGATCCTATCCAGGAGGACAATACTAATGAGAAATGACGTGTGCATATGTCTTATTGATTATGCAAAGGCGTTCGACAAAGTACACCACAAAGTATTGATAGAAATACTGAGAAACTTCGACATATTTGGGAAAGACATAAGTACAATCAATAATATCTACTGGCAGCAAACTGTCTGTATACGGACTGGTAACGAATTCAGCAGATATACAAAGATAGAAAGGTGTGTGTCTTTTCACCGCATCTATTCAACTTGTACAGCAAGACTATTCTGTGGACTCTAGAAGTTATACCAGGAGTCGTTAACGGAGGCCACAATTTGAACCACATACTGTACGCAGATGATACAGTGTTGATAGCAAATACGGAAGAGAAACTATAAGTCATGCTACAGAAGAATGACAAGAAAGGACAACAAATAATCTGCAAGAAAACCGAACGCATAGTCATCAACAGAAAGAGCAGCCCAGTATGCCAAGTACAAGTGGAGGATACTAAAATCAAGCAGGTACAAAAGTTTATATATCTGGGAAGTGTTCTAAACGAAGACGGAAAGTGCGGCACAGAGATCCGAATGCGAGCTAACATGGCAAAGGATGCATTCCAGAAGCTAAGTCGAATATCAAGAGACAGGAAAATTTCACCAGAATCAATAACGAGATTACTGGATTGTTCTGTGATGTCAGTTCTTCAAAATGGCAGTGAATGCTGGACAATCTCATCGAAGATGAAGGAAAAAATTGAAGCAACTGAAATGTGGGTCTAAAGAACGATGCAGCAAATATCATGGATCGAGCACGTGAGTTATGACGAGGTTTTGGAAAGGATGGAAACGAAAGTATATTAATACTGAGCACAAGGAAGAAACGGCTAAAGTTCCTGAGACATTTGATGGGGATTGTGAGGCTTGGAAAATCTGATATTAACAGACCAGATAAAGATAAAGATATATATATATATATATATATATATATATATATATATATAGATATAGATATATATATATATAAAGATATATATATATATTTCACCTAACCGGATCTTCAGGGAAGCCAGCCTTCTCTGAAGATCCGTTTAGGTGAAACCTAGATAGTTTTTTTGACTCTTTAGGTTATTTAATTGTATATATATATATATATATATATATATATATATATATATATAGGTTTCGTGGTGACAATGCAAGTGAAATAATCGTTGTGGTTCGATAAAACCGAAAATCAGATGTTTAGCATTGTTATGTGAATATTCTTCTTATTGTTTATATTCTTCTATGTACGTTGTCCTTTCAAGATGTAAGAGATCATGGCATTCCACATCTACTTATCGCTAGTAGCTTTCTTCTGTTACACACGCAACCCCTGATCTGCCACCCACCTGCTCAAGCCCATCAAGTATGTTATCCGCTGTTTTCCCCCTGTCTCTCTGTTCTGCTCTGCTTACGAATTGAGCGCTTTATTGTTATAGATTACTCGTCTCGGGTTTTTTCTTTGGGCTACGTACTTTGACTGATGTTCATATGCTTAGCTCTTTCTTTTTTTACATCCATTTTTTCCTTCCGCGTATATACTTGGAGGGTTTTTCGAAACATGTATAGTGAAAAGTTTACATTTATATATATATATATATATATATATATATATATATATATATATATATATATATAAGGGAGTGGATTAATTCCGACATATTTTTAATTTATTTTTTTAAAAGTTATTTTAAGTGAATACTTTTATTTGAGTTGATGCTATGTTTTTAATATTAAACTATTTATTTATTTATTTGTTAAAACTTACCGGCCTGGATATTTAAGTAATACAGCCGTAGGACGCATGTTTTTCTAACATTCATATATTTCGAATAAGATTTTTCTTTCATTTTATGAAAGTAGATGTAAATAAATAAATAAAAGTGCTTAAGATTAAAATTAGAACATCTACTTAGATAAAAGTATCCATTGAAAAGCGTCTGAACAAATACATTATAAGAGTTACGACACAGACTGGACCAAATCGGTCGAGTTTCTATCCCAGCCAGAAGTAAGTAGATGTCTTCTCACACTGATGATCTTTGATACAGCGAAACAGGCTTGTATGTAGATGACATATATATATATATATATATATATATATATATCCGCAGACAAATCTCTTTCGCTGTATAACAGCTCATCAATACGGTTATACATCTGATTGCTTCTAGACAGGATTGAAACCCGACCGAATTGATATCAGTCGACAATTCTCGGTAGAGGAAGGCGGACTTTTGGGTGTTATATACAATTTAAACATGCCAGTAACCGTGAATATTCAAATTCATTACTGCATGAACGATGCGTAGATTCATGAGTAGCTACTGCCTACCCGTCCTCGATAGTGCTCAATCGGGTTGTGAGTTTTTAATCATGATGTTTAGCGTCAATAATGTTGTTTTTTTAAACAGCAAACAGTCATGACGAGTGAAAATATCATAATGGTGTCCGTATGTAACTTCATGAATCTGCTCTGATAAATAGACAAATTCTTTGTTAGCATATAAATATTTATCTATATATATATATATATGAGTTTGTGTGTGTGTGTGTGTATGCTCTCGTGAGTGTGTGTGTCTAATTTTGAGATTTCGACAACTAAGCATACAAAGCCTATCCACACACAAGAGTTAAATTTTACGGGTCGTTTTCATAGTAAGATAGATACATATTACTTATGCATTTTTTCTTCATTAGACAAAGAATTTAAAAACGAATTGACATAAGTAAAATATGCCCACATTTTTTCTTTGCTAGAAATATACATTTTTTAGAAACTGGGATTGTGTTGTTTCTAGGTCTACACCTGGTAAAGCATATTCATCTATAAATATAACCATCATCGACAATCTCACCTACCTCCCATTAGCATGGACCAGGCTTGCCTCCCAGAGAGTAAAACACTACGCCTCCTTGGTCTCACACTTTCAGCGGACCTCAAATGGAATGACTATATCGAATCCATTGCTAAATCCGCTGCTATGAAAGTCGGTTCTCTGTGTAGGGCCCGGAAGTTTTTTCCGTCTAAATCTATCCTGCACATTTACAAATCTACCATCCGCCCGTGCATTGAATACTGCTGCCATATCTGGTCGGGTGCCCCTGCTGTTCTCCTCGGGCTTCTCGATAAGGTTCAGAGGAGGGTCTGTAATGTGATAGATACCGACTTGGCAGACCGCCTGCAGTCTCTCTCCCACCGGCGAGACGTGGCTTCGCTGTGTCTCTTCTATAAATACTTTCACGGCTTCTGCTCCGATGAACTTAGATCACTGGTGCCCCCTAAATACGAATTTGCACGAGATACTAGATTAGCAACTAGATCCCACCCTTTTACAGTGAAATCGATAAAATGCAGCCGTAACTTCTACTCCAACAGTTTCTTTCCTCGCACTTCCCAACTGTGGAATTCTCTTCCAAACGATTGCTTCCCCGACGGCTACAATCTCCAGGAGTTTAAATGTAAGGTCAATAGACACCTCCTAACACACTAACCTGCTCCCATTCTATCAAACACTCTTCCCATCTGCCCGACACTTATCCTTGCTATCCTTACTCATCTATCACCTTTCTCCTGACATTCCCTATGTCTATCCACTCCTTCTCTTTACCTTCCCTTTGTAGCCCCATGCGCAATAGTGGCAGTGGAATGCCTTGCTTGGGGTGAGATGATTAAAAAAAAAAAAAAAAAAAAAAAAATTCTCAACTGATTTCAATATTTGCAGCAAACTATTGAATGATTTGTGATTTTACCATGACTGCAGACTCATTGATAAGATCCGTATCGTTTACTATGTGTGCAATATACGTAGTCATATGTGTTAGTTTTCGGAAAAGGCAGAATAGCTTTAAGTTTTGAAAAGTAAATCCAACCGCCATGATACTGTCATAATTTTCCCCATATTTCGCTATCAGGGATTTAGGATATTTGACAATGGCAGTTGCTGGAGGCACATTAAACTTTCACGCGAATCTGAGGTGCCGTTCCGACGAAGCTTCTCTTATCGCGTTTAGCCATCAGTTATTTGAAATTTTAGCGGCACGAACGTATGGAAAATACACCCACGAACTGGCTCCAATTATCGAGCGCTAACCCTTTAGGAATTCATATTTCTCGCTTGGTAACTGTGTCTCCTTTGCCTATCGGTACTACTCTAAAGAATAAAAAATAGATCTGTCACCAAACTGCACCTGCCCATAGAACTGAGCGGAGAGATTTCAATTGCACATCAGGAAATCTGCAATACACAATAAGCGAATCTACTTATTTCTCACTTGCCAGTCTTGACAGATTTAAAAAGAAAACACACCCACGCGTCATTATGGGTGAGAATTTCTTTTCTTACTTTATAACCCTTTTACATGAACGAACATTTCTGATATATTAGTGCTCGATTGGTATTTCCATCTGCCTCACAACCGCTAATCTTTATAATTGGGATTCGGCCTACTCGCACACAAAGTTGAACCATCCCTATTAAGTGCAGATGTCTTTAGTAAAAAGTAGTATACATTCGGTCAGCTTAATTAAAAACTAATGGTTTGTAGAACGGGTTGCGGACAGGATGTTTTCGGAAACACCACAATCATGATCTCGCCCAATCTATAGTTAACAGTTACCTTTGTTTTTATTTCAAATCTTTCTCACTATTTTGAGTAGCGCTTGTGTCTTTTATCGAGCAGTGAACATTTAGGCACTAAAGAAAAGATCTCGTGACGTATCTAACTATCGTAGAACAAGACATACAATTCTTAGTGTAAAGGAATAATATATTCGTGTATACTTAAATCTCGGGACAAGATGAATAGTTTACTTACTGATTTTCCTTAATCACTGATTGTTCTTCTAAGACTAAAGAAGTCAATTTCCCAGAATGTTTAGTAAAATTAAATTCAGAATATTCTCTTCTCTAGACTAGCTAGAAAGTTCAGTCTGCCTCAATATTTAACCTAAAGCTGATGCGAGTACGGATTAGAATTAGCCAGACCGATTGCACCTTCTGCGCCGATAAAACTTACAATATATTTGTCTATACTTCTGAGATGAAGTAATATTTACATTTTTTTACATTGTTTGGACTGTTGTCCTTATCATTATTAACTTGTTTACGACGTTTCGGATATGCATTGTGGTGCAGTGGATATCGACAGGGAACGATGAATTGGGGGTGTCGAGTTCGAATTCCAAATGAATTCCTTGCATTCGCTTACCCAAAAATACCCTTGAGAAATGTATCTACACAGTCTCTTCTCTCCGGTTATGGTTTAAATAGCAGGACAGATTAGGTTCTATAGCCTTGGCTGACAACCAGTCTACTGCAGTCAGTCATATTTCTTTTGAAATATGATTGCTCAAAGCATGTATCATGTATGGCAATTAACTGACTGACTGAAGCTATGGACTTCCTCAGAAGCTTAAAATTTTGGACCCAACCCTTTCGCAATAAAGAGTTCGTTTAAAAGTTTTTACCATCTAAGGAAGTTCAGAGTACCTGAGGAAGTCCGGTGCACCTGAGGAAGTTCGGAGCGTACAACAGCCGAAACGTCGTAAACATGGCAATAATATAAGGACAACAGTCCAGACAATGTAAATAATATAAACCTTACACTCTATGCACATTTCAGGGCTTTTTTTTAGGCTGAAATGTAAAACGTAAATAAATAGATATTTTTTATTCAAAACAACATTGTACCAAATCTAATCTTTGATTATAGGCTATTAGTTCAAAAATTATGTGAGTGATATTATCCTGCCATAAAATATATCAGTTTTAACTTTTCACAAACATTTCCAAATGTTTTATTCCATTTTCACATTTTATTGCATTTTTAACACTAAAATAATCGTGCTATTCATGATTTCATAATTATGCAACCGTTAATGGAGTCATGTTTATATTGTACAAACTATTTTATTCGTTTTCAAGATTTTAATATTTTAAAAGTTTCCAAATATTTCTTGCACGCTTTGGTCATAAGGTGGAAATATTATTTTTTAAATGTCGATAATGTGAAATAGAGTTAAACATGAAGATGCTAAAATTTATCAGATATCAAAATTAAAAGTTTAGCTAGAGATATTATGAATAAAAGCATTTAATGCGGTGATTTCTGTTACTTTTTATCGATTATCATTAAAATGCATTGCATTTGGCTGAACTATATGGGAGCCATGTTTAACATCTAAACGAACATTTATTTATTTATTTTTTTTGCTTTGGGAGAATTTCGAAGAGGAGTATTTAAAGAAAATTGATGAGTATTGCAAATTATTTAAGTTTTAATAGCCAGAAGGTTTACCGGTGAATTTAATATACACGACCGATTATTATTTATGTGATTTGTTTTAATTCAAAGGAAAATATATATTATGTTGCATTTTCTAGAATTGATATCTGCTTTACATTAGATGTAATATCGCTGGCACTGATAAAATTGCATAAAAATTTTAAATTTCAGCAAACCAGACCAGACCAGCCCGCAATTTTATCTCGGGTTCTCGAATACTCTATCCCGTTCGATAACCAATAGGCTTCTTCTTCCTCTTTTATGAAGTAGGTGATCACAGGCTTCCACATCTCCCTTGTGGCTCTTAGCAAATTTTCTCCATACGTAATACACGCTTTTGGGCGATCATGTCTCGAAAGAGAAATGACTGACTGAGCAGAAGGTTAGCCAGCAGAAGATTAGCCAGTAGTTTGCTATTGTTCTTTTGCGGAAGACTGGTTGCCAGCCAAGATTATAGAAACCAATCTGTCCTATTATTTAACCCATAATTGGAGAGAAGACGGACGGGTATTTGTGCGTAAATGAATGCAAGGAATTCAACTGTAATTCAAAATCGGCCCCCGAATTCTCGTTCCGAGTCTATATCCACTGCACCACAACGCACCTTTCTCATTACATGTCCTAAATACTTCAGCTATCTTTTCAAGTTAGGAAGTATCAGCTACCTTCTTGTGCCCATCTTCAAAACTTCTTCGTTTTTTACGTGTCTCGTCCATGTTATCCTCAGCATCCTTCTGTAGAAGCACACTTCGGTTGCCTCAATTTATTACTTCATTTTTGGTATTGTCCAGACTTCGCTGCTATATTGAAAAACAGATATCCCATAAAAATCCAGTACTCTCTGTTTTGTTTCCATCGTTTGTTTTTTTTCCCTCTATTGATGCTCAATTTATCTTCTGGAGTGCATCCTTGGCCATGCCAATACGCCTTGAAATCTCCATATTTTACTTTCAGTCTTTTGTTAGAACATTTTCCAGATTCTGCAACTGTTTGATTTTAGTATTCCCAACGTGTAATTGGTTATTTCAGCTCTTTTTTTACTGATGACCATGCATTCTGTTATCTTGTAGTTTATATAAAGTTTCTTTTCCGCATCCGAAAGTTACATAAAATTTTCTTTGCAAAATCCTCAAGTAGCCCTTTTCTTGAAAAGTAGAAATTGAATATAACTCTGAAATAAACAAATAACCATGGAGTTTTAGTGAGCTAGGAAAAGAGCCGCTGTAAATTAAATGTTGCCGTTGAGAAAAATTAGTGAATTAGTGAATATACTAACGATCTATTGATTCGGTGAAGAAAAAGTTAAAACGACCGAACAAATTCGATACCGGGTAAATCTAAGGACTGAGTAATGGAAAATATTGACACCTGAATAAATAAAAGAAAGGTAAGCGTGATATTGCCTGTTAGGCATTGCCAACGACACATACGATATGAGTTTGATGCGAAATCCTTTAGAACATTTAGGATAAAATCACCCCCCCCCACACACACACACATATATATATATATATATATAGATATATATTGCAAACAGAAATTAGGTTTGTTCCAACGAGAAAAATTGGTACAAAAGAAAAATGTACAAGAAGCCGTGAACGTTTTGTTTAAAAGGTAGATTTATTGTTATTCATGTTGCATGGTCTTTGTAGGATATATTAAGTGTTCATAATGGCATTTGTGTCAAAGTTGACACTTTTCAGGCGATTAAACGTTTGATTTTACATATCGAGATCCGTTTGTCTTTCTGACGAAAATACTCTGTATATATAGATAAGGGGTTGTGAGCAGGTCAGGACCTTCATATGCGTGCATATTTGTTGGTTCTTTTTCACACTTGTTCTTTAAATGTCTTCCGTTTTGGAAATCATTCACCTTTCGTGGCTAGTTTTATTTTTTACACTGACTTGCGGAAATTGATTTTTCTTTTTTCTTCTTCAAAATTGTTTTCAGAAATTTTGATTCAATTCTACGGATCATTAAGTAAAATTTTTATTCATTCTCCGGGTCATCATTTTTTCATCGCGTTTGAATTAACCGTGTCTGTGTGTTTGTTTTAGCTTTTGATGTTGTTGTTCTTTTTAAAGGAGGCTGGTATTTTTTATATTTTTTATAAATATTTCTTCCTGCACCATGAGTGTGTCATAATCTGAATTTTGGCAGGTAGGCTTTACTCTGAATTTACTTCCACTACATTTGTGTAACTGTTGAGAAACGTACAATTTCCTATTATTGGTTAGTTTAATGTTACTTCTGTACAGGGCTACTCTTTTATCCAGGCAGTGTGTCCCCAGCACGTATTTTTTTGCGCATTCATCTTATATTAGAGCATAAATTAGGTTTTATATTTGCAGGTATGTTTTTATTTCGAACGTAGATATGTTTTCAAACTTGAAGTGATTTCTTTTTATTATTACGTTGCTCTATCTAATCAAAAACCACACACACACACACACACACACACACACACACACATATATATATATATATATATATATATATATATATATATTGTGTGTGTGAGGTCGATTATCTTTTTTCCCCAATCAATATTAGACAAGTGTTGATACATGGAAAAACTCGCTTAAAATCTTTTCGGAGAAATGCATTTAAATATCGGCATTGTAAAAGCGTCTAAAAAGATATTCATTTGGACAATATTGAAATGAAAATGTTATTATCTCAACAGTAAATCAAAAACGTTTGACATTCTAAAAAATAAATTTTAAATCGCATGAAAACTAATTCAATCCAAATATTTATATAATAATATCTTCAAAATTTTCATTGGAAGAGCTTTTAGAAACAACGGGAAGACTTAGCTTAAGACATAAAATTTTGGCAAGAATGTTAGTATATCTTACTTTAAATTCATAAACAACATGAGAAGCTTTAGATGTTAATTTCTGAGAATGTGAATGAAAATCGAGCAACTTTTATTTTTTATTATTTTTTTCAGTAATGCTTGGATTTAATATTAATAATTTTTTTTTTGGGTAATTGCAATTTCACAATTTTTATTCTGGGATAGTTTGATAAATTCTGACCTTTATCATAAATAACTTCCCTGATTTTCATAAATTATAAATGTTGTGAATCTTGATAGCCCCGTTTAAACATTTTAACTAGTAAGCCTGTAAAGGAAGTAGGAATTCTTATACCATCAATCTATTTAATAATAACTCCGAATGGGTGTTTATTCTGTTACAAGGTACCACCAATTGTATGCAATTTTCAATCGAGCTTCCTTGCTAGAACAGTTATATGACATACTCACTTTCAATATTTGTATTTGTGTTGTCCAGAAGAAAACCCTTAAGGCTGTGTATGCTATCAAAT
This sequence comes from Ascarosepion bandense, assembly GCA_037127315.1. Classification (NCBI taxonomy): domain Eukaryota; kingdom Metazoa; phylum Mollusca; class Cephalopoda; order Sepiida; family Sepiidae; genus Ascarosepion; species Ascarosepion bandense. Next base: position 1,442,221 of record JBBBDQ010000214.1, read on the forward strand.
TCTTCCAAACCATTAAAACTTCTTTTATTAGAACAACACCAGCGGCACTAGTCTATAAAAGAGACATTTTCTAGTTTCAGTTAAATGTTAAATAGCATTCTGAGCCCCATTCAGTTTTAGTTTAATGTATCCGTTTTCTCCTATAACTTCCGTAAATACAACAAAGTCGTATTAACAACAAATTTCATTTATTACTGCTATCAACTCAGAAACAGACAAACATTTTAATATATTTAGTGTGTCTTTCATGTGTCAATAGTTTTACTGTAGCTTTTTCTCTAATTATTTTTGACTTATCATTTACAATGATTTTTAAAATCATATCTTCGGTTAAAATGATGCATAGACTTTATATCCAAGAGAAATGCATTAGGAAGAGATGTTTCAAGATTAAAGGAATCATTTTCTTTATATTGCGTTTTTCTTCAGACAGTTTAATAAAACCTTTGAGAAAATATTTCTTCAGGCAATAATAAATTAGACTACATTCTCATTGTATAGTGTAATTAAAGAATTGGCAATTAATATCTATTTCTTACCTTTTATTTTTAAAAAAAAATATTTAAATAAAAAAGCAAAAGCTCGATGATATAACAGTGTAAATGCAAATAAACACCGACGATATTTAAATCCATTTCATTAAAGTTAAACTGTTGTTTTTGTCTTTTAGTTTTTCACTGGAATAAAACTATCACTTAAATAAATTAGGACATATTTTATGATTCATGAATTGTTCTACTGAAAAGTTTCTTGTAAAAGAGAAAAAAATAAACTAACACAAATAGTTTTTAATTAACCTTAACATAAAAGGCGATTTGAATAGATCGATATTGCTGTTTTTATTGGCACGGAAATAGTTTATGTTAAAGTAATTTTTATAACGCATGTTATTTCTTATAACAATTACATGTGTACATTTTACACGTTTACGTTTTCCAGGATTTTCAAGAGGTAATATACCTCAGATTTAAATTGATCTACATTAAATTTACTTCTTCGAATGAAATAAACTAACCTGGCCATTTTATTCAGTTAAAACCACAACACTCTTCAAGATATTCATCAATTTTATTTTAATTGCACTTTCGCAAATGCAATCGGAATTTTACCGTAAAACATTTTTGTGTCGTTTATGATATCATGCGCATACTATCAAAACTATTCCACCATTCTGGTTTAATATACATATATATATTAGTGTATGCTCTCATTACGATTGAGCTCTTTGGAGAAGAAAATTTTAAAAACAGTTTCAATCTCGGACAGAAGCAAGTGACGGCGTCTCGCCACACCGATGAGCTGTGATACAGCAAAACAGCCCTGGATGTGGATGACTAATATATATATATATATATATATATATATATATATATATAAGAATGGTAGACTTTGATAAACAGTAGCTACGCTGGCATCTACGCATCGTTCATTCAGCAATGAATTAGAACACTCTCAGCTATTGGGCGTGTATGATGATAATATACACACTGAAAGGTTTGCTCCTTCTACCGAGCGCCCGTAGCTCAGAGGTAGAACCGCCGACTGACGCTAATGCGGTCGGTTTTCAATCCTGAGTAAAAAGCAATCGGCTCTATAGCCGTACTGATGGGCTGTGATACAGCGAAACAGATCTGTCTGCGGATGAGTATATATATACCAATTTTAAGCAGCTACCACCTTACATTTTTGGAGACCATCTACATTCAAACTTTAAAGACAAAATCTTTAAAACTACAATGTCGAAACAAATGTACGATTTATAGTGGCTATATATATAAAACATACATTTTCTAAAATATAATTTAGAATATATATATATATATATATATATATATATGTGTGTGTGTGTGTGTTCTATAATAAAACAAATCAGGACGGTATGTTATCAGTGCTCGCTGTAAAATATAAAAGGATATATAAAACTATCTAATATAATAAAAGTCAAAGCTCTACTGAAAATTGCTGCCTGTTTGCTCCTTAAAATTTTATATGTACTCCTCAGGCCGTTCAAGGATTAACATACACAGTTCTATAATTAGGTCTCGTTTATTTGATTTGCGGTATATATTATTCAACTATATGCCGAAAAGAAGTTTTTAATGAAATAGTTGTAACATTAAAAATTCAGATGTGTTGTGTTTGGACACGCGGATATATACTTCAAGGAATAGAGACTGGTTGGTGATGATACTATATTTATCACACCTAATCATTTTTATTACGACTTTATTTCTATGTCTCCATACGGTCATGGGTTCTTGTCTTCAGTTAAGCATTCTAGAATTTCTTATGCATTGCAAAACTGCTCATGCGCAAGTTACATATGTTAACCTTTTTGACGAATACGTGCTCAAGATCTACCACCCAACGTTGAGGCCTGCCTCAAAATGGCATGGTATGTGGATAAAGTCATAGTTTTTCTTTACATGAAGATTTAGGTTGGGGAAAGAGATATTTTGGTATCGTTCTTTTTTTTGTTTTGTTTTTTAGATTTCTATCTATCTATCTATCTATCTATCTATCTATCTATCTATCTATCTATCTATCTGAGAAATTAATAAGTAGAATTAATACTGCTCACAGCGTAGACTTTATAGCAATTTAGCAAGTGTCGGTTATTGCAATATGTGATGCATCTGAGCATCAGGAAGAGATAGCTGAAGTTCCTGGTATATGCAATGAGGAAAGAGGGCTTGGAGAACCTGATACTAACAGGTCAGATAGAGGGAAAAAGAGATATGGGGAATGCAATGGATAACATATTTGAAGAACTTAATCAGGTGGATGATGGAACGAGGGTTGCATGATGTAACAGGAGAAGGCGTGCTAAAATCCACCAGGGATAGGGAGACGTGGAAAGCCATGATCACGTACGTCCTGAAAGGACAGGGCACATAGAAGAAGAAGATGCATACTTGGAAGATCATGTTTCGGTGAGTTAACTGCGATAGATTGCAATTTATTTTTTTGCGGTAGACTGGTTGTTAAACAAGTCTGTAGACCCTAGTCTTTTTGCTATTTAACCCATAGCTGGAGTGAGAAGAAACAGATTAATACATTTACTAAGGGTATTTGCGCGTGAATGAGTGCAACGAATTCAACGGGAACCCCAACTCGACTTCTCGTTCCGAGCCGATATTCGCTGCAGCATTTATGATGAACATGGCCGTAATCATTGATCACTCAGTGAGGATTGAACTCACTACTCAATTGTAATTGATCTACCGAGACAGACTTGTGTCACGTACATTGCGTCACATCGGAGTTTTCTGGGTAAACAATATATGCCGACATTATGTATGTCAGCCTTTATTGTCGAAATTAACGCTTTCTAAATTAAATTTGATATTAACCCACTGATGTTGTTGAAATGTTTGCTGTATTTATACGATAAAAGAATACGTAAATTTTCGTTGACAATGTTTGTGATTCTGATAAATATTTACACTAATTTATTTGGTCCTATGAGACTTCATTTTCCACAGATGAATTATTTTATTTATAAAAACCGGGAAATTAGAATTCTCAATTAAATTATAAGCTACGTTACCGACATTAATTGAAGTTTGTGTTTCTCTGGTCTATGTTATTTGAAACTGTTTATAAATCAAATAATTATATTAAAGAAATTAAATATTAATGTTACAATGACTTTATTTGCATAAGACAATCTAACTCGCCCACGTCAATATATTTTCAATGTTTTTGATAATCCAAAATAATATTATCTGAGATTCCCTTGATGTATTCGTTATACGCCGAAAATCTTACAAATTGTTTTTGGCTAATCTTAATATCTTCCCTTATAATAAATAAAATATAATATGGTGATGGCTTGTGATGTTATAATGAATGATATATTTATCATTAATATATTTATTCAGCTGTGAGTGGGCCCGTGATGTCAAAAATGACGGCAACATATATATTGTTGTACCTGCTATTGAGTACTTTACATTAAGATACGAGAAAAAAACAACAAACCTATCTAAACCTTTAAATGTGAGTAGTGAGAAATGTAGACTTTGAAAAACAGTAGCTACTTACGCATATGCACATCGTTCATTCAGTTATGAACTTGAATACGCTCGGTTACTGGCGAGTTGGATGTATTTATAAACCAATTGGCAATATTATATTTCGTGGATCTCTTATCGACCGCTCCTCAGACGGAATACATATAAAATGAATGCCTTAAAATTATCCTGAAAAAAGTCAAGTAAAAAACAAAGAAGAGAAAAAGATAAAGAAAAAGAGAAGAAAAATAGGAGAGAAGGGTCTAAATTGAACATTGTTAGATATTAGCGTCTATACTAAAGCCAAGACGTTTTTGGCCTAGATTTACAATGACAGTAGTTATGGGAGACAGTATATTTTGCTTTTGATTTTTAGTTGTTTATTTTAAGATGCATGATATGAAAGATTAAAATTAAGTGTCGAATTCTCGTTAAAAACAATGATTTCTTAGGTTTTCTTATTAATTCTAACCGTAATGGTAATATAATTATATTATTACATAAAACTTTTTGGTAGTAATAATAATATGATAATAAAGAAACTAATATTTAAAAGCCATAAAGTAATAATAATATTAAAAATAGTAAAAATAATAATAATACAGATATTAATAATAAAGGTAACATATAAGAATATTTGCTAAAAATTACGAAAAAAAAGATAAAAAATAATAGATAAAGCGTATTAAAATTCTTTTACATTAAAATAATACTATTATATAAAAACTATGATTAAAATAAAACTATCAAAATAATAACCTCACAAATTAAATGGAGGATCATCAAACTTGCACAAACTCCCAACAAATTCATGGACAGATGCAATCAATGCTTGGAGAAAAAATAACTATTATCAAACATAAAAATCCAGTGAACAATTAAACCAGAAAAATGAACTAATATTTAAATGTAGACATACAAATAGATATACGATTCCATAACTAAATTGAAGTAAAATATAAAAATTTTGAAAAAGTCTAGAATTAAATTTTTTATCATTATTATTATTATGTGTAATTTTCTATTATTGCTTTTATTATTATTATTTGGATATTTTTATTTTTACTTACAGTATTTATATAATAGTATTATTTTAATGTAAGAGTATTTTTAATAAGACTTATGTATTATTTTTTTATTTTCGTACATTTTAGCAATTATTCTTACATTTTATCTTTTTTATTAATATTATTAATCGGTATTAATTAAGCTTAATTAGAAAGTAAGGTTAATAGCTAAAATTAGTAAGGTTAATAACCATAATTAGAGTAAGGTTGATAATCAGTATTAGAATAGGATCAATTAAGGTTAATAACCATAATCATAACCAAAATAAGATGAATTATATATTGAATAGATATGAAAATAGAAGTTAAGAATTAAAATAAGGTGTAGAACCATTATTAGTTTTAACTAATAAAGTAAGGTTAATAACCACAATTGATATTGATCAATATTAATTATAAAGTAAGCTTAAAGGCCATAATTAGGAAGGTCAATAACCATAATTAGCGTAAGGCCAATAAACATAACCATAATGAGAGCGAGGTTAATAACCATAAACATAATTAGAGTAAGATTTATAACCATAAATATAATTAGAGTAAGGTTAATAACCATAACCATAACCATAATAAATCGAATCATATATAGAGTAGATATGAGTATAGAAATTTTTATGAGAATAGAAAATTAAAACTTACAAATTTAATAGTGAAAATGATTTCCAAAAAATGATATAAAAAATCAAAAATGAAAAATGTAAGCCAAAAAACACATTCCCTAAACCCAATATTAGGATTAAACATGCAAACTTACACCGATTGTAAAGACTCTGCAAAAATAAAAATAAACAAAAAAAATATCCGCACCAACTAATAAATTCCAACGGTCACAGACTGACTACATTATCTTGCTAATACCCACCCACACACACTAACACTCTCCACAAAAAATTCCAGCTGTCAACGAAATATCACAATATCAACCCCCCAGCCAATACCCCTAACAAAACTAAATAAATCAAAATGAAAAGGATTCCCAGTACCACATCGCCTGAAGAAGCATTGGTACTCCGATGCAGAAACGGACGCGCCTTCGTAGCGCATATATAGAGAGAAGTTATGTACATGTTCTAAAATATAATAAATATTCACAGCTCTATAAGGAAAATTATATATCGAGCATTGTTTTAAATTAATTTTTTGGACGTGGAAAGAATTCTTCGTTCTGTATTCACTAGGATATATATATTGTCATCCGGAGACAGATCTGTTTCGCTGTATTACAGTTCATCAGTATGGTTAGACTCTGATTGCTCCCTAACCCAGGCTCGAAAACCGACCGAAGTGGCGTCAGTCGGCGACTCTACCCCTGGGCCACGGGGCGTTCGGTGGAAGAAGGCAGTCTTTATTAGCGCATATCATATTACGCGCCCAGGAGTCAGCCTGCTCCAATTCATTTTTAATGAATGAGCGATCCGTTCACGCTAGAGTGGCTACTGTTTTTCAAAGTCTACCCCTCTTCCAGAGTGCTCAATCAGGGGGTGAGAACGTATATATATATAATGTAGATAACCTAAAGAGCCAACAAACCTTCCCAGGTTTCGCCTAACCGGATCTTCAGTGAAAGTAGCGCCAAATTTACCTGAAGATCCGGTTAGGTAAACCTAGGTAGATTTGTTGGCTCTTTAGGCTATCTACTTTGTCTGCTCTGCTTTCGTATTGAGCACTTTTTTTGTTATAGTTTACTCGTCTCGATTTTTTTCCTTTGGTCTACGTACTTTGACTGATGTTCACGGGCTGAGATTTTTCTTTTTTCTTACATTCATTTTTTCCTTCCGCGTATATACTCGGAGGTTTTTTCGAAACGAGTATAGTGATTAGTTCATATATATATATGAATTATATATAATTATCGCCGAATGACGCCAATTTGGTCGGGTTTCAATCCTGTGTAAATGGCAATCGCCTCTCTAATCGTACTGATGAGCTGTGATACAGCGAAACAGATCTGTCTATATATATATATATATATATATATATATATATATCCTCAAATAAATACACGGAGGTCTTTATTATAATAGAGTTGATTATTGATAGTTTTCATCAGCACTCATCATATTTTTTCTTTCTTACTATGTTCTTACTGTTGCATTGTTACTAGGTTTTAATGCAACTTCCATAAGTGTAAATATTCTTTCATTATTTTATTTAATGCAACCTATTAACTTGGTTTTATGCAGAAGACTTGTGATCAATACACTCTTCATTGTTACTTTGTTTTTTTTTTTGTTTGTTCTGCGATATATCTTTGTTTTTCATCACAAAATCTTTAATCAATAAATAAATTATATCTCTTCGTTTCATGACAAATTTAAGTTCTTTCTGGTATTTTGGCTGCAATACTTTAACCATATTGCTTTGATTTCCCAATTACTTATAACCAATATTAATGATCGAATAATTAATATAAATATTATTATTATTATGTCATTTTTCATCATATTTCGATTTCTGCTTTGGTCTCACTACCAACCAAGTCTGCGGGGAGACCGAAGGCAGGTAGTGGCGTGTTGTTATGACTCCATTTCATGTTTTTCTATCATCCCTAGCATTACATAGATAAAGTTTTCCTTAGTGTGTGGGCTGTACTTAATAACACAATTTTTTGTATATCTCTTAAGCTGGGGTTTCCAGGGATTCTTTCAATGTGTTGTTTTGTTCCATTTTTTATCATTCCAAGTGCACCTACTATCACTGGCACAACTTTTGTTTTCAATTTCCACATTTTTTCTATTTCAATTTCCAGGTCTTTATATTTTGACAGTTTTTCAAATTCCTTGATTGCTATGTTACAATCCGCTGGACAAGCCATATCAATTCATAGACACGTTTTCTCCTTCTGGTTTTTAACAATAATGTCTGGCCTGTTTGCTTCAATTTTTCTGTCTGTGTAGATGGTGTAATCCCATAGAATGATTACATCTTCTATTTCTGTAACCGGTGCTGGGTGATGTTCATACCAGTGTTTGTTTACAGATTTTCCATAAAGTTTGCACATTCCCAATGTAAATATTGCCCAACTCTATCGTGGCGATTTTTATATTCATTTGGAGCAAGCATTATTATTATTATTATTATTATTATTATTATTATTATTATTTATAATTATTATTATTATTGGTTTATGTATTATCCACAGTTTCTTCCAGGTCTCACCAAGAGATCTAAGGTCAAAAATGTTTTGTGATATTTTACACTAATCATTTTTAAAAATAATAGCATACACATTTTACATTGATAAATCTATTAGTGAGGTGCGATCTGAAGGTGTGAGCACAATTCTTTTATTTATTTTAGGTACGGACAACCAAGGATTACTTCAGTGAGTCTATTGGCGTATCTAATCTAAATTTATTTATAAATGGAGCTTTGTCTGTGTGTGTATGTGTATGTGTGTGTCCGTGTTTGTGTCTCCGTTACCTATAGACTCAGAAACGGTTGAACCGATTTTCTTGAAAATTTAAAAAGTCTGCGATTGTTCTTAGTTAGGTTTTGTGTCGAGGTACTTCCGATAAATATCGAAAATCGATAATTCAAAAATTCGGGTTATAGAAGGAGTGGTTCCATTTTAATCAAATTTGATACACTCATAGACAAAGACATAAGAAACGATATTCAGAAGTTTCAAGGTTGCAGTTCTTACAATAGTGCAGAAAATCGATATATATATATATCTATATATATATATAAAAGGCAAGATGCTTGTGTGTGTGTCTGTTTATTTGCCTGTATGTCTGTATTTTTTCAGCTCTTTTATTTTAGCTTTTACTTTGGGTTCGGCTCTAAGTAGATATAATTGTAGTTCTTAGTCTCAGCCATGATACCATGTACTCAGATGACTTATTTAGCCTTCAAAATTCAGTTTACGACAGAAAAAGCTGATTTGATATCGATACCAGGAAATCAAAATTTGACTTACATCCATTCATTTTTCTATCAGTCTACAGTTTTGCTTTAACTGGAAACAACTCCAGGACCAAGGATTAGTTTTAAAGCTTTTATTACCCTCGGGCAACGCTAGTAATCCAATAAATTTCAGGGCTTCGATTACCAATGGAATTATTGACAACCACATGTGCTACATTTTGGCGATTTCAATTTCAAGATCTTTGCAATTGATAGTTTTTGGAAGATTTTCAAAAATACATTAACATCTGCAGAGACGGTCATATCAATAAGAAACCATATTCTGTTTATGATGTCTTGGGTAAAGTGTCTGGTGGGGTTAGGTTATTTTGGTCTGTCTCTGTGTATTCTAATGTTACATAAAATGGTTTTAGTCCTGTATTTGTAACCGGTTACGGGTGATGTTCATACCTTCTTATTATTTTCATTTTTATTATTATTGATTGATTGATTGATTGATTGATTGAGACATTGATTTTTTGACTGAACCAACAAGGCACCAACCAAGTTTCGTAAACATGAAATTATGCTAAGACTACTATACACACAGCTGTTTAAAAGGTATATACACCACAGACACATGGCACAAGGGCTTGATAAAGCCCTGCATACAATTTTCCGGGTTAAATATAAATTCGGTTCGGGTAACCGACTCTGCTCAGACAACCTCCGATAGACACTGTTTCCATCTATCTACATGTGACGCGCAAGTTGCTTTTTCTATCTCATTCTTTAGACTAAAATAAAATACTCCACAAACGGGCAAGAGGCTTCTCCACTAGTGACGCTTAGGAAGAGATATGCACGGTGGGTCAGCCTTTAAACTAATGAGAGGCAACTTAAAATCATATCCACGGGACTGAACAGGATATTTATTATAACCTATTTTAATCTATAAAGAAGATGTTATTTTCATTCATTTCTTAATGTATCCAAGTACTTTCCCCCTTTTTCTGAGGTCATCTTCAGGGGTATGAATAGTGGTAACAAATGTAACCGGGAAACTGTGTCGTTAAAATTACTGTACATTTTTTCCTGCTTCAAATATAACTGTTGACAAATTGCTAGAGGAGTAATATTACGTAAGAAGTCTTGTTAATGTGGTTGTTGTAAATCCAACATATATATTATTTTTGTTTGTTTTTTTTTTGTTTTTTGTTTTTTGTCGGAGATACATTCTCTCAAAAGACATTTCAATTTATATATAATTTTGGTTTTAAGTAACACAACACTTGATGGGGAGGAGTTATTACGGACAATCAGAATATACAAAAATATTGATCGATATTCTACACCAAGAAAACAACAAAAACAAACTACAGTTTCTGGAGGCAATATTCATTAAAACACTTAAGCCGTCTATTAATAAAACCAGCTATGAATACTGTAGTAATATTCTAAAATGTTTGTAAAAAGAAGAGTTTTTTCATGCTTTTTGCATGGCCATGATATTAAAATTTATAAAAAAATTCCATTTTGGATAATTTTCACGTTCTAATGAATGTTAGCAATTTTTCAACCGTATTATTTGAAGCAAAAAATAATGTACTGTAATTTTTACCAACACAGTTTTCCGGTTACATTTGTTACCATAAGTAACACGCCTGAAGATGACCTCGGAAAGAGGTTGTAAGTACTTGGGTACCTTAACAAATGAATGCAAATATCATGTCAACGTTACAGCTCATTTCTGACATCTTTTGATTGTCATACGAGAAAGATCATCCGTGAGTATGAACGGATATTATTAAGAATAAGCAAACATAGCAATTTATTTAATCTGATATATATATATATATATATATATATATATATATATATATATATATATATACGTAATTACAATAAAGCAGCACTAATTATAAAAGACTAAGGTCTGAAAAACCAATGCTAACCTATCAGTAAATTAAATCGTCAGTAACCCAACGGGGACTACCTCGTAGGTTAAATAAAGGGGAAGAAAAAAAAAGAAACAAACCAAGCACAAGAACAATGTGTCAAGAGTTGGTTGAAAGAAAAAAAACCCAAGACGAAAACCTTAACAGTAAAGTGCTCTATACGAAAGTACGAAAGTAGAGCAAAAAATGCAGTACACTAAATCTCGTTTTTAGATTTAGTGTACTGCGTATATATATATATATATATATATATATATATATATATATATATTACGTTAAAACATAATACTGAAATATAACAAAGTTTAACATTTCGACCGTTTTTTTCAGTCGTTTCTCTTCACAGCAAAAATCGGGGAAAAATATTATGTTTAAAAAAGTGAAAATTCGGTTTTGTGTATATTTATGTTTTCAATGATTGAAATAATTTATGATGTTCATAGAAGAAAATTACAAAACTTGATGAAAATTTGCAAAAACGTAGAACAAATCTGCTTATCAAAATTCTTCCTTCCCTAACTCACATCATGTGAGTAACTTGCGTAGTGAAGTAGAAAAGAAAGTAGGCAAATAAAACCTTGCAAAAGACACACCTCAGAAATAAAACCGTCACAAAAATAGGATTACAGCGAAATCAACCACTCAATAAACTGTGTTTTTAGTTACTATCTGCCCTCTACCACAGTAAAAATAAAACGAAACTCTACATTGATGTATCTTTTCATTATTAAGTAATTTATTAATTACTGGTACTGTAACCATTTTCTGATCTGTGTAGATAAAAATTTAAAATTAATCCTCCATGTTAGTGAATTAATGTTTCATATTCAGTTACTGGAAAAAAGAGTGGTACATGGTTAATGGTAAAGAAAAATAATAAAAATTGTATCGGTAAGACGACCGAACTTGAGTAAAAGTTGCGTACACATTAGATAGGCAGTCTGACACGTCCTTTAAAATACCTATCTTCTCTTGGCCTCTCCAGATATTTTACTGCATATATTGCGATGAAACGGCCATCAATGTATATGTACGCATAAGCACAGTTCAGAACCAACTGAGGTAAGTATTTCCTTGTAACATGTTGAAGTGAAAGAAAAAGTGATTTCTTTATTAAGAAATTCGTTTGTGTTGTGTCTGAACGTTGTCGAATACAAAAGGTGGGAAAGACAAAACTATTTTATCTGTGTTATATGTGTTAATTAACACATTTTTTCAAAGACATGCACAGAACATATATACAGATAGTCCTGCATGTTTGTTATGGTGTTATGGATATCAACTCGGAACAGGAAATGGGAGAGCCGATTTCGAATTCCAGTTGGATTGCATTTTAATGCTCGCAAATAACCTTGGGAAAGTTATGAATTCATCACTTCTCTCTTCAGGTATTAGTTGAATATTAAAACGGATTGTTCTATAGCCTTGGTTGGCAAATAGTCTACCGCAGAAATTAATGCAGCCTGCTGCGAGAAAATCTTTGCCTAGTCAGTCATGTCTTAAAAGATACATAATCGTCCAAGCGTGTATCACGTACGGAAATTAATTGATGCAGCTACTGACATATTACGACAGATTAATTGGTTTGGAGACTTATGGAAAAAATTAGTTATTATCTTTGACGATAGACACACAAGAACAAAGCAGGACAAACGGTTTACACATTTAATTACATAAATGCCTCGTGAGACTAACAAATAAGACAACGAGGAAACAGAAAAAGGTTTTATTTTAGATACTGAATACAGATTTTAACACTCACTTATTTGAACCTGGGGGAAATTGAAATAAAGATAAAGAAAAGTAGAATAAAATGAGTATAACACTAACAATGATGCATAAAGAAAAAAAATATGGAAGACAAGGGCTGATAATTCATCTATGAAAAACTTGAAATTATTGATACACACACACACACACACACACACACACACACACACACACACACACATATATATATATATTTATAAAATGATTTTTTTTCAGAGTCAGGTAAATGTAATGCATTGTTAATATGCGTAATTTTTTTATAAGCAAGACATTTTTGCCACTCTTTTGCAGGGGGTTACAGAGGAAGAATGTTGAGGAATGTGAGGTTGCAGGGGGTGTCAAGAAGAGAGTAGTAGACGGAAGAGATTACAGAGAGTGAGTTGGACGAGGAGGAATGTTATGAGGAGTGAGATGTTGCATGGGGTGTCATGAAGAGAGTAGGAGAGGGAAGAGAGTACTGATGAGAGTGAGGTGGATGTAGAAAGCATGAGAGAGAGGATGTAAGTTAGTGAGACAGGAGATGACTTTTGACTTTACATTTAAATTCTTGGCGATTGTAACTGACAGGAAAGCAAGTATGCGGAAGAGTATTCGACATGCGGGAAATGTGAGAAAAGAAGTTGATGGAGTAGAATTTGCTTTTACAAATTATTCGTCTTACAGCAAAAGGGTGGGACCTAGTTACTAATCTTGTGGCTCGAGGAAATTCGATTTGCTCGAAACATTATTTTTGATCGATTCTCGTATTTAAGTAAATATTCTCTTTATAATCAAACAGTATTATATATTTATTTATACCGGCCTGATTATTTACAATAAAGTTTTTTTTTTACGAGAATTCGGCAGAATTTGAACCTGCGACACCTATTGAAATGTATCGTAATGTCAACAAATGTAAACATGTTACGGAAATTAACGAAACTTATAGCCAGCTTATATGTATATTTTTGTAGCAAATTTTCTTTTAAACATGTCAGATGCAATAAATTGCAAATATTGTGTCTACTTATTTTTTTTTAATAAAATCCGTTAAAAATTACGGATAATCCTTCGCGTATTATAATTGAAGGATATCAGAAATGAGCTGTAAATTTGACAGATATTATTATTAACTTCTCGATGTTCCTAAGTACTTTCCGCAATAATTTCTCCCCACTAACTTATGTGTTACGTAAAATCAACATTATAATATTTTATATCAATTCAAATGTCCCTTGGAAGAATGTATCTCGAAAGAAACGCTAGCTAATGTAGAGTGGAAAGAAAGGGATACATACATAAAATGGAGAACGAAAAAGAAAGCAAGAAAAATGGGGAAAAGGGAAATGATATAAATGCGACATTTTTAGACTCAGGCATGAAAAGAGGACATGATATAATATTCGGCTCCGACACTAGTTTTTTTTTTTTTAATTTATCTTTTAAAATGATATCGTCCCGCGATTGAAGAGATAAAATTACTTTAAATTGTACCACTGGAGATAAAGTGGATAAAGGAAAAAGGAAACATTGTATTAGAGGTTGTCTAAATAGAGAATTTTGATAAATAATGTATATACATATATAAATATACACACACACACACACACACACACACACACACACACACACACACACACACATACACACACACACATACATACATATACTACCTCATATCCGAAATATAGACAAATATTTATTGGTAGTTTCAGCGAAATAGAAAAGGTTTACAATTTGAAATATTTATTTTATTTATTCCTACTTATAAATATAACGACCTGCATTCATATTTGTATTGCCATAGCAATATTTTGTTAAAATTGTTAAATTCAAATATATATCCATGTCACAGTGGAAATTCTACGAATATTTTATATTTGTAGCACTCGACATGTGCTTGGTCAATCAGGAGCTGAAGAATTAAGAATCATTGGAAAATTCAATTAGGAAAGCTCTGAAATATTCACGGGTCTTTCTAGTAATACAAATCATTAGAAATTATCCTTTTAAACAAGCTTTCTCAAATCGGTCAGACGTGTATTATATTGAACCGTTCGATGAGTTCCCTCTAATATAGCATAAGATGTTTGATGCTGGTTAGAGACTTGAAAAGGAATTACCGAAATTGTGTGCAATGCTCCATTTACCTTTGACCGTAATGTTAATTTTGGAGAAGAGAAAGTAGAAGTCGATATAGAGCCAAGCGAATATTTGTGCTGTTAATGGTACGGATTTTGAAATGAAAGTGCATTCCCATGCAATGGTGATTGAATAGATTTTATCATCTTATCATCTGACGGATCGAAAGCATTTAACACGAGCTCACCGAAGTTAGAGCTAATCTCATTGGTGGAGAGTACAACACGAATCACCAAATTGCTCAACAAGCAATGATTGTCTGTTTTATGCAACAATTGTTATATTTATGCGTGTTTGTACGTTCTGGTTCTATCGTTTAATTGAAAGAAATACCGTTTTTGCTTTAGACTAATCTTATTAGTTTAATAAAACATTTTTTATTAGATAAAATTAATGAAGTTCCGTTTCTTCTACATAATCATATGGCTCAACTGACTGACACTTTCCCCTTAAGATTGAAAGAAGAAAACCCGTATTTTCCAAACATATAACCTATATTTTTAAATTTTAAAAGTTGCGCTTCAATCTTTTTAGTTAAATTAAACATGTACATAATTTATCTGTCTTCCCTCATTCCTATCAACTCTTTAAACAACAAGCGTATTGTTTCATACATTCAAATGTATATCATTTTCACAACATTAAATCAATATTGCCTGATGACGAAGTAAATTCTCCATGAAATGTAAATAACTTAGTTTTAAATAAAAACAAATTTAATTATAGATAACAACATCTCATCTTTAGAATAATAGGTGAGCTTGATTTCACGTCCGCTGATAGACCGTGCCTTTAAACGAGTGGTTCTCTTTCGCTGCTACTGATGTCGTTAATTGTAGTGAGTATATATATATATATATATATATATATATATGTGTGTGTGTGTGTGTGTGTGTGTGTGTGTGTGCCTGTAAATGTGTTAGGGCATGTATGTGCATGTGTGTTTATGGTTTATATAAGTGTGCGCGATAGAAGAATTTGGCTTTTACGTATCGTTGTTAAAGTGATAGTTGGAGCCGTTTTACGATTTTATGAGATATCTGTTTGCTTTAATTTATAGTTTAATATGTTCAGGCTTGCCGGTAGCAGGGTTTGCCATTTTCGCATCTTTGTCAGAATAGTATTAGACGCCGTTTTACGAGATTATATGTATATCTTCTTTAATTGAAAGTTTGTTTATTGGTACATTTTCCCCCTACGGTATTCGTTTTCGCGTGTTAAATGCACGGTCACCAGCGGACGTGAAATCAGCTCTCTTATCATTTTAATTCATCCGTCGCTTCTCTCTCCAGCTATGAGTTAAATAGCAAGATAGATTGGGATTTATGATCTTGGTTAGCAACTAATCTACCACAGAAAGTAATGCCTGCTAGAAAATCTTCTGTCCAGTCAGTCATGTCGATTTTGAGACATGGTCGCTTAAGCCTGTGTCACGTATGGCACAACTGGCTGACGAAAATGTAAGTAACAGAAAAGTGTTTTGACAAAAGGTAAAAAAATGGTGCCGACATTAATATAGGCATTAACATAGTAAAATACGCTTTCTATAATGGAAATGTCATTAGGAAACAAATGATGAACTACTATGCAATATCACTCCGCATATAAGCCAGTGTGTTGGGGAGTCACTCCTTTTCACACTCTCTATGGACTCTTCCATGGTATACAAATAATCCTTCCTACACAGAAGGGGTTGTTGTTAGAGTTGTAATAGACTCTTCACCTATAACACTGTCAGCACTCTGCCTTCGGGTGGAGGGCGCTCTCTGCTTCCGAGCAGAGAGCAATAACCCAGTCGTGGTTCCGCCGAAGGGTAGAAGCACGACTGGGGAAAAATAGGCAGGTATTTTTTGGACGGGCCATATAGCCCGGAAATCCCAGTCATAACTGAACATGTGTCACATATTGCCCTTACTGGGAGGGACAACTAAATATAGTTGTTAGAGTTGGTGTTTGTCAGAGCAGTTGAACTGTCGCTCGTTGGTCAGCAAGAATAGAGACTATTACTCGGACTTACTTTTTGTATATATTTGACTCCTACTAACAAGTATTCCAGAATCTACTAACGGTGTATTTGTTCAATATAGTTACATTTTTCCTCTCATATCTGTTTTTTGTTATTCTTATATTCTGTGGTATTCTAAACAAGAATCCAGAAAAATTTGGCGACGAAGGTCCGAAGAAGTTCACGCGGAGGAAAATTACATTCACAATAAACAACAATTTGGCGACGAAGGATTTATACAAGTTCACGCGGAAGAACAAATACGTTCTCAAGTCAGTCGCCAAACAATAATTTGGCGACGAGGATTCTAACAAGTGCACACGGAGGAGAAAATGACGTTATCACATCAGTCGTAAAGAGCAAATTGGCGACAAAAAAGAACGAACTTACGCATAACAAGGAAAAGAAAAACTTAGCGTCGAGGACCTCGAAAATCACATAAGAGGAGTCAACAACATCAAGTTGGCGAAACAGATTCGCGCACAAGTCGCACAACAAAATTGTGACGATTTTTTCACCCCACTGGATCACTTTAATAAAGTGTGCTACAAACAAGTCAACCACAAACACGTTGTTGACACTAACACCGTGAACAAATAGAAAATGTTCATAAGGGAATACTCGAAATTATAAAGAGAACTGAAGAAAGACAATATCAATTAGAAATAAAACAGATGGAAATGCAAAAGACTAACGAAATAAGACAAATGGAAATGCAAAAGACAAACAGAAATACAAAAGAGTCAAATAGAAATGCAAAATCAAATTGAAGAAAAACAAATTGAAATGCATAAGGTAAACAAAGAAAGACAAACACAACTGCAAGAACTGTTATTAAAATTAACAAACACAGCCCTGGATAGGAACACGGAGAAGGAGGAGATGCGGTGTGGAACGCGATTGAAATTTTTAAATACTCTGTTGTGGAAGATAAAAATTTCGGAGAGTATTACAGGCGATGCGAGGATATTTTTAATATCGACTGTCAGCACTGGAGTGAGAAGAAAAAATTAGGAATTCTATTCAGGAAATTAGGCACAGACGAACAAACCAAGTTCGTAGAATATATTGTTCCTAAAAAACGAATGATCTAACGTTCGATGAGGCAGTGACAGGCTCACAGAGCTATTTAGCCCCAAAATCTAGTTGTCCCATAAAAGGTGAAAATCCCCAAATCTAGGAAAAGACGAAAACGTGGACTATTCTACTTTTGCAGCTATCGTCAATAAACATTGTGACGATTTAAATTGTCGGAACTTACCCCATACAATTTAAAGTGTCTAAGCACTAGTTGCTGCTAAAGACAGCGAAATGAGGAAACGTATGCTGACTAAACTGCAAAACGAGCCAGGTCTAACATTGCAAAAATTGTCAGACGATTGCCAGAAATGACTCAGCATAAAGAAAGTCAGCAAGGACAGTTAAGAGTCAGGAGTAGCGTACATTCGAAAGGTAAAAATTAATTTACTTTTTGTATCCTCCCAACAGACAAAACGAAATTATAATGCCAAAGAAAAAAATACAGTACTACAATTGACAAGAATCCAGAAAAAAACAAGCTTCCACCTTCTACATGCTATAGATGTGGTAGATGGCTTTGGTTTAAGAATTGTCTCTTTAAATAAAAAAAATTGGAGAGCATGTAGTAAGATGGGCCACAAAGCTACAATATGCAGAAATAAAAATCAACATAGTAGGGTAATGTCTACGAGAGTGGAGGATGAAAATAAGGAAAACATCAGAAAAAACGTTGAAATAGAAATTCTGAATAAAAAAATTAACTTGCAACTGGATTCAGGATCTGATCCGACGATTATAAACTTAAAAACATGGATAAAGTTAAATAGGCCGACCATGTTACACACTAAAAATTGCTAAATCCGTAACGGGGAAAAAGATAAATTTTGAAGGCGAAATTATAGTGAATGTAAAATTCCAGGGAGAAATAAAAAAATTAAAAATCTATATGATGGAAATTCAGACAACCTAGTAGGAACGGACTGGCTACAGAAATTAAATGTATGGGATTTACCTATTAGTTCGTTTTGTAACAGAATACACTGTGAGTTTTTGGAAGCCACAGAACTAAAGGAGGAATTGCACAAAGAATTCCCATAAGTATTTTCAAGTGGGTTAGCACGTTGCAACAAATTTCAAGCAAAAATCGAGCTTAAAGAGAATGCTGAACCGGTATTTAGGGAAAAGAGAAACGTGCCTTTAGCCACAACTGACAAAATAGACAAAGAATTGGAGAGGCTAGAGCAAAATAGGATTATTTCGAAAACTGACTTCAGTGAATGGGCTGCACCAGCTGTTTATGTTAAGAAAAAATCTGGAGAAATCCGCGTGTGCGCAGATTTTTCCACGGGACTGAATAATGCAATTAAAGACCATCACTATGCGTTGCCTAGCCAAGAAGAAATATTAACTAAAATTTATGGTGGAAAAATTTTCTGAAAGGTTGACCTATGCGAAGTATATTTGCAGATTCCAATTACGGAAGAAAGTTCCAAATTACTGTGCACAAAAATTCTATACAACTACAACAGGCTATCATTCGGGATAAAAGTAGCGCCTGCGATTTTTCAGCAGATGATGGATACTATGTTGACGGGGCAAAATTTCCCCACAGCTTATCTGGACGATATTTTAGTTAAAAGCTATAATTTAAAAGACCATGCAACACACATCAAGAAAAATTTTAAAAGACTACAAGACTTTGGGTTAAAAGGTAAAGAGAAGAAATGGGATTTCTTCTTGAAAAAAAAAAGATATCTAAACCACTTCATATATGAGAATGGTAAGAAAACTTGACCCAGAGATCTTCAGCAATCAAAAACATGCCTGAGTCTAAAAATGTCGCAGAATTGCAGAGCTTCCTCGGCCTTGCTAATTACTATGGAGAGTTTATTGATAGTATGCATAAATGGAGGGCACCCCTCAAAGAATTACTAAAGAAAGATGTCCAGTGGAACTAGCCGGAGAAGAGCAAAAAGACGTTTAACGAAATTATAAATAAATTGACATCAGATTTAACCTTGACACATTTCGACCCTAGGCTGGAGATTATCGTAGCAAGTGTTGTATGCTCACACGGTGTAGGAGGTAGGCCACGCATCGAGAGCATTACTACCGGCCGGGAAAACTTTTCACAAATAGAAAAAGAAGCTTTGGGAATTATTTTCGCTGTAACTCGATTTCATAGATATATATACGGTTGAGAATTTACACTACAAACGGACCATAAGCCGCTTCTTACCATATTTGGATCCAAGAAAGGACTACCAGTATATACGCGAATAGACTCCTGAGGTCGGGCACAATACTAATAAACTACAATTTTAAACTAGAATATTTACCATCGAAAAAAGCAGGGCACGCTGATTGACTATATAGGCTGATTTCTAAACAAAGTGAACCCTTGGAAGACTCAGAGTTAGCGGCGCTCAGAGCTGAGGATGAAATCAGCAGAGTACTAAGGTAACACGGTTAAAGAATTACCGGTTAAATCGCTAGAGATGAGAAGAAACGCAGAATCGGATGAATTTATTAACACGGCAAAGAAGAAAATTGAAGACAGAGACGCAAAATTAGCAGATAGTTTCTCAATTTGTGACAATGTACTACTGTATAATGAAAGGGTCGTGATACCAAAGTCAATTCATAGGAGAATTTTAAAAGAATTTCATGTTGGTCATTCCGGGAAAACTCGCATGAAAACACTAATGAGAAGCTATGTGTACTGGCCAAAAATGGATGAGGATATCGCACAGATGGTGGAAAAGTGTAAGGGCTGTGTGGCAGCATCAAAATTGCCAGCGATTATACAAAAACCTTGGCCAAAGGCGGAAAAAACGTGGTCAAGAATACACGCAGACTATGCAGGACCTATAAATGGCTACTACTATTTTATAGCTATAGACAGCTTTAGTAAATGGCCGGAAGTTTTGATATATAAACACTCAACAACCAACAATACTATAAGCTGTTTGCATCAACTATTTGCGAGGTTTGGTGTCGTTGACGTTTTACTTACGGATAATGTTACACAATTCACGTCAGGTGATTTTAAAGATTTTTTGTGAAATGTAACTCATAAACCATATTAAAACAGCTCCCTGTCAGCCACGATCAAATGGGTTTGCCGAAAGATTTGTAGACATGTTTAAGAGGGCGTTAAAAAAGCGATAGACACACCATCAGGAAAAGCATTACAGCAATTCCTACAAGTCTACCGTATTACGCCAAACCAGAACATACCATCAGAACTGTCACTGGCCGAGGTGATGTTCGCGCAAAATATCCGATCGGTTTTCGAGAAATTAATATCAGGCAAAAGCAATAATCGGAATACACCTACAATAGTGAAAAGACCCGGCGAAAAAGTATATTTCAAAATTTTTAATAACAGTATGGCGTATAGGGAACCTGGAATAATTATAAGCAGAATTGGAAGCGTAATATATACTATCAAAGGGAGAAGATTCATGCATAGAAGACACGTGAATCAAATCCAAAAAAGAAGAGGTGACGAACTAAGCTCAACACCTTTAGAATGTGAAGATTATATGGGGGAAATCTTCGAAGATTTTGACATACGGAAGCCAAAAATCTAACACGGAAATCAGAAGAACCAACAGGAAACAGAAATCCACACAGCCTTTGATTATACATCCAAAACGAAAAAGTATTAACCCTTCCGAAAAAAAAAGATAGGAACAGAGGTGTTGGGGACTTACCCCTTTTCATACACTCTGTAGACTCTTCCATGGTATAAAAATAATCCTTCCTACACTGAACGAGTTGGTGTTTGTCAGAGCAGTTAAACCGCCGCTCGTTTCTCAGCAAGAGAAACTTATTATCGGGACTTACTGCTTGTATATATTTGACTCTTACTAACAGGTATTCCTGAATCTACTAACCGTGAACAGGTTGTATATCTTTTGTTCAATATAGTTACATTTGTCTTGTCATATCTGTTTTTTGCTATTCTTATATTGTGTGGTTTTCTAAACAAGAATCCACAACACTGAACGCTGGAAGATATCTACATAAATAACGAGTAGACATGACGTTCTACAGAAACATATTGGAAAATGATGTAGACTCATCAAATAAGTAACGTAAATTTTTTAAGGAAATACAAACTGCGTTAAAACATAATCAAAAGGATGTCTCTGAAACTTCTTGAAAATATGAGGAAAAGTCTGGTAAAGTTTGACGTTAATATAACATTCTGATGGCAGGAGACCGATAGGGAAAAGTAACCTAACTATCGAGCTAGTGTAAACTGATGTAAGAAAATAGAATAGGGTTGAATGTAAGAAGACAAACATTGCTAAGTGCTAAAATAGAAATACTACTGTGAAAAGCCATATCCACTCATTTTTGGCGTAAACAAATTACAGAGAAATAGGAATTCTGTGTATAGGATGAGATTGTAGATGTGTATTTTAAAGATTTACACTATTTATATTCGAACTACTGTCATCGCCATAATTGTTTTCTCAATGATTCGGCAGTTAAGCTCTTCCTTCATTAGTTATATAGTTAGATAACCTATAGTGTATTTTGAATCTAGCCCATTAGTTAATATACAGGGGTAGACTCTTTTAGCTCTGTGTGAGGATTTATCGTCTAGTTCTTATTTTAGTTACTAATCATTTATTGCTCGTCCTGTTTCTACTGAGCCCAAATCCACCAAGTCTACCAGAGATTGAATTTACAATTTCTACTTCACCATATTCACATAGTAATACTTTAAAACACTCGGCTATTGTCCAGTAGGGGAATTCGGTGTAGGGAACTTGGAATCATAAACCTGAACAGTTTGGCTTTTGATGTGTATTGTTACTGCTGTTCGTGATGCTTGACTACATTCACTGAGGCATTTCTCTTTGGTTCTAGCTGGTGTTGTTGATGCAGACTTTCTATTATTTTTATTTATTATTTTATTATCGGTTCCCATCTTATCTATTCCTATGTTGGGCCTACTAAGGAGATTTTCATAGCCAAGAATATTCTTTCAGGCATTTATTTTTCTTCAGTCTCCAGTATTTTCACTTTATCCACAGCGATACATGACTACCATCCTCTACCGCACAACTATGCCCGATGTTAGTGTCTTACCCTTCACTGTGGCTTCTTGATGTTTTTGAAACCTTATTTTTTTTGGGGGGGGTGGTATTTTATTTTTTATATACTTTTACATAACCTCAAAGAATGGATTATGTACAGGTCTTTGTTATGTTTTCTATGTTGTTTTACTTTATTCAGCAGATATTTCTCCGTGGTGTATAGCTGCTCCTGAATATTATACTGATGGTGTAGTGGCTGCAGTTCTTCCGAATCTTTTTCTATGCACATTTGACATAGGCATTTTTTTGGTTCGCCTTGATCCAGCTTTTCTTTCTAGCAGACGCTGGTGCTACGTTTGTTGGCACGTCGGTATTATCAAGGCTATAATTGATGTGACCATTTCCTTTTTATATATGTTTGAATCACCACTTATCTTGCCCGATGTTGTAGACATCAAACAATCCTTTTTTCACACTGTATGGATGGTGGAAACTTGAGTTGAAGTATTGTCTGGTAATTCTTGGTTAAGTTATGCGCATATTTTGCACCCATTTCTTGTGCGTTTTATTAATACATCCAAGAAAGTTACTTTTCTTTTATTGTTAACTAGATAGTGGGTTTTCTTGAGACCTCATGTCCCAGCAATACTTTTACAGTATCCTGCTTTGGTCACTTTATAAAATGATTCTAACCAAGGTCAAGACCTTTAGTTTAAGAAATATGGTGAAAATGATCACCATGTTCATGCTTACTCTATGATTGCTACGAATGGGTGACCCTCAAACCAATTCCAATAGTAATTCACTGTAGCATAAGATAGGGTTTAATGTGAATATTGTGGAAAGCACACAAGAGAGACAACTAGCTGTAATGTTGTACAACTGTAATACTTATTATTGTGAAGTAGTCCTAGTTTTTATTTTGGACTTGTTACATATTTTTCTCACTTTCTTGACTGTAGGACTTATCCAGGTTTTTGACAGTAGAACTTGTGCAGGACCTTGATTGTAGGTCTTACACAGGTCCTTGAATGTAGGTCACACAAGGTCCTTGACTGTAGGTCTCACAGGTTCTTGATTGTAGAACTTGCACAAGTCCTTGACTGTAGAACTTGTACAGGTCCTTGACTGTAAAACTTATCCAGGTTCCTGACTGTAGAACATATCCAATCTGGTCCTTGACTGGTGGACTTATACAGGTCCTTGACTGTAGGCCTTACTCAGGTCCTTGAATGTAGGTTTTACCAGGTTCTTGACGTAGGACTTATCCAGGTCCTTGACTGTCGAACTTATCCAGAACTTTGACAGAAGAACTTATAGGTCCTTGAGTGTAGCACTTATCCAGGCCCTTGACACTAGAACCTATCCAGCCCCTTGACTGTAGAAATCCTCCAGATCCCTGGCTGTAGAACATATCCAGGTCTTTGATTGTATAACTTATACATGACCCAGACTGTAGGTTTTACTCTGGTCCTTGACCGCGATTCTTATCGTGTCCTTCACTGTCGGGTCTATTCAGATCCTTAACTGTAGAACCTTTTCAGTTCCTTGATTAAATTACGTATTTATGTCCTTGAATGTAGAACTTATACAGGTCCGTGACTGTAGGGCTTATCTACGTCATTGACTGCATGACTTTTACTGGTCCTTGACTGTAGGACATATTCAGGTTCTTGACTGTAGAATTTATACAGATCCTTGACTGTTGTTCTTACTCAGGTCCTCGAGTGTAGGACGTACCAGGTCTTTGACTGTAGAACTTACCCAGTAAGAAACTTTATTAGTTCGACTAGTGCATTATTTTACGAAGCAATGATCTGATCTGTTTCGATATTCCGTTTTCCAGCTGATCTTTTCTTTTAGTACTTGTGCAGAGTTTATTTTTCCTCTTCGGCGGAAATGCTGTACTAAAAATAACACATATAAGGTCAATAGTTCGAATATAAATAGTGTAAATAAAGATAATTCCTTAATTTAAAAAAATTCAGTGAGTGCCTTTTAATATCAATGTTAATTTAAATATTATATGTTCGATATTAACAAATGAACATTCTATTTCGGCTAAATACAATTAGTAATTGTCGAATTATTAATAGAATGAGCGTAATATTTTATCAGCGTAAGGCTAAATCACAGTTTTGTAATGGCAACTGAGACATTATTACAGTTGTTTCACAAAATGTTTATCCATGGGCTGTATTCAGGTGTATCTCTATAAAGCTAAGTCCAGTCAGAACAAATGGGGTCACAGTTATCTAAAAGTATTTAATTTCGTCTATATCTTCACCGTTTATTGGACGAAATAATAAAGAAATTTTCCCTTGCCTTTTCTCTTTCGAATTCAAAAATAATATCCTTCTCTCAGACAAACTGATACGAAAACCATTCCTTGCTGTCAGTTATCATACATTTATATATAGTCAATATCATTTTTTTAAACATGATATTTACACTTAATTCTCTGGCCAATCTTATAGAAAAAAATATGTCACTTGGTAGCGACCGAACTTGCGTTCTCTTTAACATGCTAAAGATCATAAAGCTAGACGAGCCTTTTCCACGTAAAAATGAGAAACCGCACTGGCAAAGTCGCTTAATTACTCTGTTCTGCGTAGAACTTGTTAGACATTTTGAAGTACATATCTGTAAAATGTATTAAAAACACACATAGTTACTCAGATACGTGTACTAATTATTACAACGTACATATTATACAACTGTGTAATATTAATTTTGCTTTCATTTCGGTTATGAAATGAAACATTTACAGTCAGACATACAGGCGTTGTTTTCCTTTATTTATATCATATTGCTCTGGATAATATCCATTGAACTCTGTATAGAGATATATCGCTTAATATTTTATATTAAAGATATCTTTTGAATTATCCTCTCCGTTTACGGTGTAACACCCCAGATGGAGGTCCGAACAATTTCTCCGGCGGCCGTTGTCTACGCTGTGATTTTGCCGGGGGTTGGTTGAAAAAGTCGAAGTCTCAATCTGGGGGCACAAGATAAACTATAAGAAACGAACTTCCACAACTTGGACGAGATAATTCGATGCTTTATTTCATTCAGTGTTAGTCTTGAAGTTGGGGAAGGCGATGTGACACTCAGCTCTAACTCTAATTAATGGAGGTCAAATACCGAACCGATCAACTCAGACGAACGGAGTTTTCCTTCTTCAGTGTGCCTGATACACGTAGCTTCTTCAAGCACACGCCCGGCCAAACTGATCGACTCGGAAAAATCACTTTAATATACGCCTAGTTATTGTGTCACACGGATTTCGCATCGTTATCTATCTATCTATCTATCTATCTATCTATCTATCTATCTATCTATCTATCTATCTATCTATCTCAACTGAGATAAAATCAAATCACTTGTTTCCCATTATATTTTAAAGAAATATTTATTCCAGGAAAATATTTATATCGAATTGAACGAATATAGTATGGTCGGATGAAATCAGATTTATACTTAATGTGTTGAGTTTTCCTTTATATATATATATATATATAATAAAGGAATAGGGTTGTTCCAACGAGAGTAATTAGTATAAAATAAAAAGTGTGAGAAGCCGTGAACGTTTTCTTTAAAATATATATTTATAGTTTGGTATCCATACAAGTTATGGAGTATTAATTTGTCATGATTTGAGCTACACGTGTTTCGAGTCTAAAATTGACTCTCTTCAGGTGAACAAATTCCTTGTTTTACGTTTGGGTTTCTCTGAGTGTCTGATCATTCTGTTTAAAGTTAATAGGAAGTATATGAAAAATAAATAAATAAATAAGAACAGTAAAAAAATATACAAATATATATATATATATATATATATATATATATATATATATATTCGGTCGGGTTTCAATCCTGGATTAAAACCAATGGGAATCTAACCGAGCTGTGATATAGCGAAACAGATCTGTCTGCGATGATTATTTACGTACTCACACCCTGATTGAGTATGTGTGTGTGTGTGTGTGTGTGTGTGTGTGTGTGTGTGTGTGTGTGTGTGTGTGTGTGAATCTAGGACATGTTTGTAAATTTTCAGTGAATTACAAAGGCAGTATTTCAGTATATGTCTGGCTATATAGAACGAAATGTGTGCTCGTTTGTTCCACTATATCTCGCCTTTTTTTAAGGTAACCATATGAACTTAGAATATATCTAGTCTATGGGCGGCTTAAAATGCTTTTTACATTTTCCCAAAGAACTGGATTTCTTCCCTTTCAGATGGGCCTGAAGTGACCTAACTAAACAGTAATTCTAATCCAAAATTTCAGGTTGGTATGTTGAGTATAGGAGAACACTCCAGCGAAATAGAGACGACCTCTCGGGTTGTTTTGATGTAATAAAACAAGCATTATATTGGCCAATTTCAGATTTATTTTTATTGAGTTTACCCCAAGCAAAGTAGTAAAACATAAGGGACTACTAGGTGTAGAAAAATTAGAAAAGAGAAAAATTGCTAAGGAGCGAGAAAAAAGGAGGACTTTTAAGGAAACCATGTATAGTCATATACTTTTGCAGATTAAAATTAGCTGTAAATGAAGCCGGAAAGGGAGTTCAACAAGAAAGAAGTGCGAGCAAAGAGATTCTTGGTATAAAACTAACGTTTCACTCAAGCCAGCTCAAATATAAAATAACAAATCATGGCCTCCAGTACTGCGCTTAACTTCAAATAGTCTAGGTAAGATATTAAAGTATTAATAGAAAAAACACAGCAAGGCAAATCTAAAGCGGTGGGAAAGAAACTAAAGCCTTGACTCCAGATCAGGACCACGAACATTCTTCTTGAAATGCCGTGTCTCTTCAGGACGTAGGCGATCATGGACTTCCACTTGCTTTTGTCTCTTGTCGCTCTCAGTAATTTTTCTCTTGCTATCTCTTCTAAGCCCCGTTCCGTCAACCATTTGCTTAGACCTAACAAGTAAGTCTCGCGCTGCTTTCCCCTGTCTATTCTTCCATTTATCGAGCTGTGAGTATCAAGTTCTCCTAGCCTTCCTTCCTCATTACGAGTCCCAGGAACCTCATTTGTCTCTTCCTGATATTTATTATCAGTTTTCTTCTCGTTTGCATCCTTTCCATCACCTCATCGTTACACATGCGCTCTGTCCATGGTATCCTCAGCATCCTTCTGTCAACCACATTTCTGCTACCTCAAGTCTCTTCTTCCACTTTGATGAAATCTTTTAGAAACATTGATGAATCTAATATATACTGGTTTATATCGAGTCATATCCATTAAATTTAATCAGCTTATCGATATGGTTATTCTCAGTGACTGTATGACTAGTGGAATTCTCTCAGTCTTCTTCAGCAAATTACTTCTGAACCAAGTGAACAACTCAGAAGCTGTAATGGCAGTTATGGCAAAACTTTCCATAAACATCATGTAATAAACACACTTAAAATTCACTAAGTATATAAACATTATGCAGAAAAACGCATAAGTTTCACCTTTCAAAATGCTTATATATATATATATATATATATATATATATATATATATATATATTACATTTGTATACTAGTTATTAGCCGACCTAGGTTTCTACAATGAGTGCTGTCTTCAGGCGATTTGCAATAATTGATTTTACCGTTTACCATTTTCTTTAAGAACGCTCATGTAACGGTGTTTTTTAATGCTCACGTGGTGGGCAATTTTTAAAATTACAAGGAATTATGCCGTTTTCATCCATAGTTGTATGAACCTAATATGTACACACACACACACACACACACACACACACACACACACACACACACACACACACACACACACACACACACACACACACACATATATATATATATATATATATCACACGTGAAACAAATTTACATATTCAAACATCACGTATAGAAAAACGTCCCGAAATTTTGTTTCAACACAATGCATAGATAAATACAATTAATATACACACACACATTCACACACGCATATATTTGTGTGTGTGAGTATATGTGTGTTTGTGAGTGAATATATATATATATATATATATATGTATATATATATATATATATATATGAGTGTGTGTGTGTAGATAGATAGATAGATAGATAGATAGATAGATAGATAGATAGATAGATAAAAGACTAAGGATAGATAGATAGATAGATAGATAGATAGATAGATAGATAGATAGATTCGCATATCTGTGTCATCCAATTTTTCTATGTTTCCTGTTGATTTGCATGTTGTTAATTAAACTATGTAATATTAATTTGATCATATTTACGACTGTTTAATTTTTTTTTGTTCTAATGTTAATATTTTTGTTTGTTCTTGAAATGGAATTTTGAAAGTGTCAATTCCATACACCTATACATGTTTACACTAATCAGATAAAATCGAAGCCAGGAAAGAATGTTTCAGTTTTAAGTGTGAAATAATTTGAACGTTTCATAAACTTAAATTAGTATAAAGGCCCTTTATTGAACATTTTACACGGAAATTAACAAGCCATTATCTTAAGGTTTCCTCCAATTTTAACATGACTATAACAATTCTGCTGTGAATTCGTTTTTCTTAGAGAAATATCATTTCATTATATCACTTTTTTTTATTATTTACTCTTCACAGACCCTTTTGGTTTTCATTGCTACTACGATTTATAGCCACTACCATTTCCCTGTTTTTTCTGTGATATTTGTTCCTTAAACTTTTCTTTACAAAAAATTAGACTCTCATTCATTCGAAATAAAAATATTTACTTTATGTCATACAATAACGTCATGATGGTGGGTGGCTTTATCGGATTTTCTTAACTGTTGATTTTCTCATGAGGATATGTGAATCTTCTAGCATTATCTGGTTGGACTTTTATATATATATCTAGAATCCTGTGTTTGTAGGTTTTACGCACCCAGAAATTGGCTACGTATTTATCTGTGGCCTTACTTTGCACCTAATGATTGTAAGCTCATTTTCCGCGCACACATTCTAATACATCTGGCTTGCTTGATGCTTTGGTAACAACGAAAACAAAGACTAATTTTGTCAGTCTTAGACTGACGCCAGTACGTGTTTTAGTCACAACGTGTTATCTGCTCCTAGAATATATGTTTTTCATTGATATTATGCTCAAATATCTACTAGATTCCGTCAGAATCCACAAAATTACATCCATGATTTTTAGCCTTTCAAAAATATTGAGAGAATGTTTTTGATCAGAGGGGACAGGCATTCGACATCATGAAAATGAGAACTGGTTAACACAATTCTTGAAATATCGATGTGATGATCGTGTGTTATTTCATCTGCATGTACTTGTCAACACAGAAAGTGATCTTAAGAGTTAATTGTGTTATGCTGCTTCCTACGAGGAATGAACTCTTTCTCTTGCTATACATACATTACTTGCTTAATTTTTGGAGAGCATTGAACAGGAGCAATCAAGTCCAGAAATTAACGAGATCAGTTAACAATTGCTATTAGTCAGGCAGCGTAATAATACCTTCGGACTTTTTTTTATTTCTATGTTACTTATTATTAACACCTCTTTTTGATA
Source organism: Ascarosepion bandense (assembly GCA_037127315.1). NCBI lineage: Eukaryota > Metazoa > Mollusca > Cephalopoda > Sepiida > Sepiidae > Ascarosepion > Ascarosepion bandense. The sequence goes on from JBBBDQ010000214.1 coordinate 1,472,604, forward strand.
TCTTGGTTTCTTCTTATATTAATACACCGTTTTGAACCTAGTTTTTTCCCTGGCTTCCTTCCGGCACAAACCGGTCACTACAAATTGCGGCAAAGAAGATCTACAAGATTTTGAAAAACAACGATTTCCTAGATGTTTTCAGATTAATTCGGCATAATTTGTATGGTACATGCCGCCATTAATTATTTATGTTTATCGTATTTTTCATTTTATCAAACAAGTGTAACAGCCAAGATTTTACTCTAAACAGCGATTTCCAAACGATGCTGTGCATCTCATAGTTACGGCGAAATGACAGCAAAACAATCAAATATTTAGGCACTTTTGCAAAAATTCTAATACCAAAAATGAATATGATTTTAAAATATAAAATACTATTATGGTTTACTTGTAACTGTATTCATGAATTCCATTATAAGTAATTATAAATAACTATTGGCACATTTTTTATTGTTATATTTTTGCATTATATCAAGTATTACTAATAGTGTAACTAGGGTCGGCAAATTGAAGGAGTTATTAATAATTTTGACTTCCAACTGCGATTTAACTTCCTCTCTGTTTTTATTTTTAAGTGCAATTTTTTATTACATATAATTTGGTGTGGCTGAAAATGCGGTCCAGGTAAAAGATTTTGGGAACTATTACACTAAACCAAGGGTTTTTCCAGGCTAGATTAGAAAATCTCAATAGAAACGAAGAAAAGAGTTCTAGACTGCTACGTGATGTCAGTTCTTCAATACGGCTGTGAATGCTGGACAATATCATCGAAAATGAGGACAAAACTGGAAGCGGCCGAAATGTGGTTCTACAGAAGGATGCTACGGATATCGTGGACTGAGCATACAAGCAACGACGAGGTGTTAGAAAGAATGGCAACAAAAAGGAAATTGATGCTGAGCATCAGGAAGAGACAACTGAAGTTCCTGGGACATGCAATGAGGAAGGAGAGCCTGGAGAACCTGATACTGACTGGACAGATAGAAGGAAGGAAAGACAGAAGAAGGCAGCGGATAACATATTTGCAGGGACTGATCAGGTGGATGACGGAACGGGGGTTGCCAGGAGCAACAAGAGCAAACATACTAAGAGCCACAAGGGATAGGGAGACGTGGAGAGCCATGATCGCCTACGTCCTGAAGGGACAGGGCACATAGAAGAAGAAGAATAAGAACCAGATAAGAATTGGGCTACACAAACATAAACACCAATTAGTCTAACATATATACTTTCCTTTTCGAACGTAATAAATTATGTATTTTTGTTTCTAAAGATAATAGTTGGAGATATTATAAATCATGCAGTAATAAACATTCTCTGAGATTTCTGATGTGTGTCATATAAGTTTGAAATTTGCACCAATTCTTTGATGACTACATTAATATTTCTAATTTCCGAAAACCTAACGACTAAATAATGTTTATTTTATAAAATTATTGCAAGTGCTTTATATGTTCATGTAAAAATTTAATTTGATTTGAAGAAGATTGTTTACTGTAAAGCACGCAGTTTAAATCTACCAAACTGTTTGTGGTATGCAAAAGTTGATTATCATCCTTTGTTTGATAGAATGTCTTGAGGATTGCATGGCGGCCCTTGAATAACATCAGGTGATTGGGTGGCGAGAGGCAGTTGCTGTAAATTTCGGCTGAAGTTAAGAAATGTACACATTTAAGTTAAATATTTAGCAGGAAGTAGAAACAGGACGTCTCCGCTTACGAGTTGCTTCGTAGGCCGCGAAGTAGACAGATGCTAAAAACCGACACTCGTAGGATAAAGAAAAGAACTGAGTGGCATTATCAGAAACATCAAGGGCACAACCGATCTGCAATTTTCCCGTTGGCAAAGATTACAAGTAAGACCTTCAAAATAGGCGCTCCTTTCAAAATGACGTCGTAAATATGTTGTATTATTTGTGTGGGACAAATCTTATATATATATATATATATATATATATATATATATGTGTGTGTGTGTGTGTGTGTGTGTGTGTGTGTGTGTGTGTGTGTGTGTGTAAAAAATTAAAACAGACACGTTATTACATGATTAAGCGGATGTATGGGCCTATTTCAGGCGAGTCTTCATCAGCTTTCGTCTTTATTGTACAAAAGATTTAAAGACGGAAGCTGATGAAAGTTAGCCTGAAATACACCTATATTTCCGCATAAAATGGAATAACGTGTCTGGCAAAATTTTTACCTATACTTGCTCTATATGTGTTTATATAGATATATATTTAGAGCTCTCCTAGAGAGTTATCCTAACACTTTATATACTGGATACTTCTTATCTACACCGCATGTGATATATATATATATATGAAATTTGGCCTACACAAAAATTATAAAGTATGAAAATCATTCTTTTGCTTCACCTATTCTGTACAATACATTGTATTATTTTGTTAACGTATATAAGAATGTCTATAATGCAAAAATTAAAACTGAGCCGAATTCTTCTTGCAAAACACCACGTTTAACCTGATTCGATTGAATATTTGTTCCGTTTAGAGATACGTTCAATGTTAAATAAGTTCATTTGATTATAGAGACGTAATGAAATGTTTTGATCAATTACAACTTATTAAAGATATTTTGAATGCAAGAGATGTCATGTTTATACCTATGTGCGTTTTGGTGCAGTGGATATTGGCTCGGAACGAGAAATCAGGGGCCGAGTTCTAATTCCAGCTGAATGTCTTGCATTCATTTACTCGCAAATACCCTTGAGAAAGGTATTAATCTGTCTCTTCCCTCCAGTTATGGGTTAAATAATAGGACAGATTGGGTTCTATATCCTTAGCTGGTAACCAGTCTATCCGCATAAAACTATGGCAACCAACTGCGGTATAATCTTCTGCCTAGTCATATCTTTTTCGAGAAATGATCGCCCAAAAGTGTTTCACGTATGGCACTTAACTAACTGACTGTCCAGTGTTCCCTCAGGGAGAACCCATTTATTGAGCGTCGACAGGAAAAATATCAAACCAAAACATTATCAAAATTTAAACATGCAAGCAATCATTAAAAAGACTAGAGATTGGTCCGTTTTCTCTCCTGTTCTGTTAAGTACCTGACTCCTGCTATCCACTGCATTTATAAAAGCCAGATCAGGCCAATGATTAAGTACTGATGTCATATGAAAAGGAACTACCTATTATTCACTTTGTAGTTTCGATAAAGTCCAAGGAACTCTCTGCTTCTTTAAATAATTATTTTACACCCAGCAATGCCTTTCTCATAGAGGGAATTTCGCAAGTATCTTGCTGCTATATCGCTGTTCTCATGGAAAGTGTTCAGATTAACTGCATTCTTTGGTTTAACCCATTCTAACTGTTGTGGGATCTCACCTTTGTATATGAAAATGGACTCGACTGGAGTATACATATACTCCTGCCATAGTGAGATACGGGACCTGATATAGAGTTATAGGGAGTTCCGTTAGAGTTATCGAGAAGTACTGGAACTGATGCGTATGTTACCAAGAGATACCGAAGTTATCCAGAGTTTACCGCATCAGAAGTCAGACTAGTTCTGAGTTCCACTCAGCTAGAATAATATACACGGGTATACTATTTCCAACGACTTCACTTCAGGACTTGTACATATTTATTTCTTACTAATAGTATTCCTGGATTTACTAACCCACGTTCAAGTTTGTATCTTACGTTCAGTATAACATACTTCTATCTCAATATATGTTTTTTGTTCATTATGTTTTTGTTGTTCATTGGTGCGGTTCCTCACCCGGAATCTACAAAACGTACCATTACTTCTAAGACTTGCTATGCCACGTAAATCAAAGCCAAGCACTCACATTCCCTTCCTATTCCACTGGTGAGATGTAAGTTCCATATGAACAGCTTCTTCTAACGAACCGCTGCTTTGAGGAAGCTAGAGCCAAAACCATAACCTGATCGCTAAAACCATAACCTGCTCAGATCTTGCCTCAGCTATTATCTTACCCACATATTTGCATAAACTCTACCTATTACATTGTAGCACTATACCTTGATTGCCTCTTGAGCCTTTTACGAGGTGGACATCATTAAAGAGAAAAAGAGCCAGCGTTTAGAACAATTTAAACTAACTAAATCATACTACAAGAGTTATTTTTTAACTAGAGCTTCAAAGCAATGTTCAAGCATGAAGAATGCATTGCAGCATAAAACATACTATCACCGTTTGATGTTGACCCCAATAACACTTTTATATTTCAAAGTATATATATATATATATACTTGTACCTTCAAAAATAACAAATGGACTTGAATATAGTTGACGTCATAACGTAAAACCTTAGGATGTTTCAGACAGTACTTTATCAAAGGTGCTCGTTGGCAGCATTGTTAATGATAAACATGAAACAAAAATTACTTGTAAAAGGGAAGTTGGTGCTCGTCTAACATCAAAGTGTTAATAAAAAATAAATATTAAGAAGGGTATAAACATAAAGTTCCACAAGAGCAATAAAATGGAAATAGAAAAACTCACAATCCCTCCAACAATCGTCAGGAGCAAATGAAGTGCTGTTTCTGTCTGAACAGACAATGCTAGTGAATATTCAGGTACACAGCTTCGAAAACACGTAAATGATAGGCATAAAGAAGCTTATAGTGATTTTATAAAATAAATTTATCCTCTTTTGTTGATTAAACCTTGTTCATTACGTCTCTAGTCGTGCGCATTCGAAAAATGTCAGTAAAGAAGAATGCGTTCTTCCGACAGAGATCGACTCTGCATGTTATTTCAATTCTAAATGTCTCTTGCTATTTAACGCCCTGTTTGGAAAAAAAGTTATTTATCAGGGCTATTGTGCGTTATCAACGAACTTGACTTGAATTCAATCACCGATTTCTCATTCCGTTACGTTATCGATCACACCGATTACCCATCCAAACTTACAGTAACCGATGTTACCAAACGGCATTCATCTAGGTACTAAACCAGGTCAACGTTTGTTAACTTCGATAATCAGACCAGAACAAATGTTTTGAATTGTGTTATTGTTGTAAGTGTCTGATTAACTAGTCCACGGATATATTCTATTTTCTCGCTCACTTATATAACAGACGTAAAACTAACTTTTTTAATCATCCACATATAAATTGCATGAAACTGACCGTGAGAGACGAACAGACTTCGATAAAATACTTTTAACTTTCTGCTCCTGTTGTCAAGAGTTTCTTTGCACAGCATCGATTATTAATCAATAGTGTTTGAGTGTGTTTTACTGGCCGACTACAATTTCATTGTTACACTTGTCCGTTCCCACAGCGCTGCAGGAAGCATTCACAAAACATCATAATTATCGGATAATAAAAAATAGCTAATAATGAGCCTCAAGGTCTCATTTTTCATGACAATAAATAATTGTGAAGATATTGTTTTCTTCAAGCACAGAGTTGAGGACAAATCCAGACTACAATGCTTAAAAGCAATTTTGAAGAGAAATGTGAAGAAAAAAATGAAAACAAAACATTAATTTTCTTTTTCTTTTAGAACAAGCAGATAGTCAAATCTGACACTATGTAGAAAAAATAAGCAGTTGGCTATGGGACAAAATATCCTCTTTTGTGAAGAGTGAAATTTGGAACATTAAAGATATATAACAATCCTTGACAGCTGGTTCTTTATCTGATCAGGTAATTAATGAAATATCATATTTATGAGGCAATGCATCTTTTGACAGGAAAAAACATTCTTCGTGTACATTAATATAATGAATGTGAAACTTAAATGGAAAACTATCTAGTAAGAATTCCGAGACTTTAGCAGGAAATCTACCTATGCTAACATGAAAAACGTAGATTTTCAACAACAGAAAAGTTTTAAGATTGTGTAGCATTCTCACGTTTTAACTAAATACTATACCTGTATTCTTCCTTTTCTCTGTGCCGTGTCACTTCTGGACGTTAACAAACAAAATTCCCCAAATTTTCGGTCATTTGAATCTCTTAGCAATTTTTGTCTTTTTACCGGAGAATCTGTAATGTGATCGAGACCGACTTGACAGACCAGCTGCAGTCAGTCTTTCACCTGAGTGAAGTGGCTTCCCTGTGCCTCTTCTATAAATACTTTCACAGCTTTTGCTCTAATGAACTTAGATCACTGGTACCCCGTAGATACGAATTTGCACGAGATACTAGATTAGCAACTAGGTCGCACCCTTTTTCAGTGAAACCGATAAAATGTAACCTCAATTTCTACTCCAACAGCTTCTTTACTCGCACTTCCAGCCTGTGGAATTCCCTTCCACATACTTGCTTCCCCGACAGCTACAATCTCCAAGAGTTTAAATGTAAGGTCAACAGACACCTCCTAACAAACTAACTCGCATCCATTCTCTCAAACACTCTTCCCATCTACATTCTTACCCGTCTATCACCCTCTTTCTGACATTTAATATATCTAAACATTCATTCACATCACTTTCCCCTATGTAAACCCCTGCGCAATAGTGGCAGTGATATGCCTTGCTAGGGGTGAAATGATTAAAAAAAATCTCGCCTAAAACCCTGTTCTACCAAATATTTACACAAGTTAGATACGTGAGGCATTCCTTTTCTCTGTTTCTGTTGCCTTTAATATATGCGTGTGAGTATTGAATTAGTTAAACCACCTTTCTTCATTATATCTCGTTAAAATTAGGTGAGGGGATTTTAATGTTTATGAAGAAAAATATGTCTTTTTAAAGAAAAGAGCGTGAGAGAGTGGATGCATATTAGTAAGACAAGAGATGACTATTGACTTTACATTTGAATTTTTGAAGATTGTAGCTGTCGGGAAAGCAAGTAAGCGGAAGGGATTTCCACAGGCGGGAAGTGCGAGAAAAACAAGATGATAGATTAGAATATGCGTTTAAGGCGTTTCAATTGTCATATGTGATGAATATCAGAAAATCCAACTGATCTGAAATGGCACATGCTGAGAAGTGTTTATAATTTCTCAGTTTTGTCTATTTCTTCGGGCAGAGAACGGCTCAGTTGTGTCTCTGTCCGCAATCTTCGCTAAGAGACACAGACTTCACTTCGCTCATAGCTATTTTTATCCATTGATCTGAGGGAGCAGTTGTATATAACTCACCTTCTGGACATATCTGAACATGATTGAATGTTATGCATGACATCCATATGAATGTCTATAACCAGAGTTTTCAAGACATGTTTTTATAGCAATTTATGGTGTTGGGTGAAATTACATGTAACGCAGATTCTCCTGTTTAATTTCCTTGTCTTTACGAAATTAGTCATACTAGTTACTTGATGTGCTTTCTATCTACAAATTCCTCATCCTAAAATGTTGTTGTGGATTCAGTTTATGTGCAATCACTGCTTCCATTACAATTTCAGTTTATAGTTTCTGTTTTAGAAAGATTCATATTTATTCCTATTTATGTCAATTTTTTGTTTAAGGTCTTTCTATTCCCAACTTTATATAACTATATCGTCAGTATAACACATTCTGATTTATCATCAGTACATTTGCCTCGGGCTGGACGGCAAGAAAACTGATTTCATCGATAGCATTACATAAATAGTAGACGAATTCAGAGGTTATATTAAAAAAAACTAAGGAACTATATTCTATATCGTGAAGATATCAAAATAAAGTTGGACATACTATTTTTTAATCATTTAACCCCCAAGCAAGAAAATAAAATCACTAAGACGCTAAGAGAGTTTTTTTTTGTTAGAGAATATGAGAACAGATAAACGTTAAGGGGAGAACAAATTTTATAATAGACGACAGAAGACAGAGACTGTCATTGCATTCAAATTTCTGATCGTCAAATTTTATTGGAAAGCAAGAAGCTGTAAAATAAATGTGTGTCACAAGCAAAAATATCAAAGGAAGAAACTGTTGGCATAGACGTAAGGCTATATCTTGTTTCACAGCTGTAAAATGATGAGACATAGCTCGCACCGTAGCGCTGCACTTAAATGCAAAATGTCGAGACACCGAAGAAGAACGCTCATCAAAACATTACTATAAAACTATTTATAAAAAATTAAATGTTATATTTTTACATTAGGTCTGCAAATGGCAGATTCTTTATTGAATTTTATACAGAATCTCTAAATACATAGAAGAGGCACCATTCCACACGTGACTGTAATATTCAGTCGATGAACGAATTAATGGACCTATAAATGTGTAAGTAAGTAATGAGTGTAATATGGAAGACATAAATATTCTCCACGTTTGGATACACTCAATGATGGGCATTATTACATCCTTTATATAATAAAACACCTTTTTTTTGTTTTACGGACAGAACGGAGTAATTTAAAGAAAAAAGAATGGCAAACATGATTTGTTCCCAGAGAGAGTTTTCTAATGCTATGCCATACACAAAAGTATGTACGCATATTAACATGTGTCCCATGCAGAGAAAATGTGACACATGTTTGCACAATAAACAGTGTGAAAAAGAAATGAAAAAATATAGGGTCTTACATAATACTGAAATTCTTCTGTGTCTGTAGAATTCTTTTGATTTTATGTTTTGTTTTGTTTTGTTCTTTAGAATCCGCATTTCAGACCGGATAGATTTATTTGTTATGTCTTTAGTGAGAATAAATTCGGCAAAGTTGGGTGGCGGGGTAAGAATGTGTCATGACGCAGCATTATGAAAAGCCCAAAAATGACAATTTTTTTATTTGTCATCTTTCTTCAGGATATTTGCGGTCATATATCAACCCGAACACTAGTCATTTTTTTTTTACTTCCAGGAACTTACTCAATTTTCTTTTTTTACAGAATTTTAGAGTCCTGATGTATTTTAATAACGAAATTTTTTTTATAAGTTTAAAGAATATTTCATTTCGTAGAAAAATAATAATATTTTGTTGACTTCACCATTGAAGAAGAAATGATTTTACAAACTTAATATAAATAAATCCTTATCATTTAGTATGATTTTTGTATAGTGATTCAGTGGTTATCTATCTATATATCTCCCCGTTTCTCTCTCACTCGTTCTCTCTGTCTCTCTCTGTCTCTCTCTGTCTCTCTCTCTCTCTCTATATATATATATATATATATATATCAGCATGCCTTGTGGGCATAGAAGAATCCAAAGGAGTATCCTTTACATATAATGGTAGGATAACTCTCTACGAGAGCTCTAAACATATATGCATATAAATACATATAGAGCAAATATAAGAAAAATTAAGACAGACGCGTTATTTAATGGTAATTACCATGAAATAACGCTTCTGTCTTAATTTTTCTCATATATATATATATATATATATATATATATATATATATATATATAACATAAAGAGCCAACAAACCTACCTATGTTTCACCTAACCAGATCTTCAGGGAAGGCTGGCTGTTTAGGTTATATATTTTGTCTGCTCTGTTTATGTAATGAGCGCTTTTTTGTTATAGATTACTCGTTTAGGTGCTTGGAGAACATGATACTAACAGCTCAGATGCAAAAGAGACAAGGGAATGCTGCGGGTAATGTATTTACAGGGCATGAACAAAACCTAGATGATATAAAGGGAGTTGCGTGGTGTAACAGAAAGCGTACTAAGTACCACCAGGTATAAGAAAACGTGAAAAGCCAGTATCGCCTATGTCCTGAAAGGATAAGGTACATAGAAGAAGTTATCAGGGAATCTAGTCTACGGAAGGACGTTCCACAGGTGAGAAGTACGAGAAAATGAACTGCTAGAGCAGAAATAGTGGTTACATTTGATACTTTTGACGCTAAAAGCAAATCTAGCAGCACGAGTAAAGTCTAGTAGTCGGTGTACCAAGGGAAGTGAGCTCATCAGAACAGAAGCCATGAAAGCATTTGTAGAAGAGACAGATGAACGCCACATCCTGACGATGAGTTATTGAGTGAGGTGGAGCGGCTAAATCTGGATCGATTACATTGCAGCTCATTCTTTGAATCTTGTCGAGAACACAACGATGAACAGAAAAAGCATCCGACCATATATGTAATCTCTATATATAAAAGGCAATCTGTGAGTCTGTGTGAGACTGTAATCTATGAACGCCTATATTTTTTAAGCGACGCCTTTCCAACTTTTTAGGGACACATATCTACAGGGAAGCCAGGTCGACAAATACTTTTTGAGTCTAAGTTCAGCAATTTTCTCATTTTGGCAAATGGTACCGATTGTTTACATTTGCTCCGTAAAACATCTAAGATGGTTGCTAGATTACGTCACAGAAAATAAGGCATACGTGTCAAACGCGACTAAAATATTTTTTATTAAAAAGAAAAATGAGCCTTTATATTTAATTGTTATTCCGACGTTTTAAAAATTCATTTGCTCAACAAAAAATGTGAATATTTTCCCCCGTAATTTAGAAACAAAAGAAATATTTTTTAAACAAAAAAAAGTATGTAAAAAAGTGGCAATGTTAATTTAATAATTTAAGACTTTTTTTTTCAGATTTAATATTTTACACTTCAGAAAATAAAATTTAAAAAAAAGTAAAGCTTTTTTTTCACTAAATATTTCTTGCAGGAAATCAACTGTCTGTAATTATTACTAATTCCTGTGGCATTAATGTAACTTTTTCCTCTAAAACTAAATGACTACATTTTTAAAGATTCTTCGAAAATTCCTGAACTGAGAGTGTAACAGTATTTATATTTCTAATTTTAGTAAAACAAAATAAATAATTTTTATTTTTATGTTAAATTCATTTAGTCACTAAAAATGTAAATATTTTTCCCCGTAATTTTGAAACAAAAACAAACGCAATGCTTTTTACAATGTCACACAAAACATCAAATCACGTTTACTCAAAACAAAAGAAAATAGATTTTTAATAGAATTTCTGAACAATTGTTAAGCAATAAATTTTTATTTAATTATTTTTTTTATATAACCGTGTCCTACTAATAAAATGTTATGAGTTGCACGGTCAACACCGGGCTATGTTGCTGGTATTAAGAGAAAGAGTGCGTAAGTTAATTTGAGGGCAGATTTATACTTACACAATAATGACTCTTAGAAACAGATAATGATGTATTTTTTGACTGAATAAGTTGTGAAGATTGAAATGAACAATTTGTTTGGAATTTAACTCGATAAATTTTCTTTCAGCTTCGATAACAGCTTCTATGCAGGTCTGAATCGCTTTCATGCAAAATTCAAGTGATCTTTGTAAATATTGAAGGATTTAGAGATTTAGTAAGTAATGAGTGTTGTTGATTTCGGGTGAGGAACCGCACAAAATAATGAACAACAAAAACAGATATTGAGATAGAAAAGTAGGTTATATTGAACGTAATATACAAACTGGAACGCGGGTTAGTAAATCCAGGAATACTATCAGTAAGAAATGAATATATACAAGTCTTGAAGTGAAATCGTGGAAATAGTATATCCGTGTATATTATTCTAGCTGAGTGTAACTTAGAGCTATTCTGACTTCTGATGCGGTAATCTCTGGGTATCTCTCGATTCAGTTCCGGTACTCTCTGATAACTCTAACGGATCTCTACGATGACTCTATGGCAGCCCCCGTATCTCACGATGGCATGAGTATATGCATATTCCAGTCGAGTCCATTATCATATACAAAGTGGGGATCCCAGAACAATGAGATTGCTAATTAGCCTCTTTCTCAACTATGTGCTGTACATCGTAGTCCAATGAATTGAGATCTGGGGAACTCGGAGGCCAAATATTGGTAATTATGTGATCTTCCGAGAAGAAGCGAATCGTATCTTTCTTTGCTGGAATTTTAAGTTTGTTTTAGAGCTACTTAAAAATTATTAAAATTTTTTTCCGTTACTTTTTATGGCATAAAACAAACTTTCTTCATCACATAAGACTTGTAACTAATGTCTTCGTGAACAACGTTTCGGATTTCTCCTTCTGACGCATGATGTTCTTATGTAGTCAACCTCCTCGTTCTGGAATAATCATCACTGGTCTGCTGTACTTGCCTAAGAAATTCGGGTGTTTTAATTGTACCAATGCGTCTGGGATGTTTCTTACGTCTTGACACTGGCGATACATTTCTATCTTTGGACACTAACTCCTTGCAAATATTTTAGACAAAGGATCTATCGACTTATATAATTCGTGATATTTCTGAATTGCTATATTTAGCATTTATAGCTACGATAAATGCGTGCCTCTTAATTTTTTGAGTAAGCATATAGTCTGCCATTGATAATTCTGAAATACAGAATATACGAATCAAATAATGTTGTGGATTCTTGTTTAGAAAACCACACAATATAAGAATAACACAAAACAGATATGAGAGGAAAAATGTAACTATACTGAACAAAAGATATACAACCTGCACACGGTTTGTAGATTCAGGAATACTTGTTAGTAGGAGTCAAACATATACAAAGAAATAAATCCGGGTAATTAGTCTATATTCTTGCTGACCAAGGAGAGGCGGTTCAACTTCTCTGACAAACATTAACTCTAACAACAACTATATTTAGTTGTCCCTCCAAGTAAGGGCAACATGTGACACATGGTCAGTTTTGACTGGGATTTCCGGGCTATATGGCCCGGCCAAAAAATGCCTGTCTATTTTTGCCCAGTCGTGATTCTACCCTTCGGCGGAACCACGACTGGGTTTTTGCTCTCCGCTCGGGAGCGGAGAGTGCCCTCTACCCGAAGGCAGAGGGCTGACAGTGTTATAGTTGAAGAGTCTCAGCAACTCTAACAACAACCACCCGTTCTCTGTAGGCAGGATTATTTGAATACCATGGAAGAGACCACAGAGTGTGACTCCCCAACAAATAATATGCTGATATAGTAAAAATAACATGCCATCAAATACTTTACGCTCCCTGTATCTTTCGCTTTTAAAAAATATTCTGAATGAGTAGGTCCTCTGTTTAGATAGAACTTCTGCGGTTCCTATATTTTAACTGGGTTTCCTTTGGCTCTTACAGTATTTTCGACATATTATGTCATTATTATGCTCTTACTCTTTAATGGATATTAATATTTTGTTCTGCTGTTAAGAGACGCTATTGAGTGATGTACAAGATATCTTTCAGTTTTGTTTTATGGTCAGTATTCATTTATCGGTGGATCTCTCGGTAACCTCAAGGGCATTTCTACTGAATATTTTGTGTAGTTTACTTGATTTACTAAAATATTCATTTCTGTATTTGATGAATATTTTATGTCTTTTTACCGTTTTAATACTGAAACCACACTGCACAAGAACTCGTGACCGTCTTTCTCTATGGACGGTAACAAGATATTTGAACACGATCTATAATACATAATAACTGACCTAAAATAATTCGACAACTAGAAAAACAAAGGATACCATATTTAATAAAAGGCGTGAGCTGATATTGGATTTTTCTCTGGGAAATGCATTGATTTCGAATTGGAGTAACCGTGATAGGAAATCATTTAGTAAGTATTTGGCATCTTAATGGCAGTTAATACATTTCAATACCACCAAAACATGCCACTTAATTTTAATTAATCCGATTGTCGCTCTCTACTATTTCCTGTCCTTTGGAAATTTTAGAAATGTTCTTCATTTTCTATATTTTCTAAGACGTAATGAATAATATATTACATTTCAGTTCTCTTTTAAATTAATGCATGTACAATTTAACAGTTCTACCATCACGTTTGTTAGTCATTCAAGCATTGTATTCAATCAATTAAGTGCCATACGTGATACATACGTTAGTGATCATGTCTTGAGAGAGACATGACTGATTAGGCAGAAGATTTTTCTCGCAGTAGTTTGCTATTACTTTCTACAGTATACTGAGTTCCAGCCAAGGCTATAGAACCCAATCTATCCTACTATTTGACCCAAGGCTGAAGAGAAAAGCAACGGATTCATACCATTTCCAAGAGTATTTACGCGTAAATGAATGCAATAAATTCAACTGGAATTCGAACTCGGCAGTTCGATTTCTCCTTCCAAATCAAGTGGATTATTAGGAAAGTGATCAAACGATAATGATGAGAGGTAGATTACAAGGTAAGAAGAAAATATTACAGCTTGAGTAAAAGTCTGCAGCAAGCATAGAAGCAAATCCCATAAAAATGACAGAGTATGGCATAAGTTTTATAATGACCTATCCTTTTTGGACTATAATGAACTCTTCTTATTATTATGAATAACGGGAGAATATACCCCTCGGGATGGAGTTGAATTGAGCTGAGTCACCCCGATTTAATAGTTGGCAGTCAGACTGACGTGTAACACTCTTATGTTTGTTTTGTGATTAATATATATATATATATATATATATATATATATATATATATATATATGTTTCACTAATTCCCGAGTTCGAGTTTTTTTTCCGGGCCTATTCTGGGTTCACAACAATAAGCATGACTGTCATAGAAGGATTTAATGTAAACATTTTAATTAAACTAGGCTAATAGACGCTACTGCTGCTGCTGCTGCTGATGATGATGATGATGATGATGATGATGAAAATGATGATGATGATGACGATGACGCATCTTCAATTGACTTCTCGAGCGTTACAATCCCGCATTTTTAAAAAAACAGATATACGTTTTGTTTTTTTTACTTTTTAATAATGCAATAATTAATTCTTTCAACATCTGCACCTATTTTACTTTCCTGTGCCGCGAATATTGCCTTTCTGCTGTGTGAACACGTAAATCTGATCATGCGCGTACATAAACTGAATGCCCAGGCAGAGACAGGCCTATTAAGATACATTTGAGATAAAAGTGTCTAATGCTTTTCATTTTAATATGCTCAAGCGAAAGAAAGGACACTTATGCGCAATACATAAATGTGAGTTGGTTTTGGTCTGTTTAACTAGAAACACTGATTGTCAAAGCAAAAGCAGACATTGTACTCTTCTCAGTACAGAGTATTGATTCTCTTGCAATCTTAAAAAAAGTTTTATAAGCTCAGTTCTTCAAAGTTGAAAAGCAGACACGCGATACCGTTATCTAGAATATATGTTTAAAAATTCTTTGATCAAGATGTTTTAATCCTATTCATATTTGAGTATTAAACAATCGACTCTCGATGCAGAAGTCCTTTAGTCTGGACTTTATTTCATTCAAGCACTAATTAATTATTTTTATATACTTTTTTTATATATTTACAAATTTCTTGATGTCCAATATCCAGCTCAACACAGAATTCTGATCTTAGATAATATGATCAAAAGATTTAATTCATATCAATTATTTAGTGTTGATAACAAACAATACTGCAAGTTTCGGTACTGTATTTTAATCAATTAATTTGACACAAAGATATTAAAATGATTTACGTACATTTGCCATGTTCTTGGAAGTACGAGTAATGTAATGAATGACGTCTTTGAAAGAGAATCGATTTCGAATTCTGATCGAGAATGTTATATCAAATTTCGCACAAATATACTTGGAAAAAGTCGAGAGGTATCTATTCACCCTGCCAGCTATGAGTTAAATGCCAGGGTTTTTTAACAGGCATCGGAACCGAGTCTATGAAGATGTCAACAATGAATTCGAAACCGCTTAGGTAATATGTTGTTTCCTGTATAATGCAGCTATTGAAAAATGATATGCAATTCATTAAAACGATACGTGTCTGTTAGCATAACTGTCATGGTGTCATCACCCATTATAATGGATTGAACTCTTCCTACTGTTACATATACTTCCCCTCACAAGAGGAGAGCAGACCAGATCAGAGTCAGAGAGATCAGAGAGAGTGAGAGCTGAGAGTGACAGATCAGTATAAGCATATCAGCGGAGAGCGAAAGGCGGAGATAGCCAAGACTGCTACCGTACCTCCATTACGAGTCCCGAATTATAGTGTTACTTCCTAACATGTATTTATTCGTTTTACTAACAGAGTTCAACAGATTTTATTTTGCTGTGTTAAATACATATTCGTTATTTCTTATTTTGGTGTTCGTATTATTTCTTGCTGGACTCTAAACCGGGTTCACGACATTAACGATCACAACTGCGCTTGAATTTTTTTTAGACAATTCATTTGTTGTAATTTTATGTTCGTTTCTTCTTCTTCTATGTGCATTGTCCCTTCAGGACGTAGGCGATCATGGCCTTCCACTTTTCCTCATTCCTGGTGGCTCTGAGCACACTTTCTGTTGTTTGTTAGGGCGCCGTTCCTATTTGACTACAAATGGACTGTTCCCATTGCTATATATAGCAATATAGCAATGGAGGATTCTCTACAGGGGGAGTCGTAGAGAATCACTAGACTGACGACTCTACGACACTGTCAGCTCTCGGCCTGGAGGTAGGTAGAGGGCGCTCTCTGCTTCCGAGCAGAGAGCATTAACCCAGTCGTGGTTCCGCCTAAGGGTAGAAGCACGACTGGGCAAAAATAGACAGACATTTTTTGGCCGGGCCATATAGCCCGGAAAGCCCAGATATAAACTGACCATGTGTCATATGTTGCCCTTACTGGGAGGGACAGCTAAATAATGTCGTAGAGAGTCACTTGAGAGTCTCTAATGAGTTACTTAAGAGTCAGTGCGAGTCAGTGAAGAGTTAGTCACACTTCCAGTGGCGTACCGGAAGTAATCACGTATACACACGTCTTACGATGGATTGGACTCTTGTATCTTTCTATTGTAAATATTACTAATAACTTCTGTACATACTAACCGTTCTCTCGCGGAATACAACTTATATTCTGATTTTGTTGCTGAGTTATTCATTTATACTTGGCGACATAACACTGTTACACCATGAAATCTTCGCTCCGTCATCCACCGGATTAGGTCCTTCAAATATGTTATCCGTTGCTTTCCCCTGTCTCTTTTTCCCGCTATCTGGCCTGTTAGTACCAGATTCTCTAAACCCTCCTTCCTCATTGCGCGTCCCAAGAACTTTAGCTGTCTCTTCCTGATGCTCAGTATTAATTTCCTTTTTGTTTCCATCATTTCCAAGATCTCATCATTGCTCACATGCTCGATCCATGATATTCGCAGCATCCTTCTGTAGAACCACATTTTAGTTGCTTCATGTTTTTCCTTCATCTTTGATGATATTGTCCAGCATCCACTGCCATATTGAAGAACGGACAGCACGTAGCAATCCAGTACTCTCTTCCTACTTTCTACCGAAATTGCCCTGTTTAGATTAGTTCGACCAAATCTGAGTAGATATATTTATTTATGTAGTTATCAGATAAATAGCTATCCGGTAAATATATATCTGGTAAATATAAGCGGAATTGATGTTTGACCTGCCAATTTTAACACCGATTAATTTTGCAGTTTTAGAAAGTTGATATGACTAATTAGCTAGATAAAAAAACATAATGACTTCGTGAGTTTGTGTGTAAACCAAGGGAAATGAACAACTGATTGTTATATTCAATATTATTGTCGGTGTTATTTCCGGAATTTATTTTCAGGTGACCATATTTATTTTTTTAAATATATATATATGTGTGTACTCTATGTTTGTCTATCTACTACTCAATGAATCTCGATTAGTCCATTGTAGGAACAACAAAAACGTAATTTTTTATTGACAATGTAGACATTTAAGTTCAACGTAAAAGTTGCCGAAGACAATATTACTCGATGATTAATGTAATGATTTATCTTGTTATTGTTTCTTTTACTTTATTCTTCTTTATTATGTTGTTATTCTCCTTTTACTGTATTCCTCTTTTTCTCTGGAAGAGGAAATTAAAGACGAAAAGCGAATGAAAATCAGAAAAAATAAAAATCCTTAAGTTAATCTTACCAAAAAGTTTTACTCAAAGGAAATTGTTTTTAGTTTTTAGACAATCGAAAATATACATAAAACTTGCCTTCATAAACTCCTGCGGAATGACTATGGGCTATACTTCTGGCCTAGAATACTCAACGTGAAGTTTTCTGTATAAAAAAATACCTAATAAAATACAAAACGAAATATATGACTATTACAAACGCGTAACACTAGATAAAACGTACAGCAAAAAGTACTTCATAAAATCAATTATGATTCTGGAAACACACATATTATATATATATATATATATATATATGTGATGTATGTTAAATAATTATATATATATATTTATATGATGTATGTTAAATAATTAATATATATATATATATATATATATATATGATGTATGTTAAATAATTATGTATATATATATATATGATGTATGTTAAATTAATTATATATATATATATATATATATATAGTCTATCGAGCCAGCAGATAATTTTCTAAATTTTCTGTTGAATATAAGAGACAATATATATCTATTATGTTTAAGCACGAGCCATTCCTAACATCGCATTTTGGCTTCAATTTCAGGAAAAATAAGAATAAAGGTTCTCCAAAATTTGGATATTTATTTATTAGGCTGATTCTAAGCTTTCGGCTCACGTGAGCCTTCTTCAGAGAGCCTAAAGGGACGTTAACATAAAAAGGTCCACCATCAAAGATGATATTATCTTGTGCTGACATAAAACTTTCCGATGGAACGATAACAGTTACCAAAGAGCAGACGCAGTTCGTAAATTTTTAATGCGGTTCTATGACGTCACGGCGCGTGAGAGCTCGAAATGTTAACAAAACCATGAATTTAAATGCAATGTAATGTGTTATGAGAACGTCAGGAAGGTAGTCCAGCTCCTACTAAGCACGCTGTAGCATAATATTTATTCTGTTATTTTCGGTTTTTAATATCATCATTTGATGTTTTACATCTATTATTAATTTATCGCCTCTTCATCTGACTGTTATCGTTTCTCTTTTTGGTTTTGGTTTTATTTCACGAAGTATATTTATTTTGTTCTTAAAGTTGATAATATTTTATTGATGTTCGGTTGCTTGTTTTTACTCTTAATTTTGCTAGTAGTTGCAGTTTTTATTTTACAATTTATATAACAGTGTATCACCGGGAGCTTCAAAACATTTTCGAAATATCGGAATATATATATTCGAAGAATCATTACAGAAAGACTTTCATTTTTTTTTAACTGAAATACATTTTGATATATACAGTAAATTTAAACAAATCACGGATTAAATTTTGAAATTCAAAACACAGTTTTTGTAACGTAAATTTTAGACGAAAAGTTCAATTGTAATTGTGCAATGTTATCTTTTCTGACCTGTCATCTAGATTCAGTAAACGTTTCCCTACAGTAACTTATCTCCATTGTGATATTTCTGTAAATAGTTTCATGGTAATTGTTCCGATTGTTTTTCGTCTTGTTATTCTTATTCCCGACCACGCACAGACTAATTGTACATATAGAAACTAGTTAGGATTTATTAGCGACTTTGAGGTATTATGGTGGTTGTATTATGAATGGCAAATAAGAACGTGTTAATCTTTTGTAAGGAATAATGGTATGTTGCGGTCAGGAATAGTGACTAGGTAAGTTCAAGATGAGACAGATTGAAGACCAAGTATCTTTTGGCCTTAAGCCATATTTTCGTATTTTTCAAAATATAGCTTTCTTATTTAGCACATCGACTTTACGAATTTAAGTGCAATTTATTTTAGCATTGATACCAGTCAGTTAACTGCCATATGTGATACACGATTAAGCGATCATAACTCGAAAGTGACATAACTGACTGAGCAAAAGGTTTTCGCGCAGTAGGTTGCCATTAGTTTCTGCGGTAGGCAGTCTGTCCTGCTATTCAACTCAAAGCTAAAGGGAGAAGAAATGCATTAGTACCTTTACCAAGGGTATTTGTAAGTAAGTGAATGCAACAAATTGAACTGGAATGCGAACTTGGCTCTTCGATTTCTCGTTCCAATCCAACACCCACTGCAGGACAGATATATATACGCTCTCACACCCTGATTGAGCACTCTGGAAGAAAGGTAGACTTTGAAAAACAGTAGCCACTCTAGCGTGTACGCATCGCTCATTCAGTAAAATGAATTGGATCACACTAGCTATTGGGCGCGTAATATGATATGCGCTAAAAAGACTGTCTTCTTCCATCGAACTCCCCGTGGCCCAGGGTAGAGTCGCCGACTGACACCAATTCGGTCAGGTTTCGAGCCTGGGTTAGGGAGCAATCGGAGTCTAACCGTCCTGATGAGCTGTAATACAGCGAAACAGATCTGTCTGCGGATGACAATCAATATATATATATATATATATATATATATATATATATATATATATATATATATCATGCAGTGTGGGTATAGAAGAATCCAAAGGAATATACTGTACATACATTTGTGTAAAATCCTTTGTAAAATAAAGACAGAAGCTGATGATGGTTCGCCTGAAACAGGCCACACTTCCGATTCACCATGAAATAACGTGTCTTCCCTAATCTTTCTTATATATATATATATACATATATAGAAAGAGAGAGAGAGAGAGAGAGAGAGAGAGAGAGAGAACATAAATTATATGCTATAATTTTGTTCTCTTGTACAAATTTAAACTTACTACTGATTGACAACTAGGTTTCACCGTTTTATTGTTGAAATAGATATAACCGTATCTTATCTTAACAGCATAATTTACGCAAGAATTATTTTTTATTATTCAGTTTTGAAGAAATGCTTATATAAATATTTTATAAGATAATCGACGAACGCAAGATTAAGGAACTGACTATTAATTGTAATAAGAGAAATCGAAAGGTTTGGAAAGAAAGGTAACGCGTATTATACACTGGGGGACGGCTTGTTAATTTTAACGTCTTCAAAAATAACGTCTCTCTGTTAATCATCTGAGAGACTCATCTCTGCCCTCCATCAGTATGTTTGAGTCTAACCTCTAGAAAGATGACTAGTTGCAACTTTTCGGGATAACATGAATTAGAAAGGCTATATACGACCAGGAAGGACATGATCGTCTACATCCTGAAAATACACTGCACATAGAAGAAGACGAGACTGCCGACGAGATCCCATTAATTGACAGTAGAGCTGGCAAGGTGTATCCGTATGTCTATGCTAATAGATTTTTTTCTCGCTCTTCTCACAGGAAGAATTTCTTTATGGCTCCATGTTTTCCAGCTAACTTTAATCTCCATAAATTTATATGCAATCTACTCTTATCCTGTTTACTCTTTTCTATTCCCGCTCATTAGTAATGTTTCTGTCTATAAATCTTTCACAAACAATAACTCTTAGTGTTTTAATGGCTTCTACTGCCTTCCTTTGGACGAAATCGATTTTTAAAAAATACCGCAAAAATAGACAATTACAAAATTAAATTGGTTTGGGCAGTGTACTGAGAAAATGAAATCTGTAGTCTCGCAAGAATAGACAAAAAAGCTTTGTTTCAGTATTTTTTTTTTTTTAATGTATCAAAGAGATTAAAAAACATAAAATTGCAAACGGTGACAATTTGGCCTGGCAGTGAAAATAGGTGTACAAAGATGTAGAATTATCAGCCAATGTTGAAATTTCTTAAGGATACACGTGAGAAATAAGGGCATTCTAATTACAATAATAATAAAATAAACTTATCAACAAATGTTAGAAGAGCTTAAATTTATGTTACATCTAATGAAGGAAGAATGTTGGAGAATGAAAATCGCACTGAAAACTTATCTAAATTAATCAACGAAAAACAGAAAACAGTGAACAATGGAACTCGTTCTAAAATTTTAAGAAGGGACATAATGCAACGAGTTAAATTTTAGAAGAAAATTCTATATACTTCATGTAGCAAGAACTCATTTTAGTTTCAAATAAACGGATTCAGACTATCATTCTTATTTAAAGAAAATCCCATCCCAGCTCTACAGTTTCCAAACGATTCTATACATTTAAGACTTTTTTCAACACGTAATTCAGGCTTCAAACAATATAGCAAAGTTGCTTTTAATCATTTCAAGCTATTCTATATTTAGGAACTTCTTCAACACTTTTATTTAGGCTTCAAACATTATAGCAAAGTTGCTTTTAATCATTCGAAACGATTATGCATTAAGGGATTCTTTCAACACGTAATTGAGGTCTCAAACATTACAGCACAATTGCTTTTCATCATTCCAAACGATTCTATATTAAAGACCTTTTTCAACACTTAATTCAGGCTTCAAACATAATAGGAAAGATGATTTTAATCATTCCAAAAGATTATCCCGCAGTAAGTTGCCATTGCTTTCTGCAGTAGACTGGTTGCCAGCCAAAGCTATAGAACCCAATCTGTCTTATTATTTAACTGGAAGTAAAAGACGGATTAATACTTTTTCCACGGGTATTTGCACGTAAGTGAATGCAAGGAATTGAACAATAATTTGAAATCGGCACTCCGATCTTTCGTTCCAAGTCGATATCCACTGCACCTTAGCACACATCTAAGGCATGTGTACTCTACTATAATAATAATAATAATAATAATAATAATAATGAGGGCGCACTGTATGAAACAATTATCAAAGATTGTTCCAAGTGTTGAATAAGACAAAATCTAGCAACAGACAATCATACATCAAAGAACTTATTGCTTCTAAATCTGAGAAGACCTACTAACGCCAAGCCAAGAGTACAACCTTGATTAAAGTTAAATTTTGCCAATAATTCTTGCAAGCATTTGATGAGTCAGAAACCAATTCCAGTCTGTTTTCTTTCATGTGAAGCTCCGCATAATCATACATTTCACGATTTTGTTGTTTAGCAACGCAGTACAGAAAAATGTATATTGACATTTGTGTTAAGTGCTGTCTGTTTTAGTATTAATCGCCCCCCCCCACTCTCTTTCTCTTTTTCTCTCTGTTTCGCCCTAATTATAGAAGAATAACAACTATTATTTGTATATAGGTTAGTCATTTTCGTCCTTTGTCAGGCCTAAGACTCATCGACTCAAAGATGTAAAAGCGGCGAGATTGATTGACTGGTTAATTGATCCGTTTTCTAGAGCTTATCAAGCTAATGCAGGTTATTTGAATCAAGAACAATATATTTACATTATAAGAGTTATTTTTAGTTTGTTACTAATCTCCTAGTGATACACGTATTAACAATTAACATAAGATGTGATGAATTCTTACCTTTCGCAAGAATATTTAGGTGTAAATGATAAAAGTAGACAATGAGAATTCGAACTCAGCATTGTGATTAGCGGTTCCTAACCATTATCCAATATACCACAGCATATCTAAGCCCACATCGTCTGGTATTCCCAATCGGACACAAATCTAGTTATTCAATATATGTTGCTTAAAATCCCTGGTCTTACGGAAACTGATGTATCAACCTGATGTTGCCGTAGGCCAAAGTCTTGGAGCTCATTTGTGCACAAAGCATAAAACAAATAAACAAATTCATCACAAGCTATACAGCATCCTTCCCACATTTCACGCAAAATAACAATGAAATATATATTTTTGCTGAAAATTGATTTACGTGGAGCAGAATATTTCGAGGCAGAGAAAGTGAAAGAGGAGGGGAAGTGAAAGTGTATAGTGGGTGCGAAAGTGAGGTGAAAGGATGCAAGAGAGAAATAGTGAAATAGAAAAGCAAAGAGAAGGAGAGAAAACATTAAAATAAATGCAGACGAAGAGAATTCAAAATAAACACACATTGGTAAATCAATAAAGTCTTCTTCGCTTTTATCTGACAATCCATTTGTGGTGTAATTAATCATGATTCTCTACAATTTTCCAGCCACTCATCAGTATGTCTGATGCAATTCTTTCGGAGAGCAATGAACTGCGCGTCCATGGCCTCACATTTAAACTGGCCTGATGTGGAACGACTAAATCAGATCTATAGCTGCATCTACTGTAATGAAGGTCAGATATCTGCGTTGGGTCCGAAAATTTATCGGCCAAATCCATCTTGCACATTTATAAAACTACTATTCGTCCGCACATTGAGTACAGTGTGGTATAATTGTTAAAACGATACTTTCGAGCAGTATAGATTTTTGACATGAAGTATACTTGCGCTGGGTGACGCAGATGTTGATTTGGAAAATAGGGACTGTTCTGAAATGTCAAATAGAAGCAGAGAGGAATACGTTTGGTTTAAGAGATTATTTTTTTACTGGCCAGAGTCATACAATTTGCTCCGAAAGACAGCTGTTAGTGAAGCGAAAGAAACGTCAAGCTGATAGGCAGAAGGTTAAAAGTTTTAGTTTGAATTTCGTAGTTTGACTTAAGCATTTGAAGGGAACGGTTGGCTAAGTCGAGCCTAATCACCGGGTTTCCTCATTGTGAGAGTCTTTTTGTATGCGGTGATGCTGATACCTTCGATGAAAAGAACCTACTTCCACCCACAGTAAGACACCGCTTTTGTGTCATTGTGTGTTGTCATTGCTTGAAAAAATATATATATAATTTTTATATTTTATCTATATATTTGGATCCAGTCTATTGCTTAAAACGAGGTCGATTGTTGTAGATTGTTATTACGGTCGGGGACGACGAAAAAGATCGAGAAAAAAAAGGAAGCAATATTTTACCATGACATGTGAAGAAAAAGAAGTGAAATTTCCTCCAAGTGAAAGTCGGGTTGAAGTTGTTCCCGACGAAATTATGTGACGTTCTTTTTTAGGTAAAGAGAACAGGGAAGAAAATTATGAAATTGATTTACGTGGAAGTTGGAGTGAGTGCTATTACCCAACATTATGAAATTTGAGTTCCAGAGATTTAATCGACGCTCCAGAATATTCTAGTGTCACCGTGGTCACAGTCATAGTGGGAGACACTGAATTTATTTCCAGTTGTTGTTGTACTCCTGGTTACAGTTTAGAGTTCGTCAACAGTGTTTTGGGTCCATCATTGTATTTATTTAAAATTATGTCCGTTTTCTAAAGAGAGACTATATAACAACTTTTCCTATATCTGGTCGGGTGCTCCTACTTTTTACATCAGAAATTTCTTCACAAAAACCAAAGAAGGATCTGCAAAGTATTCGATCTTGCCTTGTCATCT
The DNA here is from genome assembly GCA_037127315.1 of Ascarosepion bandense. Lineage (NCBI taxonomy): Eukaryota > Metazoa > Mollusca > Cephalopoda > Sepiida > Sepiidae > Ascarosepion > Ascarosepion bandense. Next base: position 1,497,436 of record JBBBDQ010000214.1, read on the forward strand.
CGTCTACAGTCGCTTTCTCATTGACGTGACGTAGCTTCGTTCTATCTGCAAATAATTTCATGATATCTGCTCTAAGGAACTTTTTTCTCCTTGGTACCCTTTGTAACTACCGCCGTGTAACTTCCGTATACATCCTTCTCTGATAGCTAATGTCTCCAGAAAGGTAAAGCAATGTCAAATGCTATTTTCTATCTTTCTGTTCATTTTCTATCCATTCTTCAATACAGTCCGTATACATTATTTTCTTCACTGTAACACCCTGCGTACTAGTAGCGGTCTAGTCTTGTTTGGGGTGAAATGATAACAAAAAAAAACTTTCAGCTTTTCCTTTATCTTATCTACCTTTTAAAAATTTACCGTCATTACTTGTTTGTCTTCTGATATCTAGCCACAAAAAACTCATTAAGTAGTGTATTTTCCGTTCATTTTTTCGTCTCACACCTTAAAATGTCAAATAATTTTTAGGCTTTTTTTTTCATTGTATTTTGTTAAACTTGTCATTTTATTTTACAAGTATTTGTTTTTCCTATTTTTTCTTTAATATTTCATTAATTTTAATTTCGGTTTTAATTATTTATTTCTACTACATTTATATATGTTTCAATATAGTATAGTTACTTGAAGAAGAAAACGTTCTGCTACATTAGTTATCTATTGTACATTAAAGAAAAATTAAAGTTTCATATTCAGTGCGGTAAAATCTAGACATGTAACCATTTTAGAAATCTGTGCTGCCAGTAAGGTTCCTCTAAAAGTACGTCTGTGTCTCTACATGTGTAAGCCGGTAGTAGCAGTAGTAAGACGTCTTCGATGGTTTGGCGAAAATCTGTCGTTCCTTTTCAGAAGAAAAGCAAACGAAACAGATATATACGAAGACTTGAAAGAACAGGAAGTTACAAATGCATGCCTCGCACTATTGAAAGGAAACTTTTAGACTGCTGATATTACTGAACTGATTTACAAAATGTATAAACATTTGATGGCTCATCTCTAAAAAAGCTGCATTTTTTTAGAATAAACTGTTAATTTGAACACGAATCATTTCCAAAACGTTAGCATTGTCTTATGCAAATTTTTATTTGATTACATATTGATGATAGAAATCCCCCTTTAATGGCTGTTGTTTCAACTTTTAATTAACTGACATTTATGTGAGAGTGAAAATGTTAGCGTTCGCTAAATGATTCTCGAAAGAAAAATCACCTAAAAAAAAGCTTCATATTTTCTTTGTACTTTGCCGTCAAAAATGTACCAAAAGTATTAGCACGAAAAGAGCTGCTATAACCCTCAGAAACTATGCTAATTTTTTTTTCCTCCCAGTCTGGCGTTGCCTATCAGAAAAATCGGTGAATAAAAGTCGATGATTTTTGCTTACTGCATATAGATTAAATTTTTGAGCTTGGGCAGGGAAAGCACGATTTTTGAGCTTGGTGAGACAAAGTGCGATTTTTGTTGTTTCGAGAGGAAGATCGGATTTCCGACCCCACTTTTTGTTACTACGTTGAATATTTGTCTGTTCCCTCTAATCCTGTGACTGAACTTAGTACAGGCACACAAATTGTTTTGTTATTTTCATTATATGCATGTTTCCGAGAAATATTTAACTGAACGTTTCGTATTTAATTGTTCCCTGAGAGTCTTTGTACATAAATTTATCATTAATTCGAAATTGCAGTATTTACATTATTCGGACTATTGTTCTCATCTTTGTTGCTATTTATACTACGTTTCTGCCGTTGTATTCCCCGGCCTTCTTCAGATGCTAGGAATTTCGAACCGAACCCTCTATTACAATCAATGGGGTACATCATTCTTATTTCCTTGCTTAGAGCATCTTCTGATAGTCATGAATTATCTCCCTCTAACCATGTAGGTTAATTGTAATAAAGGGTTCGTTTCAAAGTTCTTAGTACCTGAAGAAGGCTGAAGCGTACAACGGCCGAAACGTTGTACAAATGGCAACAAAGATGAGGACAATAATCCGAATAATGTAAATACTACCTTATCGCAGAAATATTGACAAAGACTAATCGGAATTTGTCATTATAGTCAGTATCACATTTCTTCCTTTCAAGTCTGCAATTTTAAACTTTATGATAAAGACCGTTACTTATTTCTAAGTTTATTCTGACACCTCTGCCATGATAGCATTCCTAATAACTATGACTACTACTTTGCAAACTAAATCTTTTGATTATTGTACGTAGTGGCTTTATAATATGTAGTCAGCCCTATAACATTTATGATAATTGAACTGATTGTAGTAAAATTATTAGAGAGAATTCGTTTTAGTTAATGTAAGTTAATACTAATTATCTTTAATATTTCTATTAGAACGTAATAACCTCTCATTGGTAACATATTTGAAAACGGGTAATCTGCTTTACCCAGAGAAACTTATTATTGACCCCAACGCGCCCGAGGCAGAACTAAAATATCGTCGCTGACGAAGAACCTTCGTAGACCCCTCAAATACCTTCATCTACAAACTTCTAATAAACTACACGACATAACAAAATTTGTCTCGGAAAATTTTTGAGCATTTCGCAGACGCATCTTTCTCCGAAGAGGCTTCAACAACACTAGACAAAATCTACACAAAAAAGAGAAAGGAAGTGATTTCTAGGTACTTACTGCAAAAGAGACGTCAACTGCGCTCAGATTCAGTTGACGGATTCTGTTTAAACTTAGTGAAACAATTCAAGGACTTTTTTGTGTGTCAATGGATCTATATCAAGCCAAATTGATACTGGATGCTTTCATAAACAGACTTGGGTTCATGAATATACGACAAAGAATATGCAAAAATAGCACATTTACGTTACAGCAGACCTATGACGTAGAAAGTGTGCTAGATTTCTCAAAAACAAGATCCTAAAAATTAATATACAAATGCATTATAGTTTCAGGAAACCACTTGCTTATTTTCACTCCATCGTATGAAAAACTGGACCCTCCAAATCAAACAGCCTTAATTATACAAAAATCATTTTTCTGCGGAAGCAAGAGACAGAAAAAGTCATTCTACTTTGCTAGAAATAAAAAACGCTATACATGTGGAAATCAGGGCCATTGGGTTTGTGTCTTTAGAAGTAAACAAACGCGCGAAAGGACTTCATGTTTGGCATCAGGGGATACATTTAGCTGCCAATCAACAAAAAAGAAACGATAGAGACCATGGCTAACGTACAGTCTCTAAAAGCGTTGATTGACACGGGGTGCATAGAGAACGTATTTAAAGCAAGCGTTGTATAAGAAGCTTCACAAAGAATCTACTTCAATATAAACTAAGTTGATATGGGTAGTTCATTTCATTGCATAAAATGAAATGAAAAGTATTCCAGTCAGTACTGGAATACTGACTAAAAATAAAGTGTATTTTATGCCGAGGAATAAAATGTCTACTAATAAAGATTTATTTTACGATCGAAAACTAGAGCAGAAATTCTTGAATAAACATTCACTAGTAGAAATCGTCTTTGGATTCTCTAAGCCAACCTTTACATTCTACAGCATTACAGCTAAGATAATGCCTTACACAGAAGTTTTCAAAAATTTAACTTCCGTTTGTAAAATGGTAATTACTAACACTAGGCAAAACACGGAAGAGTATAATTTTCTTTTATTATCATATCACCCCTAGCAAGGTGGTAGCGCCACTGATGTGCAGGGGGCTCTGTAAGAGCAAAAATTAGATAGAAGAGAGTGAAGAGAGGGACGAACCAGTTAGAAAGGAGAAATAGAACGAAGGGAATAGAGGTGTGATGACAGTTGCAGAGGTGGAGAGAAAGGAAAGGATATACAGGTTGGTGTAGAAAGAAATAGGGTCAAGTGGTTAAGAGATGAGTATTGACCTTGCATTTAAATTCCTGGAGGTTATCCAAAAGGAAGTTTCTCGTATGTTTAAGGAAAGTATAATCAAGCCAAGTTATTCGCCGTGGAGGGCTTAAGCCTTTGTAGTCTATTCTGAGAACAAGAGAAAAAAAGCGATTAATCCGCTGTTTCCAAACGATAAACCAGTTTACTTTTCTGGGTGCCTAAAGTCCGTCATGAATAGACGAGATGCTAGGAAAATAGACAAAGTCATTCTATTTAGGATTCTGGATCTCAAAAGTGCCTATCATCAGGCATCTAAGGTGCAGTGATAAACCATATACAACCTTCGAGGCTATGAACAAACTCTATCAATTTCGCAAAATAGCTTTTTAACGTAGGTAACAGGGTGGCTATCTTTCAACGGAATATAGACCAGATAATATCGAAAGAGGATCTACATGGCACCTGAGCATCGATTATTTAACCGTTTGCGGGAAAACTCGCACGGAACATGACAGAAATCTCAAATTATTCATGGCAGCTGTTACAAGATATAATCTGACGCTTAACCAAAATAATTATTATTTGAGGCTTAAGAATATAAAATTACTTGGTTAATTAGTAAAACTAATGTAAAATTCTATCCAGGACGTCTAAATCCATTACTCAGGCCACAAAGTTTCCAAAATTCCCGTTATTTCCCGCGATTTATCTTATTTTGAGACATGACTGACTTGGCAGAAGATTTTTCCCGCAGTATATTACCATTAATTTGTGTCCTGCTATTCCATAATTTTTTATCCATATCAGTTTATTTATTACCGTACGTGATATACGCTTGAGTGTCCATGTCTTTTTTTGATAAGCCTAAAAGGCAGAAAATTTTACCGTAGTAGGTTGCTATGTTTTTCTCTGGTAGACTATTTACCAGTCAAGGCTATAGAACACAATAGCTGGCTGAAGAAAAGATGGATTAATACGCTGCCCAGTTGTATTTGCCTTTAAATTAATGAAAGGATTTCAACTAGATATTGTACAAAAATATTAAATTAATGTATTACAAGCTCAATGACGCAATGAAATAAATGACTTCTTTTTTATTATTCAAAAGGAAAGATGTAGTTTTAAGCAGTATAAGATTAAAAAAACAATGGTAGAATGTGATGTTATTTAAAAGAATTTTATTTGAACATTGATATAACGATCTCTGATTTTTTTTTTTTTAATCGTATCACCCCGACCAAGGCGGTAATGCCACTGATGTGCAGTGGGTACGTAATAGTGAAAAGATCGGAAAAGAGATTTATTATTAAATTAAAAATAAAAAATAAAAATACGTACCCCCTGCACATCAGTGGCATTACCGCCTTGGTCTATTGAACAGGTTCAAAGTCTCATCCCTTGTTTCCTGTTTAGGATGCGGTTTCCGGTTTTCTCTTTTCCAATCTTCTCACTTTTTTTTTTTTCAATTGGAGTAGATTGATCTATAAATCTCCCGGTTCACACTCCACCCACGTCTATTGAACAGGTTAAGAAGCTAGTCCCTTGTTCCCTGTTTAGGAAGTGGTTTCCGGCTTTATCTTTTCCAATCTTTTCACTTTCTTGTTTCTTTATTTTTTTTCAAATGGTGTAGATAGCTGAACTATCGCCCGGTTCACACTCCACCCACGTCTATTGAACAGGTTTAGAGTCTCATCCCTTGTTCCCTGTTTAGGATGTGGTTTCCGGCTTTCTCTTTTTCAATCTTTTCACTTTCATTTTGTTTATTTTTTTCAATTGGTGTAGATAGACTGAACTTTCGCCCGGTTCACACTCCACCCACGTCTATTGACAGGTGTAGAAGCTCATCCCTTGTTCCCTGCTTAGGATGTGGTTTCCGGCTTTCTCTTTTCCAATCTATTGACTCTTACGTAGCCCCCTGCACACCAGTGGCTTTACCGCCTTGCTCGGGGTGATGTGATTAAAAAACAGCCCAAAATTTGTAATATACATATATATATATATATAATAAATTTTTATTATATATATATATATATATATATATATATATTTCATTATAGATATTATAATGAAAGAAATTTTATATATTTTTTATTTTATATATATATATATATATATATATATATATATGTGTGTGTGTGTGTGTGTGTGTGTGTTTGTGTGTGTGTAAATAATATAAAATAATGATAGATATAATGAAATAATAAAAATTTATAAAATTTTATAAAATTAAACAAAATTAAATTAAAAATGTTATTTTTAATTTAATAATAAACCATTTAATTTAATGATTTATTATTAAATTAAATTTAAATTTTATAAAATTTTATATTTATAATAAAATTTCTTTCATTATAATATCTATAATGAAATATATATATATATATATATAATAAAAATTTATTAATACATGAATAATAGGATGAGAAATAAATGTATGTGAACATAACGAAAGAAGTTGTATTGTGCTGTTTGAATGTGATATAAAATTCATTGTAAAATATAGATTACCTATTAGTTTCTGAGTTTGAGTGGATATATTTCAGAAGAAATATTCATACAAAAGACAGTGTTAAAATTCCCGTGTTCCTTGATCTTCCGCCTGATAAGAAATTGCTGTATTATGTCCCACCTGTGTCTTTTATTTTCGATTTTACTGACTGCAATCAGCATGGCCGACGTTAAAATCCTGGAGAACAAAACTCTGCACGATTTTGTTTGTTTTTAAGTTTTTTGTCATTTATTTTAATGTAGGTTTAATACATTTAATTTTACCAGATTTATATATGTTTCAAAATATGTTTCCAGTTTTTTTGTCACGATTAGGAATTGTGTTATTTATGTTTATAAGTACTTTTTCCTGTCGTAACCAGGAGTTTACATGTCTAACACCCATAGCGCTGGATGCATACTTGTACATAGAATTAGACAGATATATTTAAAATATCTAGGAAACAAAATAAGGAAAGAAGGCTTGGAAAATTTAACACTTACATGATCTTGAAAAATAAGGAGATATTCATGGAATAATCTACCTATTAATAGTCTGCTTCAGAATATAACTTGTTACATTTATGTAACCCCCTGCACATCAGTGGCGTTTGCGCCTTGCTCGGGGTGAAATGATTAAAAAAAAAAAAAAAAGATAATAAAATCGCTTATCTTGAATATGGAAAAAATAAGAGATGAAATTGAATATTGCTACCTGGAGACTACCTGGTGAATATTTATTCCAAAATGACAATATTACTATGTAGGCTGTAGCATTTGGTAACATTCACTTGTAAGCTGTCGCATTTGGGATGCCTCTGGGAGGGAGCTCGGAGGGAGCTCGGACAGGACGAGCAACACATGTCTTGCCACCAATACACTTACTGACTGTATGAAGTGACGTCGCTAAGCGGAAGTCACCTGACACACGTGACTATCTCATCCAAAGCGAGATAAAGGAGATTCTGTATAATAAACACTGTATGTTTTAATCGTCAATGTCCAATTCTGCTTTATGATAATGCTGGGCAACATGTTGTAAAGATTATACTGCAGAAGTTCACCAACTTGTATACAAAAAAGGGCGATCCCACGACGGTAAAGAAAAAATTACTCGCTCTGGCAGATAAAAATTCAAAAACCTTATTAAATTCAATTTTACGCGTTCTAGCAGAAAAATATTCGAGATATATCATTAAACAAATTTCTATCTTCCTAGAACTTGCGTCCACTGACAACCATTTTTACAAGCATTCTGAGATTTTCTTTAACCGTAAATATATTCCATTACAAATAGGATACAGAAAGTTCATTCAAAAATTAAATTAGATTCCAAACATTAAAGGTTTTTTCATCGTAAATGCATAAATAAACTTATAACTTGATATCTGAAATGTATAACTGTTTAGTGTTCGTAATTTTGACTGATTTAAAATCTGCTTAAATATATTAATTCAGGAATAAAATTTGTTTCTAAATTCGGACATTATTTTCCAAACAACATTATAGTTACTGTCTGGTATAAATTCGTGGCTGTGTGTTTTGTAAATATCGATAAAAATCAAAGACAAAGTGATTCACCCAACTAGCAAAATTGACGTGGATCAAAGTCGCGTTATTTTTCCCCGATATCTGACCATGTTACAATATACGAACGTCATTCCGAAGCGTAAATCAAAGTAAGCTAACTATACTTTATATACAATTCTCCAAGTACAGGACATTCTGCTTCTGCCTGTTAACCTTAGAATTCCAATGGGTAAAGACATGTTATTCGATAAACGTTAATGGCATTAACCTTCTCTCTAACTTTATTGCTTTTAGTTGACTATTGGACCGGAATGGCTGGTCTCGGCTACTGAGCTGGTCAACTAACCTCTCTTCAATCGCCAAAATAGGAGACACAAGGCTTGATGCCACTGACGCGTAAAACACTGTGGAATGCTTGTGTACCAAATTACAATATATGTGAAAACGCCTATACAGATAAATCTCTTTTCATCTGAGTATATTGTTTAGTTTTCAAGAATGAACACACGGAATATTTACACAAACTTGATAGAGAATTTTCACTCAGACATAAGTTATAAAATAAAGCACACACGCATATATATTTATATACAGTAGCGAGCATAAAGATTAGAACGATGTTGAGAAAAAGTCTAAATATGAAATATTTTTTTATTTTAATGCTTCAAAGAACATTTTATCAAGGAGAAAAATGATATAAAAGTAAATTATATAATTCCAAAATATAAAGTTCAATAAACTTATTTTAATAATGTTATAAGAATAATTATATAACATTCGAAAAAATATTATTAATTTACCTTTATTTCCTTACTTTTTCTTGATAAAGTTTTCTATGAAGCTTTAAAATAAAAAGTTATTTCACATTTAAACTTTTTCTTAATATAGTTTTAAACTTTATGCTCGTTACTGTATATATTAAGACATTTAATACTTGTATTTATATATATATATTAAGATACTTAAGCAGAATTCACTTATAAATATATGAAATGTTAAACAATTTTATATAATTTATTTTATAAATACTGAGAAAGTAAAATCGGTCGATTAAATGTTATAACATTTTTTGCAATTAATAATTGATAAATTTTAAATGCTGTAAAGTTTTAAGCTCGATATAGGGTTGACATGTAAGTACTTCATTTTTGAGATGCGTAAATTGTTAATAATCTTGTATCTTTGTATTTCAAAATATGATTTCTTGCTTAATATAGCAAAGCGACAGGAACCCGCCATCATAACCGAATGTCGAAACTATGATTAGAAAATTCACTAAAAACAGGACGGATGCAAAGTAGTTACTGGATTAAGTTATACATAGGTTGCTGTAATCTTGTGGTCCTGAGTTCAAGCAATGAATCATGTGCTGAAGCATTAACTTGGCCAAAAAGAAACAGTAACTGACGTCAAAAAGTCGAAATATCACAATAATGAACAAATAACTGATTTAGGTTTCATAGTTGTTCCGATTCAAAAATGAGCAGGATAAATAATTTTAAATCCATAAATGTAAACAAATACAGAATAAATAAAAACTTTAATTAAACATTTATTTATTTGTAATATTACGATGTTCAAATGAGTTTATTTTAATGAATTATAATTTAGATGTATTCAAGTTTGAAATTTGTTTGTAATCTGTAATTAAACCTTTCACAAGCAGCGTATATGATATAATATTGTTAAGTAAGGCAATATAATCAACAGACTGTTCGGCATCATTTTTCAGAGTCATGTAAAGGTAATGCATTGTTAATATGAGTAATTATTTTTTATAAGCAAGGCATTTTACTGCCACTGTTGTGCAGGGGGTCACAGAGGAAGAATGTTGAGGAGAGAGATGTTGCAGGGGGTGTCAGGAAGAGAGTAGGAGAGGGAAGAGATAACTGATTAGGATGTGGGTGAACGAGGAGGAATGTTATGAGAAGTGAGAGGTTGCAGGGGGTGTCAGGAAGAGAGTAGGAAAGAGAAGAGAGTACTGATAAGAGTCGGGTGGATGAAGAAAAAAGCATGAGAGAGAGGATGTAAGTTAGTGAGTCAGGAGATGACGATTGACTTTACATTTGAATTCTTGGAGATTGTAACTGTCAGGAAAGCAATTATGCGGAAGAGAATTCCACAGGTGGGAAGTGCGAGAAAAGAAGCTGATGGAGTAGAATTTGCGTTTACAATTTATTGGTTTCACTGGAAAAGGGTGGGACCTAGATGCTAATTATGTGGCTCGAGGAAATTCGTATGTAGGAGGTACCAGTTTGCTAAGTTCATCGGAGCAGAAGCCGTGAAAGTATTTATAGAAGAGACACAGGGAAGCCACACTGCGTCGGTGAGAGAGCGACTGTATCCTAGCTGCCAAGTCGAGATCGATCACCTTACAGATTCTCCGTTATATTTTTGTATATGCGATTAATATATCAATCGACTAGCATTTTTTTCCACTCAGAATTTGCAAGAGTAAGTATTTACATGGAGAGGAGAAATATATTGAAATTACTTTCAAGACTCTTAAATAACTTAACTGTTTAATATTCAATGCAAAAGAAAAAGCTTATAACATATTTTCAAGTAAAAAGACTGTCTCTCCACTCATATCCAACGGATCAAAAAATGATTCTAACCCAACACGATCACATCAGAAAATAATTTATCTAAACTCAATATCAGATTTGTTACAACTACATCTAAATCAATAAAAAATAATCAATATAAAACAAAACAGCAAGACATAACTTGAAGAGGGAATTTACTCTAACACCTGCAAAGTTTAGCAGGAAGAATATATTAGAGAAACCTGAAGACGTTTAAACAAAAGACTATGCAGAAACGAAAAATTTATCTAAAAAATAAAGCACACAAAACGCATTGCCTATTCACAGTATCAAAACTGAATACAAATTTGACATTGAAAATTTACTCTAATTGAAAGAAAAATTATTAATTAGGACGGTAATGTCTGGAAAGTGCTTTAGTCGCTAGTTCAGGCTCAGTAAATGTACGTTCAGTTTCTTTCAAAGTTCCATCAGTCTTGGCAGAATTTCTGTTATCACAAGGTTTGATATTTGATATCAAAGATAATGGAAAGAAAAAGAAAACAAAATTACACGAATTTGGCTAGAATGCGAAAAAATGTATTTCAAGGAATTATTTCGAGAATTTTGAAGCCGAGAGAGTCTCTCCTTCTCTGTGGTCAAAACAACGTCAACAAACTCAGATCAGTGATGGAACGCGTCGCAAGTAAACCACTTTTTTGTCTTACAATTTCCACACACACACACACACACACACACACACACACACACACACACACACACACATATATATATATGCATATAATTAAATCATTTGGTATATGAATTTAATTGCCAGTGTGCTGCTAGTTACGTGGGACGTACAACATTACATTTGGAAACATGAATTTTTAGGCATGTGCCTTCAAGAATACGACTTCAATACTTCAAGAATATATATATATATGTATGTATCTTCTCTGTGTGTGAAGATAGGGTGAGAGAGTAGAATTGAAATCATTCTCTCAAGAAATATTATTTTTCTTCTCTTCAAGAATTATTGATTATATATTGTTCAAATATTTTGAGTGTGTCACACAAACTATATATATATATATATATACCTAATCTCTATAAAAGAAAATATCACAAACAGTTTCAAGAAAATTAATCAAAGTAAAAAATGCCTCTAAATTTTGATCAAAAACGGAAGTTTACCAAACTGTTTGTAAACAATGCCCAAACAATACATCATTGTCACGATTCTTACATATAAATAAAATAAGAAAAAAACATAAAACCTACTTGCAGTTAAGCCACACCCTGAATGCAACTGATAATCTCCTGATGACAGTCTTGTTCGTGAGATTTACTGTTTTAGGGATAAGAAAATTTACGTTCACTCAAATGAAGATGCATTCACAGTGGCATACATTGAATATACGACTCAGTTTCTTGAACTTATCATCACTTTTTTTTATTAAACTGTTGCTGAAGCAATGTGTAATTTAAAATCCTAAAACAAATAAATATATAAAATGGAAAGAACAAAGGCCGCAAATCTCTGCCGAGCCAATACCGACATAATCTCAGTGATTGAAAAAAGATGATTTTAAAATAAGAAAGAATGACTGCAACGAATTTGATCGCTCGCAAGAGTGTAAAAACTTAAAAGTGAACTCGACCGCTCTCAAACTTAAAAGAAAAACAGGAGAGGTAATTCAGTGTTTGGCATTTAACAGACAAATAGTAAAATTATTATTAAGAACGGAAAAGATACAGTGTAACACTACAGTGCGGCTGACCCTCAATTCGCCCGGCGGCAACCAGTTGTGATACCGCATGGGGCACTGTAGCCCTTATGTGTCGCTCGTTCTCCATGACGGTCGTGACGATCCCAGTTGTGACACTGCCACCCGCTCGCGGCGATCCCGTCCGATGATGTCGCAACAAAAGCTGGACTTCAGGACGTCTTTTGCAACAACGGGCCACTGTCCCACTTTGTGATTAGATCCCAGAAGTTTCGTCGTGCAATTTCCATAGTCGTCCCTTTTAGCCAGTCCGAACACTGGTGTATACTTATGAGTTGAAATAAAATAAACACGGCACCAAAAAAAAAAAAAAAAAAATTAATAAAATAAATGAACGAAGTCGCACACGCCTGGAGAGCTAGGTAGAATGTCTTTATATAAAGGAAAAAAAAACAATGTCTGTTATTTTCCAAGAATACAGTTGTCGAAAATGATATACAATCGTCGGAAATGATATACAGTTGTTTAAAATGCTGGTTGTAACGAAGAGAGAAAGTTCGCCAAAAGCATCAAAACTCTAATCGTTAATTGAAATGTTTACAAAAAAAGTTTTGTTACCGTTGAAATGTACTTCTAAAACAGCAAAGTTCTTTCGGGTTCTTGACGGAATCTGACGGAATGTGCCGAATCGGAGCGGCCGCTGGCGGAGTGTGTGGGGGTGCTGACGGCGGTGGCACTCTGTCCAAAATCTGAACAATTAGCTCTCCAACTCCAACTAAATTTCTCGTGTCGAGCATCTATTTTTATAGCCAATTTCGATCCTCTCTGGGGATCCGGACGGCCCACAGTCTTCGGCCAATGAAAATCGGTCTTCGCCCACTCGATTTGCGGATGTCTTTAGCACAACGAATGAGATTTTGCCAACTCACATCGGAGCTTCAATCTAGTTTAGATTCGTACGGACCCAAATGTACTCACCAGCGGCCCTGACCTTGGGTGACCTTATCAAATCACTCTGACACTTGTTTTGTCTATGCTTTTCAGATTAGCGGAATACATTTCAAATCTAAGAGAAATCCATATTGAACAGAAAAGAGGCGAAAATCATGAAAGACGAGAAATTTATATTTATCCAAAATAACTTTATTTTATATTTCCGTGCTTTTAGAAGCACTTGATGGTACTAAAATCATTATTTTTTCCTAAGCTCACATCGCGTGACGCAATAAAACACTAATAATATCGCCAATATCAATTTCTCTCTCCGTTGTTTTAAACCAAACAAAGAAAAGTATCCCCGCGGGAGAAGGGAAAGCATCACCGCGTGAGATAGTGTCACAACAGAAGCTTTATCTCGAAACAGATTAAACCCAAAATGTTTTTATTCAGCAGGTCTTGAGGTGACTTAAACACGGACAAACAAACAAATAAACAAACAGATGCGACTGTATCTTTAACACAATCAATAGTGAAATTAGTGAATTCTAATGTAAGAAGCGAAAGTGGATGTACCTTGGGGTGCAGTGGATATTAGCACGGAACGAAAAATCGGGGATCCGAGTTCGAATTCTAGTTGAATTCTTTGCATTTACTTTCCCTTGGGAAATGTATTAATCCGTCTGTTCCCTCCATTTGTGGGTTAAATAACAGAACAGATCGTGTTCTATAGGCTCGGTTGACATCCAGTCTACCGCAGAAAGTAATGGCAGCCTACGGTGGGATAATCATCTGCCCAGTCAGTCATGTGTCTTTCGAGACATGATCGCCTAAGCGTGTATCACGTATAGCACTTAACTGACTGACTGAATGTAAGAAGTGAAACAATTAAATTCAAAATATAAATCACCGTTTAGAAGACTAATGTGAGTCTCTTACTTTCGTGCCATTTATAGAATTGATTGAAACCTAATCCTTTTTCCATATTACACTGTTTGACCAGCGAAATATGTACAAATCCGTGTCTGAATGTATACCAGAGAATATAGACATTTTTACGAATATATGTGTGTATGAATGTGTTTATATATATATATATATATATATATATATATATATATATATATATGTGTGTGTGTGTGTGTGTGTGTGTGTGTGTGTGTGTGTGTGGACATTAGAATATCTTCATAATTTCCATTATACTTTGACCCCTACATCATCCATGTATAGACAAACACAGACGTCTGTACGCATAATTAGCCTTGAACCTATTCCAGGATAGAACGTCTCATGATATCAGCTCAGTATTTCGAATTGATTATGCATGCAGGAAATACGTTAGCTTGTCTCCAAACATTTAATGTCTGCCAAAGACTTTAATTACTATCACCAAGGATATACTATCAATTTCATTCGTATCATTAGAACGATCTCGACGCACGAATCAAGGTAAATAACTTTTCCATCTTTAATCTGAAGTGACAAGCCGCAGTGTTTGGGACATAGTCCAGGCGTAACTCAGCAAACATATACATTTTATCCAACATTTGTGTCTGAGATATTCTTTTGAAACTCAATTATTTTTTTCTTCAACGTTCAACTCTGGGAGATTGTTTAAAAAAGGGAAATTAATAGACATGTATATTGTTCTTGTATCAAATGCAAACTGAAAATATGAGAACGAGTTATTCAAACTAATTCATAGAATTCATCAGGCGGGTTAAGCCGATGTCTTCCTTGGTTTTATACTTGTTTCTGAGGCAATTTGTTTACATATTTATTTATTTATTTATTTCTAGAATCGTATCGCTCCAGGCAACGCATTATACTGCTACTGTTGTGCAGGTGGTTATATAGGAGGAAAGTTACGAGAAGGCGTGACAGAATACAGGGGGTGTCAGGAAGCGGGTAAGAGAGGGATAAGAATACTGAAAACATGAGATTGGAGCATGAGAGAGATTATGCAGGTTAGTGAGATAGGAGATGACTATTGACTTTAGATTTAAATTCTTAGAGGTTGTAGCTGTCGAGGAAGCAAGTAAATTGCGAGAAAAAAAGCTACTGGAATAGAATTTGCATTTACATCTTATTGGTTTCACAATAAAAGGGTGGGACCCATTTGCTAATCTTGTGGCTCGAGGAAATTCGCATATACGGGGCACCAGTGAGTTTAGTTCATCAGAGCAGAAGCCGTGAAAATATTTGTAGAAGAGACACAGGGAAGCCATATTGCGCCGGTGGGAATGTGACTGTATCTGACCTGCCAAGTTGGGCTCGATAAGATTACAGTTTCTCCGTTGGATTTTTTCAAGGAGGGCTAGGTGGATAGCAGGAGCACCCGATCAGATATGGCAGCAGTATTTAACGCACGGGCGGATGGTATATTTATACATGCGCCGGATGGTTTCAGAGCGGAAAACTTTCTGGCCCTACAGTGAGAACCGACTTTCTTAACGGCGGATTTAGCTATGGATTCTGTATAGTCATTCCAATTGAGGTCTGCTGTGAGGGTTAATCCGAGAAGGCGCAAGATTTTGCTTTCAGAGAGACTAGGCTGATCCAAGTTAAAGGTGTGGCGGTAGATGAAACGCAGTGAAGCCACACTGCGCCAATGAAAAAGTGTTTTACATCATATCGTTTTTTTACAGTCTCGTCCATGCTTTCAGCAGTGCATTTATTCCGATCCATTTTTTCTGTAGATTTCATTGTCTGAAATCTGCGTTAGGCCACTCTCACCCTTGAACTTGATTTTTTTGTCCCTTCATTTGTTCACAATCCATTTATTTTATTTCTTTGCCATAACTTCTTAAATAAGAATAAGAAGAAAGACTGAAGATCCCTTTGACAAAAAATAATATTTTTAAAATGTGATTTTAACTATTGATGCATTGATTACATTAATCCAGATAATTGTTTCCGATATTAAGAAAAGATAAACAGATAACGTTGGTTGAAATCTGCGGATTAAGATTACAACAATGAAGGTACAGGTAAAAAGATATGATAAATTAACTAGAAATGACACATGAAAACGGATGTGCATTGTGCTGCACTGGATATCGGGTCGGAATGACACCTCAGAGAGCCGATTTCGAATTCTAGTTTAATTCATTGCAAAGGGTAATAATCCGTCGCTTCTTCCTCCAACTATGGGTTAAAAGCTAGACAGTTTGAGTTCTATAATCTTAGTTGACAACCAGTCTATTGTAGAAAGTAATAGCAGCTTGCTGCAGAAAAATATTCTGCCCAGTCAGTTATGTCTTCTTCGAGACATGATCGCTAAGCGTGTATCACGTATAGCCCTTAACTGACTGATAAACCCCTGACAAAAAATCAAAGCTAAACATAATTATCTGCTGATTAAAATTGTTTAAATCTTAATTCAGGGAATACGAATAATATTAACTATTAAGTGTAAGATAAAATAATTAATGGTTGCCAGCAAAAGAGAAAGTTCAATGTGCAAGCCATATATTGGGAATGTCAAAATAAGTAAAGAAAACACAGCAATTTACTCATATTGATTTTGTAGTGCAAGACGGAAATTAATATTGAGCATCAGGAAGAGACAACTAAAGTTCCTGGGACATGCAATGAGGAAGGAGGGCTTAGAGAACCAGATACTTACAGGCCAGATAGAGGGGAAAAAGAGAGAGAAGAAAGCAGCGGATAATATATTTAAAAAGCCTGAGCAGGTGGATGACAGAACGGGGGTTGAGAGACGTTACAGGAGAAAGCGTGCTAAGAGAGCCACCAGGGATAGGGAGATGTGGAAGTCCATGATCGCCTTCGTCCTGAAGGGACAAGGTACATAAAAGAAGAAGAAGTGCAAGACGTCATTTACGTGTTACGGAAATTCGAATACCAAATATCAGAAGAGGTCTTTCAGATCTGAGCGGAATATTAATACTTGGCAAATATATAGATGCTACATTGCAAAGTAATGTCAGTGGCGTTATACACTAGTCAACGTAAATGAAAAAAATACTGTTATCAAAATACTTTTCGTAGAAATATTTTAAAAATTTCAAATCACGATTATGAAAAATGAAATACTATTCCAGTAATATTGATGATGGTGGATACAGTTTATGTAAACGCGTTGTAAAATAATTCGTTGATGGAAGTCAATGCAAAAATTATGATCACGTGACGGGTCTTCAGAGAATTTACAAAACTAAAAATATTTTGTAATCTGGATTTTTTCATATTATTATAACAAATGCACTTCCAGATTATAGAATAAAAAATCCTTTCCCAGAGAGAATGAGCATATTTGTACTGGCTTCCGTTTGGATTGCAATGTAAAATGAATTTGCATAAGAAATTAGGCCCCAATTTTTAGTGCTTAATCTATTGGGATATGAAAAAAAAAATAAATAAATAAAAACAGAAAAATTATTTCTTCCTACAATGCCCATTGTACAATTACACCATAATGCTATCCTATCGGTGGTTAACGTCTCGGATTGAGGAATCAGTGAGGTGAATTGGAATTCCAGTCATTTACTTACGTGCTAATACCTCTGGGAAAGGTATGAATCATTCTCTTCTTAACCCAGCTATGGTTAAATAACAGGTCAGACTCCGATCTATAGCCTTGTTTGGCAACCGAACTGCATGAAAATCTTCACACCACATGCCCTTAGGAACCGTTTGTGAAGCCAAACATTCCCATTCTAGGGAAGAAGCCAGCTCAACTTGCCCAGGTGCAAGTATACGATAGGAAGCTATATGATTAGAACATGATAGATATGAGTTTCTACAGATGAGTAATAAAAATTGGGTATTACAAGTGAATTCATATTTGTATTTAAAGCGAATTGATAGATCACTCGTGCCCCCTAGGTACGAATTTGAACGAGATACTAGATTAGCAACTAGGTCCCACACTTTTACAATGAAACCGATAAAATGTAACCGCAATTTCTACTCCAACACCTTCTTTTCTCTCACTTCCCGCCAGTGAAATTCCTTTTCACTTCATTTTCACATACTTGCTTCCCCGACAACTACAATCTCCAGGAGTTTAAATGTAAGGTCAATAGTCACCTCCTAACAAACTAACTCACATCCATTCTCTCAGACACTCTTCCCATCTACCCAACCCTCATCCTCGGTATCCTTATTACCCTCCTTCTGACATTTACTATATCTAACCTTTCCGTCTCATCACTTTCCCCTATGTAACCCCCTGCGCAATACTGACAGTGGAATGCCTTGCTTGGGGGGGAAATTTTTAAAAATAAAGTTTCTGGTCATAGGGAAATTAAAACTTACAATGCAAGAGATACAGGAAGAAGCAACGAAATTAGTTGAATGAGTAGTAGCTCTAGGGAAGTGTAAAAGAGAAGTAAGAGGAACGAGGAAGTTATGGAGAGTAATGATCAGTTACGTTCTAAATGTACATAAAGGAAGAACATATAGTCTAGTAGAATATTAAGTTAACTGGTACTACTGAGAAATTGAACTCGTGAAAATGACATCGGATGAACCAAGGTGATGAAAAAAAAATATATACAACAATGTTTTTACTTGTTTTGAGAGCAGGCATACAGCGATATCACGTGAAAACACCGACAATATCACGTACGATCACCGAGGTTAAGCGATATCAAGCATGTTCAGTACGTAGATGGGCGAGCGCTTGGAAATATCAGTTTGGATGTATGGGTGAAGTAAACAACTTATCACGATATCAGGTTGGAACTCTGGTTCCCGTAAGATCACCGATGTTAAGCAATATCAAGCCTGTTCAGTATGTAGTAGGGTGACCGCTTAGAAATACCAGTTTGGAAGTGTAGGTTTTGCAACAGCATAAGGGTGGTATCAGGTTTAACATCCGGTTCCCGTACGATCACCGAAGTTAAGCAATATCGTGCCAGTTTAGTATCTAGATGGGTGGCCGCTTTAAAATACTAAGTGATTGGATGTAATCAATAAGTTTCGGAATTGATATTTGGAGTGTCGTGTTCCAATTTAATCCGTTTTTTATATTTCCATACCTGCATATACCGTTACGAAAGGTATGGGTACAACTCTCCTTCTTGCTATGGGTTAATTAGTTAGACTTATATCAGTAAGTCATTATTATCTTGATTAAAAATCGTGGAGTATAAAAATATTTTAAGACTTTAAATAACATTGATAAGGTTGATAACCCGTAAAAGACAAATCATTATATATTCAAATTCCGGGTAGCTCATGAATTAAATAATGTCTCATAACAGATGTTTGAAATAATAATGGAGGCAGAAAAATATTTACTGTTTATTATTAAAAGTATTATTAAAATATATAGACTATTACACCCTAAAACCTGGAATAATTAAAAGGATATTCCACACAATCTCAGGATACATAAGTTATTTTACATATCAGGTTAATAACAGGACATGAAAACGTTTTTGTTATATATCCTTTCGATTTTGTTGAAAACGAATTCTTTTGTTTGACAAGGTCTGTAACTCCTTTTTTGCCTCTAAGGCGACAATTGCCAATTACCAATATATATTGCATTGATTAGATCATTACTTTGTAAAGAGTGCGACAGACGCCGCTAATATGTTTTTCTTTACTGTAGAGATTCTAAAATGGACAAATATTTCCCAGGGGTTTTCTTTTAATGATTGACAATGTGTTTCACTTTAATGTTCTCTAGTCAAGTTGGTGTCATCCCAACAATAACTGAAGTCTCTTCTTTGCACACTCAATATTCGATTCAATTGATGTTTTCGGATAAGTACTTAATTTAAAGTTAATCTATTATTTTACGCCTGTGTCGTCACCATATGAGAACTAACAACATCCAAAGGCGATAAATTCATCTTTTAGCTTCAAGTATCACCGAGCCAACATTTGCACAATATTTGCGAAATCATAAATATGTCTTTAACTTTTTATTTACATCGATATTTATTATTCCTGGAGCTGGCAGAGTTTTGAAAATACATAGATTTATTAGTTATGGTAGAAATTTATAGGGTTAGAAAAAATTCGACTTTCTCTTGATTCCAAGAGATCAATTATTTCTTTTTAGACGATGTAGACACTGATGATTTTAAACTCAATTTATACGTGAATATTAATAAAACAAATTATAGTTAGCTATGGAAAAGGCTGGCATATCTTAACCTAAAGATCATCAATGGAGTGAAATTATTCTTTTCATAGTCTAGTCATTTTCTTACATACTAGATCACCAAGAAACCTGTTGCGTTTCTTTGCAAAGAAGTAAATGATACAAAATGAAGTAGCAATGTTATAAATATTGCTATTAAGGACATATATTGTAATTTATATTTGCAATAAAAGGTATTGTAATAATTATTATTACATGTACATCTAATCTAAACTTATTTATAAATAGAATTTTGTCTGTGTGTGTATGTGTGTGTGTCTTTGTGTGTGTGTCCATTACCTATAGACTCCGAAAAGGCTGACCGATTTTCTTGAAAATTTACACAGTTGTACTATAAGCGTCTGCGAGTGTTCTTAGCTAGGTTTTTTTTTAGGTACCCCCGATAAATATCGAAAATCAATAATAGAAAAAACCGGGTTATAGAAGGAGTGGTCTGATTTTAATCAAATTTGATACACTAATAGACAAAGACAAAAACATAAGGGACGATATTCAGAAGTTTCAATGATGCAGTTCTGACAATAGTGCAGAAAATCGATATTATATATATATATATATATATATATATATAAGGCAAGATGTTTGTGTGTGTCTGTTTATCTGCCTGTATGTCTGTATTTTTTCAGTCGTTTTTATTTTAGTTTTTGCTTCGGGTTTGGCTCTAAAATAGGTATAATTGTAGTTCTTAGTCTCAGCCATGATACCATTTACTCAGAGGACTTATTTAGCTTTCAAAATTCAGTTTACGACGAAAAAAACTTCTTTGATATCGATACCAGGAAATCAGCATTTGACTTACATCCATTCATTTTACTTTCAGTCTACGGTTTTGCTTTAACTTGAAACAACTATACCTTTTTAGTCTTTCATGCCAACGTCCAAAGAGACTGAGCTCCAGGACCATGGATTAGTTTTAAAGCTTTCATTACACCCGAGAAACGCCGGGCTATACTGCTAGTATATTATCAAACTAATCCCTACTTTACCCTTTGTATGCTGTACATTACTTGAAAAATATTTAGTATAACACCCTCCATTATTGCTTAATTCCGATACTAGCTTATTTTACACACGGCAACATTTTGTCATTTGCTTTATTTCAATCACTATTTATCTGTTTATTAGTGTATGCGTGTCTCTTGAATTGCAATAAATCCTGACTGAGATTGCGAAGTAGAAAAACGAATGTGTGTGTGTGTGTGTGTGTGTGTGTGTGTGTGTGTGTGTGTGTGTGTGTGTGTGTGTGTGTAAATGTGATGTCAGCACAGGTTGACATGTCCTGATGGTGGTCATCTCGACTGACATTCAGGCTTCAAAGGACCTAACTCTACCAGTCTTAATTATATAGATAACTTAATAAAGACGGACGGACTACTTTATTATTATTATAAAGTTTGCTAGGTCCTGGATAAAATATTATTGCAAAACATTATTGTTATTTACACTATTTTTCACTTAATAAAAAGTCATTTATCGTAAAGGGTTCCGTAATACGGTTGTTGTAGGGGAGTAAATACTGAAAGTAATGAGTGCGCAAGATATCGATATATATCGTTTTAATCTAGATAAACTCTTACCCTGCCTAGAGATTAAGATTAGAACTATCGAGGTAGCATCTCCACGGTAGTCTGTTCAGCAACAAAACAGTTCAGGGGAAGAAACTATTTAAGTTGAACTTCCTCCTTGAAAATGCAATACGAAGGAAATGGGAATGAGTCGACATCGTGTACAAGGTATCACGAAACATAGTAAACTAGTGAAACCTATTTGAATGACGGGTACAAGGAGAGGTTCTTTAAAACACGTACTTGATTAATGAATGAACAAAACGAAAAACAAAGCCTGTGTCTCAGCTGAAAATCCGACACACCAAGCGATCAAAGAAATACAAGTTGTCCCTAAAATCTAAATATCAATAAGTATATTTTCTTTTGTCTAGAAATTTAATATGGTTTTATCGAAAAAAAGGTTTTCTTAAATATACTAAAGGAGAAGGTGTATTTAATGAAAATTACAGATGCAACTCATATGACTGAAGGCATAAAGAGTGATGTGGTAAAATTAACGGGTATGTGAAGTTATTGCTTCGAATGTTTGTGAATCTCTCAAAGCAAAATTTTTGTATTACAAATAATGGAAAGCATATCGAAGACGTTATTTACTAATATTCCAATTGCATAAAATGCTGAAAATAAATGAATTTTTCCCTATACGGCCGATCCTATAGGGACAACCTGTAGAATAGATTGTGTATTTCTTAAAACTCTCATCTTTATAATTTTAATAATGTCTACAATGTTTTCTTTGGTGTAGTGGTTTCAGCAATTTCAATTTGACGAAATATTCTTCGAAGTATCAAGTGATGCAAAAAACAAGATAACTTTTTATTTTCTTGGAACAGATTTTTCTTTACCGAAATGTGATTTGGATTCGGTCATAAAGAGAGGAAATACTTTAATTATGTTTACATGATACTATATTTTAAATATCAATCTTTCACCAAAACCACAACTCCACTTCACCTTAATATAAATTTTCAACCTATAAAATAAATGATATAAAAAGAAAATGAACTTTTATCAAATAAAAGTATCCTCAATTTTATCAAATAAAATTCTCATGTAATTTCACCCTTTCTTTGTATCTTAGTGACGTTATCACCATACTTGGTGTTAATTGATGTAGAATATACGAAGCTGCTATTTCTAAAATCATATTGATTAATTGAATATTTTTTAATTTCTTATATCAGTTGTCACTGAGCTTTTTTCTAAATCGTCTAATTTTAAATATTTTTACAATTAAAATATTAAATCGACTTTAGTTTCAGGAACCAGATTTTAGTGACGAAGGATTCATACAAACTTCTAACCATATGTATGATTAATACTTTACGAGCATATAAACCTGACTTCGTATTTCTCAGTAGTGTCAGCGTACACGGTGGATTCAAAGTGAACAGTTATACTTCATGAAAACGAAAAGCCACATCAAACAGGAATAACACATGTAAAGAAATTGGGATTCACTTTAACTCTTTTAAACCACCTGTCATATTCACCTGAACTTGCATCTTCAGAGTATTTTATTTTCGATTACTGCAAGAAGCATTCATATTGACAATTTCTGACTGCATATGGAAAAACAGATTGAAGGGTGTGTTGGATGCATTTACTCATCGAAAATAGATGTAAGGAATTAATTGCATTCTTTCATTGCAACATCAGGAATAATTAGTCGTAAGAGTTACAAATCATTAACAGTCCCATGACAAATTATCGTTGCTAGATTGCTATGCAGCTGAACGCCAGCACAGACCACGCCATTGGTGTTGTACACTGGAATTTTTTTTAATTATGCGTAGCATGTCTTGGACAAATATAACGGGCAGAATTTTAAGTCAAGTCACAGCCAACGTCCACATATCTCAAGAAATACATCTGGCATAATTAAATCCGCCATATAGGTGGGGAGCCCCTTTTTTAAATACTTCTTATTTTAACTAATATAGTCGATAAGCTTGTCTTTCCTGTAAGACTGACGAAATATATTCTTTGTAAGAAGTTCATATGTTTTCTAAGAGAAATACAAATAATGGTTTTCTCTAGTCACTAACGCCCGCATTAAGTATGATGAATTCTTGGTATAACACTTATAAAAGTCTGATAGAAATTGATTAAAAAACGAGTTTTGCTTGAAATCATTTTATATAAAAAAGTTCCTTAAAAATGTTCTACTTAAATTTATCTACATTTACTATAATTTGTACTAAACAGAAATAGCACATATGAAAAAATAATAATAATAAAGTAACAATAACGAAAGATGTATTATGTGAAAAACAAATCTCTCATATGTCAGTCTGTTAAGTGCCATATGTGATACACGCTTTGGACGATCATGTTTCGAAAGTGACATGAATGACTGGGCAGAAGATTATCGGGCAGTAGGTTGCCATTGCTTTCTGCAGTAGACTGGTTGCTAGCCA
Organism: Ascarosepion bandense; assembly: GCA_037127315.1. Classification (NCBI taxonomy): domain Eukaryota; kingdom Metazoa; phylum Mollusca; class Cephalopoda; order Sepiida; family Sepiidae; genus Ascarosepion; species Ascarosepion bandense. Next base: position 1,521,595 of record JBBBDQ010000214.1, read on the forward strand.
AAGCTATATAACTCAATCTGTACTATTATTTAACCCATAACTGGAGGGAAAAGAGGGGATTAATACCTTTCCGAAGGTTATTAGGTGCGTAAATGAAGGCAAGGAATTCAACTGGATTTCGAACTCGGCTCCCTGATTTGTCGTTCCGAGTCGATATTCACAACACCACAACGCATATCTTATGTGTAATGGCTCTAAATTATGAGGAATGCTGCCAGCTCAGTTTATATAATGTTTTCTATTTAGAGCCCATGTTATTTGCTCGCCTTCATAATAGGCACTGGATTTTACTCCTGTCTTTGTCAGTTTCTAAACAGCAACTGAATATCGTAACTTGTACTGCTGTGAGGCGTTCCTCATGGATGACTTCTTCTCCTTCTATGTGCCTTGTCCCTTCAGGACGTAGGCGATCATGGCCTTCCACGTTTCCCTATCCCTGGTTGCTCTGAGCACGCCTTCTCCTGTTACACCATGCAATACTCGTTCCGTCATCCACCTGATTAGGTCCTTCAAATATGTTATCCGTTACTTTCCCCTGTCTCTTTTTCCCTCGATCTGGCTTTTTAGTATCAGATTCTCCAAGCCCTCCTTCCTCATTTCGTGTCCCAGGAACTTCAGCTGTCTCTTCCTGATGCTCAGTATTAATTTTCTTTTTGTTTCCATGCTTTCTAAGACCTCATCATTGCTCACATGCTCGATCCATGATATTCGCAGCATTCTTCTGTGGAATCACATTTAAGTTGTTTTAAGTGTTTCCTTCATCTTTGATGGTATTGTCCAGCATTCACTGCCATATTGAAGGACGGACATCACGTAGCAATCCAGTACTCTCTTCCTAGTTTCTAACGAAATTGTCTTGTTTCTTAATACTTTACTCAACTTCTGGAATGCTTCCTTCGCTATGCCAATTCGCCTTCGGATCTCTGTGTCGCATTTTCTGTCTTCTGTTATAACGCCTCCCAGGTATTTAAATCTAAGGACGTTAAAAACCGTCTTGTAACGAGAGAGGCAGCCACTTTCTGTCTCCCTAACGTTAGCCGGTTAAAATCTGTTACATTTCCCAAAGTGAAAGACACTTGCATCATAATATTTGCAACTTTCATCTCTTCTCGTTATTTAGAAAAATATCCACTGTTATATTCTGATATAAAAAATAGTAAAATAGTTATGAAAATATTTTTCGGATGTAATCTTTATAGTAAAATCTACGTGCTGACCATTATTCAAACCGATAAAGCCATGGATGATTTCCAACAAATACCTCTCGGTTACGTCTCGAATTTTAATACTTATAACATCTTAAAACAAACAATATTGACAGGCACTTTATGAAGATTAATGTTACCTTGAATCAAGTAGCAAGAAAAAAAGTCGGGACTGAAGTAAGACACTAATTATTGATCTTCTGTAATATTTTCAGCAATATACTAATTATCGATTTTCAACTTTAAATAAAGACAGCTGAAATCAGTATTCATGAGTTTCTTTTACCCGGCCTAGGATGACGGATCTTTGTTGAACTACCGCTGTCATAACTGATTAAGTTTTTCTTTCTAAAATCCGTCGATTGAACGCGAAAGGTTCATTCCAAATGTCTGTCCATGAAAAGCGCAATTAGAATTGTTATCTAGTCAGAGCATTGTTTAGCTTCCCAAATAAAATTCGATGTAGTTATATCACTTCTTCTATAACATCCGCCAATTTTATGCAGTTGCTCGCTTGATATGAAAGCTTATGGCTATATCATGTTAAAACACCGGTTTCAGTAGAATTACTGCAGTTAAGCAACGTCGATCTGGTCAATATCTAGACAATGACAACTTGGAAATATCAAATGCTATATTAATACTATTTACAATATTCGAAATATTGTCCTCATCTTTGTTGCCATTTGTACAGCGTTTTGGCCGTTGTACTCTCCGGCCTTTCTTCAGTTGCTAAAAATTTTGAACCGAACCCTTTATTACGATCACTGGGTTTTATCATCTTTATTCCTTTGTGCGAAATCTCTTTGGTAGTCATGAGGTATCTCTCTCTAACCCAACTCTAAGATATTTGTTGAACACTTCGGTAGCTTGGTATTGAACTCACAACTCTTTAGATCAAGTTACTGGAACTAACCTATGTCTATATCTACTAGGCCATATGTCCTTAAGAACAAGAACAACTGAACTGGGACTTGTTTTTGTCCTTAAGGACCTGAGTAAGGCTGGAGCATAAAACCTGAAACGTGGTAGAAAATGGCAACAAAATGAGGACAATAGTCCGAATAATTTAACTAGTGTCAATACTACCACATCTCAGAAATTTCGACAAATACAGGTGCCATATTATTTTAAAAGCGCAGGTTTAATAGAAAATCGGTCAGAACTGGCGGGTCGTGTTCCGATTCCAAGTAAGTTCATTATATTTACTTACGCACAAATACTTCTAAGATAGATATGAATCCACGTCTTGTACATCTGTGTTTCCGTAACGAAAGTCAGTCTTAATTTTGGGGGACACTGGTTGTGGTTTGACTTAAAATTCTGCCCGTTATATTTATCCAAGACATGCTATGCTTAATTAGAGAATTTTACAGTTTACAACATCAATGTGGCGGAGACTGTGCTGACGCTCAGCTGCATATCCATCTCACAAAGATAATTGGTCATCGGACTGTTAATGATTTGTAACTCTTACGACTAATTATTTCTGATGCTGCAATGAAACAGTGCAATTAATTCCTTACATCTATTTGGATGAGTAAATTCATCCGGCAAACTTCAGTCTGATTTTCAATATATAGAGAAAAAACTGGCACTAGGAACGCATCGTGCAGTAATGAAAAATATAATACTCTGAAGTTGCAAGTTTAAGTGTATATGACAAGTAGCATAAATGAGAGAAAATTAATCCCAATTTCTTTACTTGTATTAATCCAATTCTCTGAGGCTTTGCGTTTTCATGAAGCATAACAGATCTCTTTTAATCCACCGTTTACGCTGACAGTTTCGAGATAAATGAGAGTAGATTTATATACTTGTCAATTATTCTTTGCACCTACGTATCACACGATTAGTAGGACTTGAGTCTCTGAACAATTATTTTCTCAAAATGCAAATCTAAATCTAAACATATTTTCTGACTTTAAATAAACTCCAAAGGGTTTATAAGCCGTAGTAAACGAATCAATCAATTGATCACTTGATATTACTCGTTATTTTCATATCTACATCACCCTTAATATGTTTAGCACTTGTTGCGATCTAAATTGTTAATCTCTGTTTTGATTTTATTATTTTCTCTATTTTATCTATATAACTTCCTATTCAAGTAAGATGGGATCAAGACCCTCTAAATCTTTTTTTTTCCTTTTTTGTAGCTTTTAACAATATTAGTGTTGTTACTATTGACCTTACTGTCAGTTCTGAAATCTATTTACATAAGCCCGCCAAATGTAGACCGCTGACGGTTACTATCCCTCTTTTATTTGATATGTTCTAACTCAATAAGTCCCAGGCCCGACATATAGATGGCATCACTAATAAAAAAATCTATATGATTTTTATGAAGTGCTAACCTTCAATGTCACGTGACAAAGGTTGGACTCAATCAGATTATTAGTCTACAAATTAAAGTTACTTAAGTGAAGCTTCTGTTACAAGTTTTTTAAAGAATGTAAAAATCCGAATTTCGGGTATTGATAAAGCATTGCTTTCTGATAGAAAAATACTGTTCAAGCAAAGTAATGGCTTGGTAAGCGTTATTCGGATTCTGCTCCGTTGGAAGTAACGGTTTAGATGTGGTATGCTCACACTAAACGCGGTCGTACAGACACAAATATTGCTAAACACCCAGGTCTCCCAAAACCGGCAGTTGTCTAGGAAACACACACACACACACACACACACACACACACACACACACACACACAAATCCTCAAACTCGTTTTGGTTGATCGTAAATTAAAGTTGTTTGAGATAGCAGAGTAGTTGAACATATCAGAAGGCAGTGTATTCACCATTTTGCATGAACATTAGTCAATGAGAAAGCTGTGTTCAAAGTGGGTGTGGCGTTTGCACACAGCCGATCAAAAACAACAACGAGTCAACGATTCAGAGCGTTGTTTGCAACAGTTTCAACTCACCAAGAAGGAGCTTTTGAGTAAATATACGACGATGGTTAAAACATGGATCTACCACTTCACTCCGGAGTCAAATCGGCAGTCAGCTGAGTGGACAGGAACAGGTGAAAGCCGTCTAAAGTGACCAAAGACGCAATCATCAGCAGGCAAGTATTTGGCCTGACTATTTTGGGATGCTCAAGGTATTTTTTCACTGATTAATTTGAGATGGAAGAACCACCAATAGCAAATATTATATAGCATTACTGGTGCGTTTTAAGGAAGAAATCGTCAAAAAACGGCTAAAAATGAATAAGATGTGATCATTCACTAAGGAAACGCACCGTGACACAAGTCGATCGCAACGATGCAAAACTACATGAATTGAACTTTGAATTGCTTACCTATTAACCCTATTCTCCAAATCTGCCACTCCCAGCGACTACAGGCTGTATGCAGTCTTCAAAAGAGTTCAAGGAATGAGATTTGTCTCGAATGAAAAAGGCATATCTGATACTGGGGCGTATTTTGAAGCCAAAAAAAAATCGTTCTACAAAAAATGCATTGAATTGTTAGAAAAGCATTAGAATCGGCGTATCACCCTAGAAGGAGACTATGTTGATCACTAAAGTCAAAGGTTGCCTAAAAGTTGTTGGCTTATTAGTTAGCCCCGGGACTTATTGTGTGATGTTATGAATGTCTAACTTTGTAAAGCTTTTCTCTTCATCTATATATATAGAAATTTCAGGTGCCATGTTCTTTTTCTAAGTATAAAAAATATTATGTTTCGAAATTTCTTTAAACTTCTCATCCGTGATATATTTTTGTATCTATCTGTAGAACCGGATTTCAGTTGCCATCATTCTTCTTTTCATCATTGACGAAACGGTTCAGCCTTCAAAAACAGATAGGAGAAAAGATATTGCTTAATTGCCAGATATTCTTTTCCTTGTTTCTAAAGAAAATTTGGTACCACATGATTCGCCATCTGTTAAAACGTCTCTCATACATAATCATTCACTGATAACCCACGCCGTGAGCCATTACTAATTTTCTAGGTGTTTCTTTATTTTTCTTTCAGTGTGCTATCAACACTATTTCATCTTTTTTCTTAATCTTTTTTCAAAACCGTAAAGCTACTTAGACAAAATACGTGACTGTGTGTCGAAGAATTAGAAAGCAGAAACATTACTATACAGTTAGAACATAAGACTAGTAATCATGAGAACAATAGATAACGGTTGACATTTTTCATTTTTGAAGATTAAAATTGGCTGGAATGCATGGAACTAGAAATGAGTTCTAGAAATGAACGAAAAAATTGTTAGCATCTAACCTACGGTTACTTCTAGACAACTCAACTGTAAGCTGATAAGGCTTGGTCACCAGTCTTGTCAGTCAGGTAAATGCCAAACGTGATACCCGCTTGGGCGATCAGGTCTCGAAATAGACATGAGTGACTGGACAGAAGATTATCCTGCAGTTGGTCTCACTTACTTTCTGCGGTTGGCTGGTTGCCAACAAAGGCTATAGAATCCAATCAAACAAGGACGTTAATACAAAAACATCCAACATCAGCGAAGATTTTATCTCTTGTTGACATAAAACTCCGCTAAGCAACGTCCTTGTAACCTCTCTGAAGATGGATCATGTGAGACTAAAGCTTAGAACCAACTTAATGAAAAATTATCCAAATGTTGGAGAATTTGTCTTTATTTTAACATGAAATTAAAGCTAGAATACGATGTTTAGAACGACGCATGATTAAACATATTAGACATTCATTGTCTCTCATATTTAATAGTATATGTTTAGAATATATATATGTATATATATATACATATATAGTCATCGACAGACAGATCTGTTTCGCTGCACCCCAGCTCATCAGTACGGTTAGACATCCGATTGCTTTTTACCCAAGATAGAAACCCGACCGAATTGGCGACATTCGGGGATTCTAGCTCTGAGCTATGGAAACGCGGTAGAAGGAGACAGACATTTAGCGTGTGATATACCATGTATACACGCGTCAGTAGTTAGAGTGTTCTAATTCATTACTGAATGAACGATGCGTAGATGCTAGTGTAGCTACTGTTTTTTCAAAGTCTTCCATTCTTCCCGGGTGCTCAATCAGGGTGTGAGAGCGTACACACACACACACATATATATATATATATATATATATATATATATATATACATATATAACGGTCTTTATTTTATTAGAGAATATATATATAAATATATATTCTTCACTACTCAACGACACAATGAATGAAAAATAATAAGGCATTGTTAAAAACTGAACACGCAGGAAGATCTTTCATAATTGGTAGTAAAGTTTAATAACTGGTAGTAAAGAGAATGAACTTAGCTGATGCTGCCTCTCTGTTCTATTTCTCTTCAAAAGTGTGACATATATATATATACAAATAATTACACAACGATTTTTATTAAATGTAGAGGATAACTTAGCAAATCATTTAAATTTCATCGTGTTAAATCATTTAACACCACACCTTTTTGTTTCGACCCATTTTATTTATCTCTCGACCCACTGATGGGTTGCGACCCATAATTTGTAAAACCATATGCTGGAAGATATGAAAGAAGAATTATAGAAACTGTGGGCAAGAACTATTTGTATCGGAAGAGATAATATTAAAATTCTACAGGAAAATAATATCTTTTTGTTTCTTTTTATGGTTAATACAACGGTAACGATCCTTTCCGGATGGATTACTTTCGCTGAGTTTTAAACAGACGCCTTTCCCCGCTTTTGGCTTTGGTAATGACTTAGTCCATCCACAGTTCCATAAACAGTGAAATTGATCACGTACTCACGAGACATTATTTTCAGTCATCCTGAAACAAGCCAATTACAACTGATGCTGACGTCCTTCCGCGTCTGCCCACACCAATTCCAAGTTTAGTTTTCTTCATTAACCTGAATTGACGTTCTATGTAGACTTACATGATCGGTGTCAGATGGGAAATATGCGACGGAGAAGAGGCGAGGATAAAATAAAAAAATGAGGCTGTAGTGAATGGCAGTTTGCAGAGATAGCTAGGATGAGGAAGGGCGTAAAAAAGCCACAAATTACTATACAGCATGGCATGTTTAAAGAGACAGACGAAACAAAAGACACATTAATATGCAACCAAATCCGGGCGTCTCATAGCAGAGATATGGGCATTAAAGTTACTCTTTTCTTAGACGGTATTAGGTCTTATTTTTTGTTTTATATACTAAAATTCAACCAGTGCTCAGGTATAACGCTGCTTAATGAAGAAGGGGGTGATATGTCCGCAAGGGGAGGAAATAGGAAAGGAAGATCATACGGATATGAAGGATAGATAAGGATTGGACTTAGAAGAAATGTGTCGCATTCATACGCGATTCTGTTCTAGAAACTCGCTGTTACCCAGACTCATGGAAGTAGCACTGAAATTCTTATCTATAAAGAATTGAATTGTTAGAAATAAGGAATAAATCTCAAGAGAAAATTTATCGTGAATATAGTGAAAAAGAAGCGATAGGTTTGTCGTACTTAGAATGACTCGGCTAACCGGGACTTCTTACAGTTGGTATAAGAATAAATGCGAGCTATTCAACCTTGTGGGTGCTACATGGCAGGTCTTAATTATGAATATTTTAATACTCGTCAGACCATTTCCTATGAGAATAGTGACAGAGTAATGATAGGCTTGTGAAGTTTCCTATGTTGGGGACCCAACTATGTGAATCACGAAGCCAATTTCGGGAATACCAAATTATATGCCTGCAGTGGTGCCTTCAAAGCACACTGTTTAATCTATGTTGAATATACTGTATTGAACAGACAATGACACATAGGTTCACTTCTAAAAATCTAGATAAACAAGGCTGGCAACCAATCTCTTTTCCAACCTAGATTTAAAGCCACAACATGGTAAAAAATACCTGGTCACGTTGGATACATTTCAAAACAAACTAGTAACGTTCGGTCATTAACGAACAAACTGTTACGAGAGACATTCTTTAGATCCACCTCACAATTAAGACCAGCCATGCTACATACACTTGAAATATATTACCCTGCCTGGTTCTCCAAAGATGATGGTCGTCTTGTCGGATAACGATAACCAAGGACATAGGTAAATAATATAAACCTATATTTTTATTCTTCGTCGGTGACAGTTATGTAAAGGAAGATGTAGCCAGAGAGAATCACGTACATACGAGGGAGCTGTCGGGAGTTGTTGATTTGCAGGATTTGTTTTTTCTTCTTATCTCTTCGCTGCGTTCTCTTAGCGTTAACTTGGTTTTCTGAATTCGGCCAGAAATCCCCGAACCTATATAAGGTGATATTCCTACGCATTTATAAACTCCAAGAATTTAAATGTAAAATCAGCAGTCATTTCCTATAAAGCTAACATGCATCCTCACCCCAGCTGACAAGGCTGAATGCTTTGCCCGTAGATTCTCAACCAATTCGACACTGGACTCGTTAGGAATACCTACGCCAGACTTCCCACCAAGAACTAAGGCTCAACTAAATAACGTCCACATTACACCCTAGCTGGTCGCCAAGATAATTGCGCAACTTGACCCACACAAAGCGAGCGGCGGTGACGGAATCCCAGTCATAGTACTGAAGAAATGTGCCCCAGAACTCTCCTCTGTCCTCTCTAAACTCTATAACCTCTGCCTATCTGCTTCCTGCTTTCCTGCTTGTTGTAAGTCCTCCTGCGTAGTACCTATATTTAAGAATTCTGGCGAACCCTCAGACCCCGCCAATTACCGTCCTATTAGTCTCCTTCCAAACTTTGACAAAGTTTTCGAAGCCATTATCAACGCCGAGGTGATTCAGCATCTTATGGCCAACGGGCTTCTCTCTGACAAACAGTATGGGTTTCACTTCACCAGGTCTACTGCTGATATGCTAACGACCATTACCGAGTACATATACCAGGCACTTGACAAGAATGGTGAAGCCCGAACCGTTGCCTTGGATATCTCCAAAGCATTCGACAGGGTCTGGCATGCTGGCCTCTTGTGCAAACTGCGGAGCTATGGGATAACTGGACATCTGTTTGACCTCATCCAGTCTTTCCTCTCGAACCGCACATTGAAGGTGGTATTAAATGGGCATGCCTCCCAAAACTACCAGACGAACGCGGGCGTCCCTCAAGGTTCTATCCTAGGTCCCACGCTCTTTCTGATCTACATTAATGATCTCCCCAACACCATTAGATCCCAAGTTGGCATGTATGCCAACGACACAACAATCTACTCCCGCATCGATCAGAAACCAGGTCTGGACGACAAAGTGAACCTCGCTGCCGTACGTGAAAGGGACCTCTAATCCGTAGTGACCTGGGGTAGGGAATGGTTTGTAAATTTCAATGCCTCCAAAACAAAGCTGTTATCAAATAATCACCATAGACAATCGCATCTACCTCCCATTAGCATGGGACTGGCTAGCCTCCCAGAGAGTAAAATACTACGCCTCCTTGGCCTTACACTCTCGGCGGACATCAAATGGAATGACTATATTGAATCCATTGCCAAATCTGCTGCTATGAAAGTGGGCTCCCTGTGCAGGGCTCGGAAATTTTTCCCACCTGAATCTATTCTGCACATATACAAATCTACCATCCGCCCGTGTATTGAATATTGCTGCCATATCTGGTCGGGTGCCCCTGCTGCTCTCCTTGGGCTTCTTGACAAAATACAAAGGAGGATCTGTAACGTGGTTGATACTGACTTGGCAGACCGGCTGCAGCCGCTCTCACACCGGCGTGATGTGGCTTCCCTGTGCCTCTTCTACAAGTACTTTCATGGCTTCTGCTTCCGATGAGCTTAGATCACTGGTGCCGCCTAAGCACGAATTTACACGAGATACTAGATTAGCAACTAGGTCCCACCCTTTTACAGTTAAACAAATAAGATGTAACCGTAAATTCTACTCCAACAGCTTCTTTTCTCGCGCTTCCCGCCTGTGGAACTCCCTTCCACAAGTCTGCTTTCCCGACAGTTACAATCTCCAGGTGTTTAAATGTAGGGTCAATAGACACCTCCTATCACACTAACTCCCAACTATTCTCACAACACTCTCATCTACCCAACCCACATTCTCGGTATCCTTACCCGCCTATCACCCACCCTCTGTCATTTCCTATATTTAATCAGCCTTTCTCCACTCTGCGTAGCCCCCTGCACAGTAGTGGCAGTGACATGCCTTGCTCGGGGTGAAACGCTTATTAAAAAAAATACTCCTTTCTCCGTCCAGTCCACTCTCATCAGTATTCTCATCCTTCTCTTACCCACTTCCTGATACTCCCTATAACCTGTCACTCTTTCTCATAAGTTCTCTCCTATGTAACCCGCTGCAAAACAGTGGCAATAAAATGCCTTGCTTGCTGCGATATGATTATATATATATAAATTGCCTTCTCGTGTTTTTGCTCAATTGTGTCACTTATGGCGAGGTATATCTGTCAATCATCTTTGTTGGGCATTGCCTTTCAAGCTGGATTCTTTTGACGTCAATCCCACTTTTGTTGGTCACAGTTTACATTTTTTGCCTTTGATGATAATCACACTTTGTCGGTCCTTGTTTGTGATTTCTGCCTTTGGTTTTGATGATACTTTTTTCAGTCACTGTTTTTGATTTCAAGAATATTTCTATCGGGTTTCATAAACATATTACACACTGAGATGAACTATTCTCATTTTGCTTGTGTTCTTTTAGTGAGAAGCTTATTAACTTCTTCCCACAAACAAATATTTTTGACCGTGGAAAAGAGTTCTGATTGTCATCTAACCTTTTTGGATTTTCTAGTCCATAGGAATTGTGACGGCTTTTCGACTGCTGTATTTAGGAAGGCTGCTTTTTCGGGACTGTATAGACGTTGGGACTCTTTCTGTCCAGGTCAACGTAAAATTAATTTCATTAGAATACTTACTTTCAGGGCTCTTCAAATTTCTTCTAATTCATTCCTCTGCGGTGAAATGAATTTTATTAAGATGACAGTTTCTAAAAATGGTTATCCTTTGGAAGTTTTAGATTCCATTATATGTGTTGTCATTAATAATATTTATAAGTTTTTAAACAATGTCTGATTTTTTGCGTCTTCCTTATATTCGTACAGAAGTTTGTAGCTAGGCTGATTTCGCATATTTTAGCAAATATTATTTCTCTGCTAATGTTCTAGTAATATTTTTACTCGACGAATTCTTTTTTCCATTCGTAAGGATTTTTACCTCAATATCATGTTAATTTTGTTGATTACAAATTTGAATGTAGTTGTGAACACGACTACATAGGTAGAACATCTAAATTTTGGATTATAGTACAGTTTCCTAAAAGAATAAATTTCATACACTACAAAGGATTAACCGTTATGTTTCTTAAATATCCTCATCAACTGCGTTTCTTATATCTACTTTTACCGCTCACAAAACAAACGTCTTTGTTAAAACTTCATTTTGGGTGGCTCTTGTGTCGTCTGTAGGTTGAAAAATAATGAGAATTAAATATCCTTAAACTTACATGCTACGCGAAATCCGACACCAGGTTAAAATCAGTTAAATATTGAAAATAAGATAGAGAACTGTACAAATCCGCAAATCACCTACATACATATCGATCAAGTCGTTCAAGTCGTCTGATATTCACGACAGCGAGAAACTCGTGTAAAGAATTTGGCTCTCCGTTGATAGTAGTTAGCGTTGTAAAGAATTTTGAAATTCTTTATAGGTAAACATTTGAGCATTTTTTTTTTTACTGAATCGATAAGTGTTTGCCTTTTAGACATTTTCATTATTCTTTCTTTGTTCGAGCTTTTATCTTGATTAAAATGTTAGGTTTTTTGCCAACTTGGTTAAACTGACATAGTTGTTTTGCTATATACGACGGTCATTCAATAAATAAGCTAAATTTTTCGGTATAAGGACTACTACGAGGATCGTTTAATAAATAAGGTGAATTTTTCGGTATAAGGAATTCTACGAGGGTCGTTCAATATAAAAGGTGAATCTTTTGGTATAAGGACTTCTACGAGGGTCATTCAGTAAATAAGTTGAACTTTTCGGTATAAGGAATTCTACGAGCGTCATTCAAAAATAAGTTAAACTTTTCGTGATAAGGACTTCTACGAGAGTCATTCAATAAATAAGGTGAACATTTCGGTATAAGGATTTCTACAGGGTCATCCAATAAATAAGTTGAACTTTTCGGTATGAGAACTTCTACGAGGGTCATGCAATAAATAAGATGAACTTTTTGGTATAAGGACTTCTACAAGGGTCATTCCGTAAATAAGGTGAATTCTTCGGTATAAGGACTTCTAACACAGATAGAGGCTTCCTTTTTTAACGTAGTCTCTCAGCATTGTCACAAACTTTTCTTATATGTGCACAAGCTTCCGTATTCAATCAGTGTACCAATCTTTGGACTGATGTCACAGCCAACTTTTGACTTAATCGTCGCTTTCAAACTTCTTGCCTCTCATGAATGCTTTCAAGGGACCATACAGGTGAAAGTCTGAAGGGGCAAGGCTTGGGCTGTAAGGGGGATGAAGGAGCAGTTCACATCCCAGCTCGTTCATGGTCTGCAACGTTTGGGATGCTGTATGAGCTGACCTTCGAGTAAGCAAGGTCATCACGGACAATTTTGTGTGTTGTCCCAAAATATAGCTTCAAAGTCCTTGCAATGTCCTCCACTGTCACCCTACTGTCAGACTGAATGTGGTCATTGACTGATTCGATCACCTCAGGAGACCTTACATCTGTATGCCTCCCAAGCATGTCTTCATCCGCAACACTGATCCGTCTTTAATTAAAGAATTTAGCCCAGGTGTAGATATTTTATTTGCTCAAACATGTGGCTCCATATACTGTGAATTTCAACTGGTTTGCACCCTTCAACAACCAAAACTTGATAACTGACCTCTGTTCAATCCTGGAGCATGCTTCTTGGTCGGTCATCTTTGTTAATCTCCAAAACTCTTAATGTTTTTTTCAATCTGCAAAAAAATTAAATCCCTTTGAAAAAGAAGTAAAGGAAAATAAAATTGAAAATAGTAAGGTTCTATATATATTAGAAGTCCTTATACCGAAAAATTCACCTTATTTATTGAATAACCCTCGTATATATAGTGTTTAATTGTGACAATGTTTAGCGCCAAGGTTGTTGTTTTACAGTGCATTTTAGAAAGCAGATTTTTATAGTTAAGTACTCGATGTCTGGGTGTAGATAGAGTGTTGATAAGCACAAAAAGTTTTTCTCTTTAACAGAGCAGATTAACGCCGACTTCGAGATTTCCTGATGATAACGTTATACTGTTCTCACTCCTCGGGGCATTTTACTGTTTTTTTCTTGTCTATATAGAATATGGTGGGATTTTGTGGGAGTGTCGCTTGTTTGTAAATTGGTTGGTTATTCATTTGTTTTTATGATTCGTTAGTTTATCTTTTTCATTATTTATATTTATATTTTTATTGTGTAGTTGTTTGGCTTATTTTAGTTTTAGTGTATGCGTGAATTGGTGTTTGTTTAATTGGGTTGTTGGGCTTTTTTTGTACTGATATCTTTTTTAATAGTTTGACCATTTTCTCAATGTACCAGTATGCTTTGCCACGTGAGGATTTAAACGTTTTGTTTCAACGTTAGGTGTTAATTAATATTTATTTGTTTGTTTGGGATTTTCGTGTGTGTAATATATATATATATATATATATATATATATATATATATATATATATATATATATATATTGTTCAGTTTGTTGTTCTCATCTTTGTTGAAATATTCACAACGACTCGGCCGTTGTAAGTATCAGGCATCTTCAGGTGAATGGAATATCGAACTGAACGTTTTATTTTGTCCACTGGGGTATGGTTACTGAGGTTTAATAATCACAAAAAATCATACAGTGTTGTGCTCGAAGACACTTGGTCTGGTGACTAAGAGCCATAGTCGAACCCAATGACTTGACCCAAAGAGGTGTGTGTTTAATACCTGGCTTCAAATACTAGAAAAATATATATATACGCTATTGATAAAACAAAAGATAAACACAAATTTTCTCAGTTTTACACATCTTCAACAGTCACATGTACGAAATGATATGTGAACAATAAAAATAAATAACTTATACATATCTGTGTGTCTGTGTGTTTAATTGTGATAATGTTTAGAGCCAAGGTTTTTGTTTTTTCACTAGGTTTACTGATAACGTCTTTTGGCAAGCAGGTTAAAGAATTTCTATCATTATTGTTATCATATGTACTATACTATTATTGTTTTATTATTATTTTTTATATCTTTACTTTTAGTTATAGTTTTTATATAAAAGGTATTATTTTAATGTAAATCTATATATATCTTTTATCATCATTGTTATCATGTGTAATTTACTATTATGGGTTTTATTATTAGTTTTATATTTTTAATCTTCCGTATAGTTTACATAAAAGTTATATTTTAATGTAAAAGTATATAAATTGTTTATCATTATTGTTATCAAGTGTACTTTAAAATTATTGTATTTATTATTAATTTTATATTTTATGCTTACTTAAACTTTTATATTATTTTAGTGCTAGAGCATATTTTTTCATAGGTTTTATGAATCACTTTTTGTATTTTCGTAATTTTTATCAATTATTGTTATATTTTATCTTTATTATTAGTATCAGTTGTATTATTTTTTGTTATTATTATTATTTATTAGTTTAAGGTTTTTAAATATTAGGTTGTTTAGTTTGTTATTATTATTACTATCAATAAGTTTTACGTATTATTATTATTATTATTATTATTGTTAGAATTAATAAGAATATATTAATATTAAGAATATGTTAATATTAATTATATTATTATTGCGGTTAGAATTAATAAGAAAATGTAACAATTCTTTTTTTCTAGCGGAAATTCAACCCCTATTTTTTTAAACTCATGCATCGACAATAGATAACTAAAGATCCAAGTCAGGATTTACTGACTTTCTTAACTACTGTCTTTGTAAATTTAAGCCAAGGCCATCCTGTCGTCTAGATAAAATGTAGATGATAATATCTAACACGTTACGTTAACCTCCTTTACCTTAATTTTTCTTCTCTTTTTCTTTTTCTTTTTTCTTTTTTTCTTTTTTCATGTTTACTTGACTTTTTCTGTGCTGTGAAAGCACGGACTATTCAAGACAACCTTCATACGCCACGTTGATCTAAAAACATGTCGAAAGTTAAGCTTGTGATGGTTCAGTAAAACAGTCAGCACTAAATCCAACAACACAATTCCTGCTATTTATGGCGTGTTGTGCTATGGATGACCCAGATGTATTTATCAGTTGGTTACGACTTGCAGTAGGATTCAAGATTCTAGGGGTGAATGTTGTTTCATTCTATAATCCAAAACTGAAATGTTCTACCTATGTAGTCTTCTCTACAACGACATTAAAATCTGTAAATAACAACATTAACATGATATGGGAGTAAAACATCGTTACGAATGGAAGAAAGAACTGATCGAGTAAAAAACATTACTCGAACATTTGCAGAGAAATAACATTTGCTAACAGAATGTGAAGTCCGTTCAAACGTTCAAAGGATATCCATTTTTCGAAATTGTCATCTTATTAAAATCCATTTGACCGCAAAGGAATGAGTTAGAAGGAATTTTAAGAGCCATGAAAGTAAGTTTTCTAATCTAATTAATTGTACGCTGACCGGAGCAGAAAAAGTCCCACCGTGTATACAGTCCCAAAAAAGTGGCCTTCCTAAATACAGAAGTAAAAAGCCATCACTATTCTTATGGACTAGAAAATCCAAAAAGTTTAAACGACAGTTAGACTTCTTTTCTACGGTAAAAATTAGGGACGGATGGACAGAATTTAATAAGGTGAGAAATAAGTCAGCTCCACCCTCATTGATAAAAAGGCAAAAAAGTATCATCAACATAACGAACAATACGATAAAATAACGAAGCCTCGTGAAAATCAACAAAAATATTAGCAAGCGAAGGACCTAAAGGCGATCCCATTGCAACACTGTCAATTTGTTGATAATATTATTAACACGAAATTCGACAGACGACGTAGCGAACTTTATAAGATCAACAAATAAACTCTCAGAAAAATCCAGGGAAGACAACGAGGAACGATACAAAATATCACAACATATCTCTATTGTCTCAAACAAAGGGACAGGTGAAAAGGGAAAAAATGCCAAAAGAACACATGAAACCACTACTGGATGAGAAATTGTATATATATTCAACACATGAAAAGGAATCTTTAATACAAAAAGTACTAAAGTGCAACAAAACAGGTTGTAGCACTGTCGAGAACCATCTAGCGGTTTTATGCTGGGAAAAGCCAATCATAGATAGGACACCATTCTTATGAATTTTCGGTAACCCATAACGAATAGACTTAGTGTGTCTAATTAACGCAGAAATATCGGAAGATAATAACCCGCTCTAGACCCATTTTAACAATCGCCTTTGAAACTAGGTCCTTTGCCAAGTTGTCCCTTGGTTAATCTGACATAGTTGTTTTGTACAGATATATAGTGTTTAATCGTGATAATGTTTCGCACCAATGTTGTTGTTTTCCAGTGGTTTTCCTGATAACATGCATTTTTCTAGCAGGTTTTTATAGTAAAGTGCTCAATGTCAGGGTGTAGATAGAGTGTTGATAAGTACAAAGAGTTTTTCTCATTAACAGAGCAGATACAGATAGATAGATAGATAGATAGATAGATAGATAGATATATAGATAGATAGATATAAATAGACTGTGATAGATAGATAGATAGATAGATAGATAGATAGATAGATATAAACAGACTGTGATAGATAGATAGATAGATAGATAGATAGATAGATAGATAGATAGATAGATAGATAGATCGATAGATAGATAGATAGATAGATAGGAACAGACTGAGAATAGATAGATAGATAGATAGATAGATAGATAGATAGATAGATAGATAGATAGATAGATAGATAGGAACAGACTGAGAATATATAGATAGGTAGATAGATAGGAACAGACTGAGAATATATAGATAGGTAGATAGATAGGAACAGACTGAGAATAGATAGATAGATAGATAGATAGATAGATAGATAGATAGATAGATAGATAGATAGATAGATAGGAACAGACTGAGAATAGATAGATAGGTAGATAGATAGGAACAGACTGAGAATATATAGATAGGTAGATAGATAGGAACAGACTGAGAATAGATAGATAGATAGATAGATAGATAGATAGATAGATAGATAGATAGATAGATGCAAACAGAATTAGATAGATAGATAGATAGATAGATAGATAGATAGGAACAGACTGAGAATAGATAGATAGATAGATAGATAGATAGATAGATAGATAGATAGATAGATAGATAGATAGATAGATAGATGCAAACAGAATTAGATAGATAGATAGATAGATAGATAGATAGGTAGATAGGAACAGACTGAGAATAGATAGATAGATAGATAGATAGATAGATAGATAGATAGATGCAAACAGAATTAGATAGATAGATAGATAGATAGATAGATAGATCGATAGATAGATAGATAGATAGATAGGAACAGACTGAGAATAGATAGATAGATAGATAGATAGATAGATAGATAGATAGATAGATAGATAGATATAAACGAAATTTATATTGTTCGAGTTGTTGTTCTCATCTTCCTTGCGATATTCACGACCCACTTTAACAATCGCCTCTGAAACCTGGCTTCAATACAGGAAGTGCAATCATGGGTCTCAATTAGACTTAATTTTAAGAATTTCGATGTATCATTAAAAATAATTATCCATCTTAGAAATATAATCAGAATAGTCCAGTAGCATTACACTGGAACCTTTATCAGGTTTATTAATAACAATGTTATATTTGTTTTTTAACCATTAAATTACCCGGTGGTGCTGTTCACCCCATTTGGACTCTGGAAAAAAAGAAACAGAAGAGCCAGCAAAAGAACGGGCATAACAATAAAGTTTAGCTTTATGAACAGTAATAGACTCAGCAGAGCAAGGCGTAAGTTTATGAACTTGTGCAAATAAAACCTCAAACTGAGCAAATATTTTCTCACTGCCCGGCATTGAATAAGGAACACAAAACACCAAACCACGACCAAGTATACGAGTCTCTATCTGAGAAGGTTCATATGATGGAAAATTAAAGACAATTCCATCACCAGTAGGTTCATCACTGCATCCGAAATGCTTGCGAAACAAATAATCTAATTTAGTATGGTTAGAAACAGACAATTTTTTGCACAATGTTTTAGCACCAAGTTCATGTATATAGGCAACTAGTCGTAAAAAAACGTATCTTTTTTTTTAATCATATCACCCCGAGCAAGGCGGTAACGCAGGGGGCTACGTAAAAGAGAAATCCGGAAACCACATTGTAAACAGGGAACAAGGGATGAGCCTTTTCACCTGTTCAATAGTTGTGGGTATCTGATCAAAATAGGAGAGTGTGAACATACAATTCTTCCATTGATCTTTATAATTACAATTGAGAAATAGGATTCTTTTCGAAAAAAGTTTCTATAGAATCCTTCATGTAAATGTTCTCAATTTTTAAACATAATTCCAAACAAAATATAGGAGAAACATACATGCTTATTTACACACGCTCTAAGGTAATCACGGTGAAATTTAGTCGTCGTCTACGGGCCTTCAGTTGTAATAGTTTAGCTAAACTACTGATTAATTCCGGTTCATTTGTCCGCTTTAATCATTTGAAGAGATTCTTAGTATTACAATACTTAAGAATAGCGAAGAATAAGGGAAATTTGGATTACAACGTTTTTTCGTTTTTGTTTATTTTTTAGGTAAGGACCTGAATTTATCCGTAGTTTGACTTTAGTTCTTTTGCATTTTTCCCCTGTCATTATCATCTATCTATACTATGAAAACAGTAGCTACTCCGGCATATACGCATCGCTCATTCAATAATGAATTAGAGCACTATGACTATTGGGCGTGTATAATGATATACGCGCTGCCTTCTTCTACCGAACGCTCATAGCCCAGAGGTAGAATCACCGACTGACTCCAATTCGATCGGGTTCCAATCCTGGGTTCAAAAGCAATCGGAATCTAACCGTACTGATGTGCTGTGATACAGCGAAACAGATCTGTCTGCGGATGACTATATATATATATATATATATATATATATGATTTATGGTAGCTCTTTCTTTATAAGTGATGTAATGAATATGGGCACAACTTGTTTTCCCCTCACTGTAATGAGATTGGCTGGTATCAACCATATATACAGACGGAGGTAAGGACGTGGAGGGAGGGAGTGAGAGAGATCTAGATGTCTATCAATAGAAGTCTACTGACTACGCCTACGTCCCAGGACACTACGATTACGTTTACGGACTAGATTAATATACTGGATTGCATTTGCTTTAACCATTTAAAAACCTCATATAGATATATATCCCATTCCAGGACATATCAATAAAAAACATGCGCTATGCTTTCAGTGCTCGTGTTTTGAGAATTTATAAAAAATATCAGAAAATATATTTATGCAATGTTTCAGAAAAATAACTTCAAATAGTTCCCTATCTTTACCAGTGTTGAAAAAAGTTTCGTCATGAAAATTTTGTAAGCATATATATATATATATATATATATATATATATATATATAAATTGCAGGTGAAAAGGACTCAAGGTTTTTCTTTTATTTTGCGTGCTCTGGCATTTATTTTATTATGAACAGTGCTGAATATAATGAGCATATGTTTCGAGATAGATTCTCATCATCAGACAATGCTTGATGTTGGTTGTGCAGATGATTTACATTTAAATGACAAACACCTTTGTTTTGCTGTGTATGTATGTGGGAAGATATAAAAATTTACATTTTCACAACCAACATCCAACATTGCCTGATGAGGAAAATTTATCTCAAAACATAGAAATTTATGTGTGACAATGTACGATCAATCATAATTATATATATATATATATATATATATATATATATATATATATATATGTTTGTGTTTTATTGATGAGAAAAGGAAACTTAAATATAAGTTACAGAGAATTGAGACAATATATTTTTAACGTATATCGAAGTGAGATGGTCTCGTCTATCTTATTATTTCACATTCGCTTCAGTTTTTGTCTATGTTTTCTTTTCAAGTGTTACATGTAAATTTTATTTCTTTAGGTTGACATATATTTTCAGGACATAAATTTCAGTAATGAGGTCAGGTCTTGGTGGAAACTGAAATTTCGTTCTCGTAAACGCATATTTTGTCCGATTCGTTGTGCAAAAATGCTACTGGTCATTTGAAACCAACCATTCCATTATATATAAGTCTACTATAAAAATGCTTTCTTCTACGCATAAAATGTATACATTGATTTTGGCGAGGTGATAATGGCCAAGTAGTTAGTATGCGGCGCCCATGTTTAATGCGCCAAGGAGATGTATTCTTGATAATCATTTCACCCTAAGTAAGACAGGAACTCTACTAGTGCTGAAATTGTTACAGTGAGAGAAAAAACAAGGTGCAGCAGATGTTGAAAAATTGACAATCGAGATATGGGGATCAAGTAGATAGAAGATGGCAAATGACGTTTGATTTAAACTTTTGGAGATTGTAGCTCTCAAGGAATAAAAAAAACGGAAGGAAAATCCAAGAACAGGAAGTGCGAGAAAAGAAACTATCAGAACAGAAGAAGCGGTTACATTTAACTATTTCGGCGATAAAAGGGTGGTACTTCGATGGCATGAAGAGATGTTCCCAGTTCTAAGCACGCCTTGATAGAAAGTGACTGTAAATCATATCACGTGTTTGAGTAATCCCTTCGAGTGATACTTTGTAAACGAAATTTACGAAATAGTTCTAGAAAGAAAATCACAAGTTTTCATAAACGAGGATTTCAGAGTACTACTTTTGTTTAACTAGTGAACACCATATTATGCGATTTCTATGGATAATTGTATTTTAGATCTACTCACATTTTGCAAAATTTACCGTAGATTTTCTGTTGGCGTTGAAGAAAAATCTGTCCTGTGTACCGTGTTCCTTCAGGACGTAGGCGATCATCGCCTTCCAAATTTCTCTTTCCTTCCATTTTCTCTTGTTACTAATCCAAAACTTTGCTCCGCCATCAATTTGCTCAACCCCATCAAATATGTCACGTGTTGCTTTTGCTTGTCTTTTTTTCCTTCATCTGTCTAGTGAGTATCTGATTCTCTCTGTTCTCCCTCCTCTTTATATATTCCCGAAACTACAGCTGTCTTTTCCTGATGCTAAACATGAGTTTCCTTTTCGTTTCTATCTTCCCGATAATCTCGTCTTTGAAGAAACATAAACGTTTGAAAAATAAATCAGTCAGTTATTCTAGCAGACGAACCTTCTCGGAGCAGAATCATCATCATTTATCCATCACACCCAGATGGTGCATAGGGCAGCAAACTTTTGTTGCTGTTTCTCTAACAAACGGTTTTTTTTACGGGGCAGGGATGTTAGCCCTGCACCCAACCCTCAAACCTGCCTGCACCCAACCCTCAAACCTGGAGAACTGGTGGACCATTCTTGGTCGTTACGTTTACAGCACCTGGTATTCCCAAATGGTCACTCATTTAAGTACTAACCAGGCTTGCTGTTGCTTAACTTCGGTGATTGGACAGGAACCGGTCTATTCAACACGATATAGCCGTAGACCCCGGGGCAGAATAGTCAGCCGATATTATTATAATGTAAATGCGTTTGGTATATTTTATTAATTCTAAGTGTGTATTCTATTTACAATCTTTATTGAAGATTAATGTTCTTGTATGTTATCTTTAAAAAATTAATTACCACAAAAATTATATAATTTCAGAAAGAGCAATTTTCTTTCTAGTATCAGCAGATAAATCAATTCAATATATTTTATATTATTTGTTTGGGAATATGTTTAAGAATGATTAATGCAGCCTTCTCGATAAGTTGTTCATGAATTTTCATGTTTTATTATCTGCCGAGTTTAAATAATCATTGATTATCAAAGGGTTGTTTTCTTTCTTTTACAGTTGTATTTAATCAATCAATTATGCACCGCACTCTATTTCTTCCTTACAAGAAAATAAAATATCTTATTTTTATATATAATATTTTATATTATAATTGGAATATAGTTCTACAACACTTTCAGAATGTTTAAAATGGTAACGGTATGATTAAAAATAGCTGTTTCTTTATAAGGAAGCATTCGCTATTTTTTCATAAAAAATATCAGTTAAAATATTTACACAATGCTTCAGAAAAATAACTTAATCTATTTCACTAAATGTTAGTACGTTTACAAGTATTGAAGAAGGTGCTTCTTCATAGTAATTTTCTAAGCTTAGCTTAGATTTAGTAAAAGGCCAAAACCGAGAAACACACCGTGAGGATCTAACTCATTACTCAGTTTTAATTGTTCTAGCAACACAAACGTGCTAACCATTACACTGCGTCGAGTTTCCTAAAAAGGGGCTTCCTTATGACCACCATAACTTTGATTATTTTATAAATATTTCTCTACTAGTTACACGTACTATCTAATTGTTGTTTCTTTTGAGAATCCTTAAGATATGCGGCTTCTGTTGTTTCGTACAGTTCTTTTGTATGATTCTGTAGCGCCAGCTCAATAGATTAGAATAAGACAGTTATTCGCCCAAATCCACAAACTTTATTCAATCAAAATCATTTGTAATCATTGATTAGCGAAAGCAAACGCCCACAGTTTACAACTTAGACATTTCTGAATTTGTGGTGAATCCATATGACAGTTTTGATCTGATGATTCTATAAACAAAAACGATTCGCCTCCTTACCTTAATGTTTTTCTTTTACCGTATAAGTTGAACACGCCCTGGCACGGTCTATTTCTTCTATACTAAATTTGTTATAACTGATCACTACGCCGAGTTATTAGAAGTGTTTAGTATTTATTAAATCAATATTTTAAAGTTTAATGATGAATTCAAGTTGTGTGATAACACTAATTTCAATATCAATTCCAGATAACAGTTTATATTTTTAGAAAGGTTTATCTTGTGGTGATACCGACCGAGCAAAAGCGATGGACCGGATGTTTGCTCTATACCGACCAAAAAGCAAATGAACAAAACTCGTCGTTGCGCATCCGAGTTCGCGCAGATGTTCCGGTTGAAAAATAAAAATTAATCAAATATCAAATTTCCATTTCGGGAGCCTATGCGAATTTTATTTACCAGCCAATGGAGAGCCCAGAATCAAACACAAGTGTGAAATTCCAAAATGAGCTGTTTTGATCCAAAAAGCAGATATTACAAGCGGATACAGACAAGACCCCAGCAGACAGGCACAGAGCAGAGAAGATTGTAACCAATCCCCTTGACTTAAGTCAACTATGCTTTCCTCTTTCTTTCTCCCCCGTCTCAAAAGTACTTACTGACCTAAGGGGCGACTACTTTAGAGACATTCCTTAAATACCTCCGCTCCTCACATTCTTAAGCCTTTAATCTCTTTCAGTTTATTTGTCATGAACACTATAACCTCCGTTGGACCTATATTCAAGTATTACTTTATTTGTAAAAAAACATGAATTGATATGTGTATATATAAAAATGTTATTTTATACTCAAATTGCTTTTCTTGATTTTATAATCATTTTATAACTTATAGTTGGCTATCTACCACAAGGCCAAATTCCGTTAACGTGCAACAATATACAACTACCCTTCACTAGAACGGACTCCCATTGCAAGATAATAAGAATAGATCAGATACTCCACTATAATCTCCATCTCCATTTCTTGGAAAACTTGGTATATGAGGTTGATATTTTTTTCGTTCAGGATCAGTTTCACTTTAACTATGAATAACTGTCATCGGTATATTCACTTGATCATTCCTGGATTCGATTAGGAAAACGGAAACAATGGTTTTCCATATTCGCCTGATTTTTTAAAATATATTTTGCTGTACTTTGTGTTAGATAAATATTGAAATTCCTCGATAAAAGTTACTGAATATTTACAATTACAGTTTAAAAAAAAAAAGATAAATATTTTATCAGTAAATAATGGCGGATATCTTCTTACGGTTAAATGGCAGATGAATTCATCAAATCATAAAAACGATGAGTTGAAATAAACTCAGCAATTTTCTTAAGCAAATGACATCTCATAAATCCAATACGAAACATACAATAACGAGAAGGAACCTAAAGAATACATGGAATATTTTATTGATACAATGACAAATCGAAAACCTGAGAGGGTCATTCCAAATGGAAAATGGTCTACACTTGATAGTTTAACTACATACTTGCAGCAAATATAAAAGAAAACGTTAGATATAAATACTAGTTACAATAATTAGCATATATAATTATATTTATTTAATTAAAGTTATAGTTATATCTAAACATATTTATAAATGGAACATTGTCTGTGTGTGTGTATTTGCGTGTGTCTTTGTGTGTAGGGGTCCGTTACCTATAGACTCCGAAACGGCTGAACCGCTTTTCTTGAAAATTTAAACAGCTGTACTATAATCGTCAGCGAGTGTTCTTAGGTTTTGTGTCGAGATACCCCCGATAAATATCGAAAATCGAAAAAATCGGGTTATAGAAGGAATGGTCCGATTTTAATTAAATTTGATACACTCATAGACAAAGACATAAGAAACGATATTCAGAAGTTTCAAGGTTGCAGTTCTGATGATTATTTGACTCCGATATTGGAAATCGATACCCCGATATCCTACCGGGTCTGATCAAAATCATTTTTTCAGCCCTTTTATTTTAGTTTTTGCTTCGGGTTTGGCTCTAAGTAGGTATAATTGTAGTTCATAGTCTCAGCCATGATACCATTTAACCAGAAGACTGAATTAGACTTCAAAATTCAGTTTACGATGAAAAAAACCTTATTTGATATCAATACCAGGAAATCAAAATTTGACTTACATTCATTCATTTTTTTTTTTTTTCAGTCTACGGTTTCGCTTTAACTGGAAACAACTATTGCTTTTTAGTCTTTCGTGCCAACGTCCAATGATTCTGAGCTCCAGGACCATGGATTAGTTTTAAAGCTTTCATTAAACCCGAGCAATGCCGCGCCATACTGCTAGTATAATTATAATTATATTTATAATTTATATATAATTTATACATAATTATATTCATAATTTATATATAATTATATTTATAATTTGTATATAATTTATATAAATTTATATATTTATAATTATATTTCTATATAATTATAACTATATTTATATGTGATTATATTTAGTATTTATAATTAGTATTTATAATTTATATTAGTCATATTTATTTAATAACTAGCTAAAATACAACTCTTGCATAAAAATCTTATGCTGCAAGAATCGTGATTCAAACAGTAAAACATATGGATTGAACTGTTTGTTTTGTATCTTAAAGTGAAGAAATTGTTGTACTTCTTTTTCTATGTGCTCTGTCCTTTCAGGACGTAGGCGATCATGGCTTTCCACGTCTTCCTATCTCTGGTGGCTCTTAGTATGTTTTCTCATATTACACCTCGCTACCCCGTTCTGTCATTTACCTGCTCAAGGCCATTCAAATATGTTATCCGCTGCCTTCGTCTGTCACTTTTTCCTTCTATCTGGCCTGTCAGTATCAGGTTCTCCAAGCCCTCATTCCTCATTGCATGTCCCAGGAACTTTAGCTTTCTCTTCCTGATGTATTATATTATATTTCGTTGACATTCTTTCATTGCTCACATGCTCGCTTCATGATATCCGCAGCATCCTTCTGTAGAACCACATTTCCGCTGCTTCAAGTTTTTTCTCATCTTCGATTATATTGTCCAGCATTCACTGCCGTATTGAAAAACTGACATCACATAGCAATCTAGCACTCTTATCTTTGTTTCTAGTGAATTTTTCACCTACCCTTATCATATGGTGCGAAGCCAATCTAAAAGTTCGACCGGGAATCATTGAATCTAATTGTCAGATTCTTCAATAGCATAAGCGCATCCATTCTTCATTGTAACGCCGCAATTCTCATTCATGAAGTAATTTGTTCGATTGCAATTCAGTTCTACTGTTCGAACGTTTTTTGATTTCAACGCATTTCGGAGCGTGTGAAGACAAATTGTTAGAAAACTCAAGATACATTAATCATTTTTCTTTAATAACCGGCTCTGTATTAAAGAAAATTGAGGTGAAGTATGTGAGATGTATAAGAAAAATGACTAATTACAAAGCTGTAAATAATTGCTTACTTTTCAGAAGTAAAGATTATTTTCAAGAATTTTCTGCCGTTCAAGACGACTTAAGGTTATCAGTGAGAATACACTGGTAGCAACCAGGCTGGCAACAGCTCACATGCTGAGGAAAGTGGTGTGTCGCTAATATACTGGTAGTACCTGCGATAGGTCAACCATTACACGGCCGAAGCACCTAACAGGCAGAGAAGAGATATAATAATAATAATAATAATAATAATAATAATAACGCGGTTGGGATTACAACGAGAATGACGTGCTTTTCTGAGGCTCCTGAAAACGTAACGTTTTTTCTTTTTTTTTTTTATGTAAACATTAATTTCTCATTTCACTATATTAAACTATATTAAACATAAACATTAATTTTTCCCTTCGTATATAATTTTAGTTGTATGTTTCTTCTTTTAATGATCCTTAAAGAGATTTATTAACTAGTTTTCTAAAGCAAGACAACGATAAAAAATATGACGAAAAGCGCTCTGTTCGATCGACGATATTCATTCTTAGAAAAAATATGTAATAATTTTTTCTTAGAAAAAATTCTTTCTTAGAAAGAATATGTAATAATTTATTTATTTGTTCGTTCATTTTATATATTTGTTTATTTTTCGATAATCTTATTCTCGTTGGATTTCATGAAAGAATAACACAGAATACAGTAGGCCAACAAATTATTTTTAAATTTTACGGTAGTAAACTCAAATGTCCACTTTTTCTTTCCTATTAAAAAAATTTTTTGAGATTTTTTTTTTTTTTTTTTTTTTTTTTTTAACGTAAACATTAATTTTGAATTTCACTATTTTAAACATAAACATTAATTTTTTCTTCGTATATAATTCAAATTGTATGTTTCTTCTTTTAATGATCCTTTAAATAGATTTATTAACTAGTCTTCTAAAGCAAGACAAAAAAAGAGAAAGAAAAAAAAAAAAAAAAAAAAATATGACGAAAAACACTAAAAAAATGTTCGATCTAGGATATTCTTTCTTAGAGAGAATATGTAATAATTTATTATATTTAATTTGTTCGTTCATTTTATATATTTATTTATTTTTCGATAATTTTATTCTCGCTGGATTTAATGAAAGAATAACACAGAATACAGTAGGCCAACAAATTATTATTTTTAAATGTTACGGTAGTAAACTCAAACTCAAAAGGTATGTCCACTTTTTTTTTTTTTTTTTTTTTTCATATTAAATTAAATTTTGAATTTTTTTTTTGCAAGGACAAAGGTTAATAGTAGCAATAAATGTTTTTTTTTTTTTTTTGTTTTTTTTTTTTTTTTTAACAATACTCTCTAAGTGCAGTGATGTTTTTTTTTTTTTTTTTTTCTCCGATGAACGGCCGTTACATCCAAGTTTGTTTGTTTGTTTTTTTTCAACCAGCGTCTCTCTCTTTGAATTTTTCTTTTTCTCAATATGAAATCCTGTTTTAATATAAACAGGATTTTTTCTTTAGATATTAGGGAATAATTTTTTTTTTTTTTTTTTTTTTTTTCATATTAAATTAAATTTTGAATTTTTTTTTTTGCAAGGACAAAGGTTAATAGTAGCAATGTTTTTTTTTTTTTAACAATACTCTCTAAGTGCAGTGATGTTTTTTTTTTCTCCGATGAACGGCCGTTACATCCAAGTTTGTTTGTTTGTTTTTTCAACCAGCGTCTCTCTCTTTGAATTTTTCTTTTTCTCAATATGAAATTCTGTTTTAATATAAACAGGATTTTTTCTTTAGATATTAGGGAATAATTTTTTTTTTTTTTTTTTTTTTTTTTCATATTAAATTAAATTTTAAATTTTTTTTTTTTGCAAGGACAAAGGTTAATAGTAGCAATAAATGTTTTTTTTTTTTTTTTTTTTTTTAACAATACTCTCTAAGTGCAGTGATGTTTTTTTTTTCTCCGATGAACGGCCGTTACATCCAAGTTTGTTTGTTTGTTTTTTCAACCAGCGTCTCTCTCTTTGAATTTTTCTTTTTCTCATTATGAAATTCTGTTTTAATATAAACAGGATTTTTTCTTTAGATATTAGGGAATAATTTTTTTTTTTTTTTTTTTTTTTTTTTTTTTTTAACAAAATTCTGCTTTATTTTAATTTATCTGTTTGTTCTTTAAATTAACCTAAATAAAATCATCCGTATTATATTTCCTTTAGCTGTCGATATTTCGTGTAAATTATTTTTTTTTTTTTTTTTTTAACTATTATAATTTTCTTAAAAACCAAACAAAACAAGAAAATAAATTAAATCCGATGAAAAACAATTTATATGGTATTATTTTATAGAAAGTCTACGTATTTTTTTTTGATAAATTTATTTTTATTTATTTATTGTTTTAATTTACTTATTTAATTTATCTTATTATGATAATCCAATATTGACCAACGACTTTGTTGAAAAAATGAAAGATAAAGTGGACGAACAAATTATTACATTTTTTTTTTTTTTTTTTTTTTTTTTTCAACAAACGTCTCTCTATTTGAATTTTTCCTTTTCTCAATATGAAATTTTGTTTTAATATAAACAGGATTTTTTTTTTTCTTAAGATATTATAATATTTTTTTTTTTTTTTTTTTTTTAAACAAACTACTCTAGTAATATTGATGTTTTGTTTCGTTGAGCCGTCTTTCTCCTTGAATTCCAATCGCGTCTATGTCAGATGTTGCTTGGCAGCCCATTTAGGAGAAGGAAAACTCCGAACAACAACCCGCAACTCAAGGTGTTAATCGTGCCGAGGAGTGAATGGCTACTGCGTTATGAGGTCACAAACGATTCCCTACAGGCTTCGGGACCCTGTTTGTAAAAGACCGTTACCCAACGTGCCGGGCAACTTTGGGTGGACTTTTGGACCCGTGCGTCACTCGTGGGAAAAACATGAAAAACACAAATAGAAATAAAAAGTCCAGTATGGCTCTTCCAGTGGATAAACAGGGAGCCCGTCCTTCAGGAGGGAACCTACCTGAGGTCGAAAAATCTGCCATAGGAACAAACTCCTACACAAAGAATGTATCTTCAGGTCCCCACAACCAGGATAATCCTAATGATGGTCCTGAAAATTCACCAGCTAGATCTACAACCGTATATTTAAAGAAAGAAAAAATAAAATGGTCTCGTGAGGAGTACAAAGTCGTTATGACTGCATTTCATGAAGCGTTACTCAAACCTCAAAAAAACATGACTCGCCAAACATATGACATTTGGCGTGAAAAAGTTGGTCAAACAAATAGAAAGTATATTGACGAAAATAAATTGGCCAATGTACGTAGGTACATTATTCGTAATAACCGACTGTCAGAGGCTGAGATTCACGAAATTAAAAGAATTGTAACAAGAAGAGTCGAATCAACAAAATATGAAAAGGAACCGGAACCAGAAATAAAAAGTAATAACATCAAACAAATCACAGGTCATAATGTAGAAACCGTGAAACACGCAAATCACTGCGAAGATAATGATGTAAGTCTAAAAGTGCTGGAAAGGTGCGATCTGAGTCTGAGTCAGTTAAAAGACAAAAATAAAATTAGTTCAGAACACATCGAAGATAATTATTTGACCGAAAATAACAATATACAGGAAGCCAAGATAGAAATAAAAAACCAGCTAAGTCAAATACAAAGTATTACAATGGAGGAACGTGAACAGCTCCCAAAATTCCAACCAACAAAACAAAACCTCCGAACTATTAAATTGTACAATGCAGCACTGAAATCAATACTGGATGAAGACCCGAATACAAATCTTAACGAAGTAATATATGCATCAGCAACAGCAGCAACAAAAAAATTAAACATCAAAATAAAAACAAGGCAGTCACGCAGACGTGAAGATCCACCTTGGAAAAGAAAAATCGAAAAAGAAATCGAACAACTAAGAAGTGAACTGTCAGTACTGGATGAACTGAGTAGAGGAATAAATGTAAGAACTAGGAAAAGAAGAAGAGCCGAAAAAAAATATAACATCAGGAATGAAAATGACGTCTTATCAAATAAAGAAAAAATAAAGCAAAAAATCCAACTGAAGGCTCAAAGAATAAGACGCTATGAAAAAAGAGCAAAATTTTACAGACAAAACAAGATCTTTCAGACTGATACAAAGAGATTTTACAGGGAAATAGGTAAAAAAAGAATTGAAGTGACAGTACCCCCCAGAATGGAAGAAGTCACACAGTTCTGGGAAAAGATATGGGCTTGCCCTAAAGAACCTAGCAAGGAAGTACATTGGATTACGCAGGAGATAGAACGAATGAAGAATAAACCCGAACAGACATGGTCTGGAATTACAGAAGATGATATTAAATTTGCACTAAAAAAAGCACACAATTGGAAAACTCCAGGTATAGATAAAATTCCTAACTTTTGGCTATATTATTTAAATGCAGCACATAAAAAATTAGCCAAAGAACTCCAAGAAATGGTTGACGATCCCACTAAAATTCCTGCATGGATGACAAAAGGAATTACATTTCTTCTACCCAAGAATGGTGACACAAACAACCCGAAAAACTACAGACCAATTACATGTCTTCCGACAACATATAAACTACTAACATCTATTTTAACAAAACAAACATATTTATTCTTAGAAAGAAATGACATGATACCGCTTGAACAAAAAGGGTGCAAACGTGGCTGTTATGGCTGTAAAGACCAATTGCTAATTAACAAAATGATCCTGGAAAACTGCTACAAGACAAAGAAAAATCTTAGTACTGCCTGGATAGACTACCGAAAGGCATTCGATAGTGTGCCACATGAATGGATTTTAAAGACTTTAAATATATACAAGATATCGCCCGTCATCATCAATTTCATCAAACAGTGCATGTCTATATGGAAAACAACCCTTTACCTCAATCATATAAATGGAACCGATAAGTCTGATGAAATAAACATCAAAAGAGGTATATTTCAAGGTGATTCTTTATCTCCCTTACTATTCTGCATATCATTAATAGCACTAACCAGTCAACTTAATAAGACAGAATGTGGCTATAAAATAGGCCAAAAGAAAATAAGCCATCTATTTTACATGGATGACTTAAAGTTATATGCTAAGAATGATAATGAGCTGGAAGGTCTTCTGCAAACTGTAAAATGCTTCAGCGAAGACATTGGAATGAAATTTAATTTGAATAAATGTGCTAAAGCTACAGTTTTACGTGGATCAATACAAGAAACATCCTCAATTAGCCTAGACCCTGCTGTAACAATAAAAGAATTGAAACCAGAAGAAGCTTATAAATACCTAGGTGTAAATGAGAGCGAAAACATTCACCATAAAAAAATGAAAGAAATAGTGCGTAAAGAGTACTATAGAAGGCTACGAATGATATTAAAAACTGAATTAAATTCACAGAATAGAGTTATGGCCATTAATAGCCTTGCAATCCCAGTTGTCCAATATAGCTTCAACATCTTAAACTGGACTCTAAACGACATCAGGCGAATGGATGCTAAAACAAGAAAGCTTCTTTCTAAGCATAGGATGCATCACCCAAAGGCTGATGTAGACCGTCTATACATACCCCGTAAAGAAGGTGGAAGGGGTCTTATTCAGCTGGAATTGTCATACAAGACAACAACTATTGGCTTACTAACATACATAGAAACAACAAAGGATTGGATGATACAATTAGTAAGGCAACATGAAGAAAGAAAGAAAAAATATTCAATAATAAAAGAAGGCAGTAAATACAAACAAGAATTACAGTTAGTAGATTCTGTAGAAAAGCAAAACAGTAGCCAAGAACCAACTATTGCGGCAAAAAATATGAAAATGAAAGCCAAAGATAAAGCTCTTGAAAAGATGAAACAGCGCTGGCAAGACAAACCTCTGCATGGCCAATATCCAGTACGTGCCAATAAATCCAATGTTGACAAAGTTAATACTCATCGATGGTTACGTGCATCTGGATTAAAGTCTGAAACTGAAGGATTTATACTTGCAGCACAAGACCAAAGTCTTTTCACGAGAAACTTTCAGGCAAATATTATGCATAATAATATGGATCCAAAATGCAGGTTTTGTGATAAACACCAAGAAACAATAGACCACCTAATCTCAGGCTGTTCTGTGCTTGCCCCAAACGAATATAAAAATCGCCACGATAGAGTTGGGCAATATTTACATTGGGCAATGTGCAAACATTATGGAAAATCTGTAAACAAACACTGGTATGAACATCATCCAGCACCGGTTACAGAGATAGAAGATGTAACCATTCTATGGGATTACACCATCTACACAGACAGAAAAATTGAAGCAAACAGGCCAGACATTATTGTTAAAAACCAGAAGGAGAAAACTTGTCTATTAATTGATATGGCTTGTCCAGCGGATTGTAACATAGCAATCAAGGAATTTGAAAAACTGTCAAAATATAAAGACCTGGAAATTGAAATAGAAAAAATGTGGAAATTGAAAACAAGAGTTGTGCCAGTGATAGTAGGTGCACTTGGAATGATAAAAAATGGAACAAAACAACACATTGAAAGAATCCCTGGAAACCCCAGCTTAAGAGATATACAAAAAATTGTATTATTAAGTACAGCCCACACACTAAGGAAAACGTTATCTATGTAATGCTGGGGATGATAGGGAGGATAGAAAAACATGAAATGGAGTCATAACAACACGCCACTACCTGCCTTAGGTCTCCCCGCAGACTTGGTTGGTAGTGAGACCAATGCAGAAATCTAAATATGATGAAAAATGACATAATAATAATAATACATACCCCGTAAAGAAGGTGGAAGAGGTCTTATTCAACTGGAATTGTCATACAAGACAACAACTATTGGCTTACTAACATACATAGAAACAACAAAGGATTGGATGATACAATTAGTAAGGCAACATGAAGAAAGAAAAAATATTCAATAATAAAAGAAGGCAGTAAATACAAACAAGATTTACAGTTAGTAGATTCTGTAGAAAAGCAAAACAGAAGCCAAGAACCAAGTATTGCGGCAAAAAATATGAAAATGAAAGCCAAATATAAAGCTCTTGAACAGATAAAACAGCGCTGGCAAGACAAACCTCTGCATGGCCAATATCCAGAACGTGCCAATAAATCCAATGTTGACAAAGTTAATACTTATCGATGGTTACGTGCATCTAGATCAAAGTCTGAAACTAAAGGCTTTATTCTTGCAGCACAAGACCAAAGTCTTTTCACTAGAAATTTTCAGGCAAATATTATGCATAATAATATGGATCCAAAATGCAGGTTTTGTGATAAGCACCAAGAAACAATAGACCACCTAATCTCAGGCTGTTCTGTGCTTGCTCCAAATGAATATAAAAATCGCCACGATAGAGTTGGTCAATATTTACATTGGGCAATGTGCAAACATTATGGAAAATCTGTAAACAAACACTGGTATGAATATCACCCAGCACCGGTTACAGAAATAGAAGATGTAACCATTCTATGGGATTACACCATCTACACAGACAGAAAAATTGAAGCAAACAGGCCAGACATTATTGTTAAAAACCAGAAGGAGAAAACTTGTCTATTAATTGATATGGCTTGTCCACCGGATTGTAACATAGCAATCAAGGAATTTGAAAAACTGTCAAAATATAAAGACCTGGAAATTGAAATAGAAAAAATGTGGAAATTGAAAACAAGAGTTGTGCCAGTGATAGTAGGTGCACTTGGAATGATAAAAAATGGAACAAAACAACACATTGAAAGAATCCCTGGAAACCCCAGCTTAAGAGATATACAAAAAATTGTCTTATTAAGTACAGCCCACACACTAAGGAAAACTTTATCTATGTAATGCTAGGGATGATAGGGAAGATAGAAAATGGAGTCATAACAACACGCCACGACTTGTCTTAGGTCTCCAGGCAGACTTGGTTGGTAGTGAGACCAAAGCAGAAATCGAAATATGATGAAAAATGACATAATAATAATATGGAAAATGTAAACAAACTCTGGTATGAACATCACCCAGCACCGGTTACAGAAATAGAAGATGTCACCTTTCTATGGGATTACACCATCTACACAGACAGAAAAATTGAAGCAAAAAGGCCAGACATTATTGTTAAAAACTAAAAAGAAAAAGACTTCCTTATTAATTCATATGACTTGTCCAGCAGATTGTAACATAGCAACCACGGAATTCGAAAAACTGTCAAAATATAAAGACCTGGAAATTGAAATAGAAAAAATGGGGAGATTAAGAACAAGTATCGTACCAGTGATAGTAGGTGCAATTGGAATGATAAAAAATGGAACAAAAACCACATTGAATGAATTCCTGGAAGTCCCAGCTTAAGAGATATACAAAAAATTGTTTGGTTAAGTACAGCCCGCACACTAAGGAAAACATTGTCTATGTAACTCTAGGGATGCTAAGGAGATATGAAAAAACATGAAATGGAGTCATAAAAACACACCACTTACATCTTACATCTTCCTGTAGACTTGATAGGTAGTGCGACCATAGCAGAAATTCTTTATAATGAAAAATGATATAAAAATAATAACTAGAATTACATGTGAAAATTGCATGGTTTTGTCTAAAAAATTAGTTAATGATTGAATAAACGAAATCTACATATAGTACATCCTCGTGAAAAGCTCTTTAAGAATCGATATTTGATATTCACAGAATCAACAATATATTGTAATAAAAATCAAATGTATAAATGCTGGTAATTATTAAAAGTAGTAATGAAGAAAAACCATTAAAACTGGCAAGTTTATCATTTCACTGAAACAGACGTTCAAGTCATATAAAATTAAAATTCCTTCATTTTTCTTTTATTCTTTCATTTCTTTTTTTTCTTTCTTTCGTTTTTTATTTTTATCACTCAAAGAAAACAGCTTTGATTTTTTCCTTGCGATCAAAAACAGTCCATCATCTATGAGGCAATGGCAGGGACCAACTAACAAAATAACTGACGAACTGAAGCCAAATTCTCAAATTATAAGAAATATTCAGTAATCATATAATATTTTTAGACGTTATCAAGCAATGTTTCATATGCATGTAAGACAAAAAAAGATTTATTTAAATGATTAATTTGGGGAAGATATTTATTGAAATTATTTAAGATGAACTCAAAAAGATTTCCGGTTATTCTTTCTCCTTTCATTAATGAAGCTATCGATTTCAGAAAGATTAAAACTAAACAGAAGCCCAAAATAAATACGGATTGTTGATTTTAAAGATCTCTTGAAATTTTTTATTTCTATCTATCTATCTATCTATCTATCTATCTATCTATCTATCTATCTATCTGTAAGGCAATCTGTCAGTCTGTGTGACTGTTCCTTATGCACACCTACATTTTTTAAGCTACGCCATTCAAACTTTCTGCGGACACATATCTACAGGGAAGCCTGGTCGACACATAATTTTTGAGTTTAACTTCAGAAATTTTCCCTTTTGCACCTTTTGGCCAATAGAGCCGATTGTTTACATTTGCTCCGTAAAACAACTAAGATCTAAAAGATTGTTGCTAAATTACGACACCAAAATCAAATTACACGTGTCAAACGCGACTAAAGTATTTTTATTAAAAATATGAGCCTTTATATTTAATTTAAAAGTGTTTTTTTTTCAAACAAAAACAAAAAATATCTAAAAAATGTGCACTTTTTTCTCTAAAATTAAAATTCTACATTTTTAAATATTCTTCGAAAATTCTGAACTGAGAGCGTAATAGTTTTTATGTTACTATTTTCAGTAAAACAAAATAGATATATATTATATTTTTATGTTAAATTCATTTAGTCAACAAAAACTGTATATATTATCCCCCGTACTTTTGAAACAAAATAAACGCAATATTGTTTACAATATCACACAAAACATCAAATCACGTTTTCGCAAAACAAAAGAAAATAGATTTTTTAATGCTTACTAACAGCCTCAGCTCTCCTTTCCAACTTTCAGTAAATGATTTCCACCTACTCCTCTCATTGGCATCTTCTCCTACTACTACTAAAACTTTCTGAGCTGCACGAGCAACGCCGGGCTATGATGCTAGCTATATCTTTCAGTCAGTCAGTTAAGTGCCATACGTGATACACGCTTGGGCGATCATGTTTGGAAAGAGAACTGACTGATTGGGCAGAACATTATCCCGCAGTAGGTTCCCATTGCTTTCTGCGGTAGACTGGTTGCCGATCAAGGCTATAGAACCCCATCTGTCCTGTTATTTAATCCATAACTGGAAGGAATAGACGGATTAATACCTTCCCCAAGGGTATTTGCGCGTAAGTGAATGCAAGGAATTCAACTGGAATTCGAACTCGGTTCTCCGATTTCTCGTTCAGAGTCGATATCCACTGCGCCACAAGTTTACTTATTTAATTTTGTTGCAGGAAAGAGCGGGATATCAAGTGAAAATTAAAGAATCTCTTTTTATTTATCTGTTACGATCTATATTTCCGTTTAAATTCCTTGAATACTTTTTGACTCACTGGCTCGGAATTTCTTCTTTGTTTCTGTCTTTTGATATTTTAGATTCCGTTCTGTTTCTTTCACTGTATTTTTCTTTGATTTCTGCTTCTATTCACTTCCTTAATCTGTCAGCTTCGTCTGTCTTAATCTTGTTTCCTTGTCTTTCTTTACAATTCCCCGTCTTTTTCTCTATTTTTTTTTTCAACAGCCTCATTATGATGCCCGTTTTTCGTCTACTTCTTCCTGTTCTTCAATTTCTTTTAATACATTCTCTTATTTTACTCTTGATTATTCCGAACAACTCTTGAAGATTCTTGATTGGCAATTATTTGTACAAAGTGCACAAATGCATTGCATTAGAGCCGTTACAGATTTTGCAGTATATATATATATATATATATATATATATATATATATATATATATAATTATTATAAATTATAGTTTTGAACATGTACAAATTATCATCTATCTATCTCTCCATCTATCTATATATATATATATATATATATATATATATATATATGCAGAAAAAGACTGGAGTCATTAAGATTATTTATTTGCAGCAACTTTACCTGTTTCACAATTCTGTGATTTGCAGAAATGAAACTAAGATGTTAAATGCGCAGCTTTATCGTTTCATGTCTAGGATCTAACTAAGGTTAGATAATTATTTATGCCAAAAAAATATGATTGTTGTTTTTTAAAATACAATCTAACAGGTTGCTTATGATCATGTGCTCGAGAACAGTAATTTTTGTACCATGAATTATCAAGAAATTTAAATGTTCTGGGTCATGGTTGGGTGTTATTGCATTTGTGTTTGCGGACGTTTCGTGAATCTTCTTAATTTCTACTATATAATTTACTTTATTGTTTCTTTTTCTTTCTCTTTTAGTGGTTGTTGTCATAATGTCTGTTTTTGTCCTGATTGGGTGTTTGTACGGACTTTTATGTTTTTGTATTTATTTTGTTTGTATGTTTTGTTTTCCGTTTATTATCTTGGTTTCGCAATTTTATTTATATGTTTAGTCTTTTTGTGCTTTAGTTTTGCAATTTTAATTCTTTTAATTTTTAATTTTATTTATATTGTTTTTATGCTTTTTTTTTATATTGTTATTTATTTTTGTTAGTGTAACAAAGTAGATAAATTCGCATGTCTGCATTTTCCCAGTACCTGTTTTTTGTGTTTAATATTTTATTTGGTTTTTAAAACTGACTATTGATGGCTTCTCTTCCAGGTTTAATTTACACATTTTGCTATTACTACTGTGTGGTGGCGCCCTTTTTATTATTTCCCATTTAATTTTTCTGGTAGTATTGTTTTTTTTTTCTGTTATACAAAATTGTTGATGATTTTGTTACACGGAAATAGCTTCGTCTTTCTATTTTTTAAAATAAATAAAAGAATATATATTGAAAAAGAAACTAGTAAGAACCCTAGACAATCACGAAAGATATCAAAACAAGGTAGATGACATTTTTCGTTTACATATGTGTACTCTGCTTTCGTTACAAGAAAAGTGCTGGTTCTTAAAAAAAAACTGCTATGGAACAGCATACATTTTGCATTTGTGTGCAGAGTTTGGACGTAGATTTAAGGATATGTTTTTTTTTCTGGTATATTAAAGATAGTGGAGAGCTCATACGAAAGAGATAAGTTTAAAAAAAGCTGAAGTAATAGTCAGAGGAAGTGGTGTTAAAGGAAGAGATGAGTTGTTGTAACAGGTGAAAACAATTTTCGGACTCTGTAGGCATGTGAAATCCATCATTGGAATTACCTCTTTTATCGGCTTTGATAGAAAAAAATAAGGAAAGTCGCGATAGTTAAATTCAATGAGGTTAATTGAGGGTGTTTTAAAGACCACAGGAAAAGTAAAATATTAGGTAGTTTTCTTTGAGTTTTTTCTCTGGTTTTGTTGTTGTTGTTTTCTCAGGCAGATTTGTGTAATGGAAGCTCTAGCATGAGCTCACATGGGTATGCGAAGGTCATTTACCCGGTTTCAATTTAAATATTGGGATGTGCTTAACGTCTACAATGCATGGTTGTGCATTGGGTGTCTATGGTGTGGTTCAATTCAAAAGGAGAAGAAATAGACAGAAAAAAATTTTAAACATGTGAAATGTTCTGATGTATGTATTTTTGAAAAGAAATGAATAAATGGGAAAGAACAAAAAAAATCAACTTTTGAACATTGTAGAAACTTTCTAGTTGTGCAGTTCTTCAAAAATAAAAATGAACAAAACCGAATTGTTCAGACATTACTGAAATCTCTGAAATTGTGTTAAAAAGAGAAAGAAGAAAAAACAGAAAAAATAAAGTAATACTAATAACAGAAAAATCAGTGCTTTTTTACTTTTCTCTTCCAGAAGATATGGCATTATAATTTCTTTTTGTCTGTCATTTTTTTTTTCAGGTTATAACAGAGGACGGTAGATACCGCAAAGTCGGCAACAAACTTGCTAAAGAAAAAAATAAAATAAAAAGAGGCAAAAGATAGTTGAAGCAAATCAGTCCTTTGGTTAGCCAGTGTGGGTTGTGGTTAGCACTGAACTGAGCGAACAAATAAGTAAAAATAAATGAAAGAGTAAAGGAACAAAGAATAATAAAAAAAATGAGTTAATGTTCAACTGAAAATTCGAAGAATGTCGCCGTAGCAAACGGTCATGATGGGGTTAAAGGTTATGTAATCAGGCGTCTCCGAATGAGTTTTTGTTTTTAAGTGTGGCTTACATGTAGCGTAAGGCAAAAGTTACGGTGAACCTGGTGAGGTTTGATCACTTCTTGGATGTAATTGTTCGGGAGCTAACCATTGCTCTACATTGAGGTGCCAACGTGCCTCAGTATGTGTAGATGGGCGACCTACTCTGGGAAAAAGGAAAACAAAAGAAGGAAAAAGAAGAAATGTGTCTAATATATAAGCAAAAAACAGTCTTTGTGTGTGACCAAAGAAAACCTTGATATTAAAATTTTATTTTCTGTGTCGATAATGTCTGTTTTTGTGCTGGCCGATGCACATTTATACATTCAGTAATTGCAACGTGTCCATAAACGTTTGGTGTAAAAGTAACTAATGGTTGTCAAGAATAAATATCTTGTTCTCCTTAACGATAACAACTTAAGGCCGCACACAGGAAGAAAAACGCAAGAACAGAAAAACAACAAAAATGAAAATCTTTCAACCTATGCTCCCTTGCACGCTAGATTCATCTAAATGAGCGTTTCCTACTATTTTTTGAACGCTGTAAAATCTTTGAAAGATAAATTTGCTCTTGTGAAAACCAGATTTTCAATTTCATTAAAAGCTTTCTAACAACAAAATTTGTGGAATTCTAATCAAAACATAATGAAAATAAGTGGCAGCAAGTCATGACAAATAAAGGTGAATATATAATTGATTAAATTATAATTCTACTTGATTTCATGAAAAATGAAGTCCATAAAGAAAGAAGAGAATGGTGATGAGTAATCAGAAATTAAAACCGTTTTTGAGAGAACTGTGTTTTTATGTGCAGAATATTCTGATTTGTCTTCGTTAAAACCGATTAAATTGCCGAGTACAAGTATTATTTTATTCATTATTCTTTTGCAACAATAAAATATGAATGCGTTTCCCAAGCTGAATTATTTAATCTATACATCGACAATACACTATGAGAACCCAAAATTATCGATAGTTATGATCCTAATAGCATATGATTAACACTGCTGACATCAAGCTGAAAACTGAAAACACTGTCAAAGCTCTCTCAGAATTCTGGATATTACCGAAAGTCTCCCAACTGAGACGAAATGTGACACAAGGTCAGGTTTAATATGAATATCTCGAGCGCGTACAGACGGGCCAAGTGTCTAATTTTACCCAGCTCACATCTCACATAGCCGGGTAATCGGGCACTTTGCATTCGTCATTTTCGTCGCTCAAGTTTCCGTCCGTAGACAGAGCTCCGTACTCTACTCGAAGACAGAGATCCTGATATATATATATATATATATATATATATATATATATATATATATTAGAGTAAGAACAAATAGATAAAAAATTAGAGCTCATCGCAATTACTTTTTAAAATTGGTCAATACAATATTCTATTATTGCAATATACTTATTATAAGTAATTATAGTAACTACTTATAATAATACTAATATATATATATATATATATATATATATATATATATATATATATATATATTGCGATATGGGAGTCTACGTCTACGTAGTGTGAATATTATGACACTCACGGATTATATTACCGATTAAACTGCTGTGTATAAGTGTTATTTATATTTATTATATTTTTGCAACAATAAAATGTGAATACGTTTCCCAACCTGGAATTTTTAATCTATACCGCGACAATACACTGTGAGAAGTAGAAATTGTTGATAGTTAGGATCCTAATAGCATATAATTAACACTGTGCTGACATCAGACTCAAAGCACTGTCAGAACTCTCTCAGAATTCTGGATATTACCGAAAGTCTCCCAACTGAGACGGAATGTGACACAAGGTCAAGTTTAATATGAGAATCTCGAGCGCGTACAGACGGTCCAAGTGTCTAATTTTACCCAGCTCCTATAAACAAGCACTTTGCATTAATCATTTTCCTCGGTCAAGGCTCCGTCTGTAGACAGAGCTCCGTACTCTACTCGA
Organism: Ascarosepion bandense; assembly: GCA_037127315.1. Lineage (NCBI taxonomy): Eukaryota > Metazoa > Mollusca > Cephalopoda > Sepiida > Sepiidae > Ascarosepion > Ascarosepion bandense. The sequence goes on from JBBBDQ010000214.1 coordinate 1,563,080, forward strand.
AGACAGAGATCTTGACAATTGCGAGCTCTCGCAGAATTATGTCGCTGAACTCTGCTTGAGATCTTTATTTAAAGAGTCTTTCAAAATTCATTTGCTGTACCGGTAGTGTCATATTTATTCCATCACATCCCTTTTTAAACTTTTTTTTAATTTCTTAGAATCATTTATTTTATTTTTCAGTATTTCACACCTTCGATTTCTGACGTGTTCGCCACGTACTGAAGGTTTTTATTAAATCGTTTCACCCAAAGCAAGGCGTTAACGCCACTGATGCGCAGTGGGCTACATAAGAGAGAAAGATGAGCTAGGATGAGAGTAAACAAAAAAACGAACCAGTTACAGGAGGTGGCAGAGAAAAGAACAAACGAAGGATGGAAATAAAGGTGTGATGACAGTTGCATAAGGTAGAATGAAAGGAAAATATATACAGGGTGATTTAGAAAGTACTGTAGTCAAGTGGTTAATAGATGGGTATTGACATTGCATTAAATTTCCTTGAGGTTGTAGCCGTGAGGAAAGCATGGAAAAGTGTTCCATAGGCGGGAAGTGCGAGAAAAGAAGCTGATAGTGAAGAATTGTCGTCTGCATTTTGTTGAACTAACTGTGAATGGGTGGGAACCAGTTGCCAGACAGGTTGCACGAGTAAATTCATGTGGCAGGGGCACCAGTGACATAAGTTCGTCGGAGCAGAAGACATGAAAATATTTGTAGAACAGAAGCCACATCCCTCGTCGTTGAGGAAGTGGCTGGAGTCAAAGCGCCAAGGCGGTATCTATCACATTATTAATTCTCCTTTGGAGCCTGTCGAGAACACTTAGATGAACAAGAGCGCCTGACAACATATGACAGCAGTATTCCATGTGTATTAATTCGTTTTGGCTCAAAAATATTTTCCCGTACGTTACCTTTTTATGGTACTTGTGCGTTCAAAGAATTCTTGGGTGTTGGTACGTCAAATCAAAGATATCATACAGCTTATAGGTACTTACTTTTTTGCGAGCCTTTTCTTTGTAAAACCTTTTCTTCAAATGATTTTATTATCTTTTGTATTCACATTTGTTTTATATTTTTCCCATTTTGAAATATCTTTTTTGTTATCCGTTCTTTGTTTGTCATGATATATTTTTGAAGGGAAAAAATTATTACCAGCAATACATGTTTGAATACAAAACTAAAAGACATCTTCAGGTTTCTAAAATAAAAATAAAAATTTTTTTTTTTCATCAAAATCTGACTAAACCAACCTTCTTACTATAATCGAACACTAAAAATAATATCTTAAAAGTCTACCTTTTTGGCATTGAATAAACCACAGCGGTTGATATGCCGTTAAACAAAATTCAAACTCAAACTCAAACTTTAAAAAAAGGTAGAAGTAAAACAGACAATCGAAGAACTGGTCTGATTAAATAAATGAGTAAACTCAAAGTTCAATCACAGATACTCAGATATTTTCACACCACCCCATAGGTGCACAACCACGAAGCGACTAAAAGACAAGACTTACTCGTAGAACTGGCAAAGATGAGGAAACAATACAATCACAATTATAATATTTATATGGTTTCTCAAATAGCATTCAACGCTTTATTTGAATATTTACAGAATATTTGTCATGTAATCCATCACATAATGTCGATTATCCTTGAGCAACGTCTTCTATTTATTTCTGTTATTTTTTCTCTGACAAATCAAAAAATGAATACTGTTAAGCAGAATTGACATGCAGCTGTATAGACAAACACATTTAACAATTTCGTTCTTTCACAATAGGATATGATTATAATGTACACATATTTTTCTTTTCAGTCGCCATTTTACTCCTCGTGAATATTTGAATTAATCGAATGATCTGCTAAAATGGTGTTTATTTTCTTTCAGGTTTGATGTTAAAATCAATGCGTCAATCACGACAAAATTTATTCTCAAGCTGATATAACAGCAATTACAAAATAATAATAATGATTTTCTACATAAATATGTCGGTTAAACTAAGTTTGCTTCTATCTGTCAAACGACGAAAACATTATAAACAATTTGTGAAGAACCAAATAAAAAGTAGTTATATATATATATATATATATATGTAAATTCAGATAAAATCTACAGAGGAAATAGCCATTTTCAACATGTCAGTTTAAGACATGTATTGTCAACGCCATTTAAACAAAGAATGAGGAAAAATTTTAATGCCGGAGCCTTGGTCTTGTAAGTAAAGGAGTTGGTGAATATTGGCTTTTATATGGTTAAGCTAACGGAATCTTAGTAGTAATTTCTTCTATGTTAGTGGGAGGTATGTGTCTTGACCATTGGGTCAAGACACATACCTCCCACTATTAAAAATAACATTGTGACTTAATGGAAGAATAAGATAAATATTTATTGCAATTTATATTTATATCGCTGATGACACATACCAATGATCTATCTACGTTTATTCAGAAGTACATTTTGATATTGAAATTCTAAAATTCTAACTTTTTCTGTTAAACATAGATTACATCTGTCACTTAAGTTATTAATGGTCCTGGCCTTGCTATCAGTTTCCAATTTATCCGTGGATTTAGGTCGTTTTCTTTTAATTGCCAGTATTTTTGGGAAAGGGCTGTTTGATATCTTAAAATAGGGTTAAAGAAATAGTGCCTGTTTGTATAAAGCAGTTGCTTCCAAATTCCCGTCGAAATCTCGATATAAACATTGAATTTCTTCTTATTTTCCTTTGGGAAGATGGTGGCCTGACAGATCACATTTGCAGATCTACATTTACCCTCAACCGGACAGTTATCTCAAGATCTACAATTACATGGGCCTATAATCCTATTTTCTGCATTGGCTTCACTACACTTCTTCAAGATTTGGTTAATGTGGGAGGTAATAACTTTATACTTAATATTAGTACACGAAAAACTAATCATGATCTTTTTCCGATGAAATATTTTATTCATGGGATATGAAAATGTTTATGAAAATATTTGCTTATTACTTTAAGAAAGATTTAACCAATGTTTATATATATATATATATATGAGTTTTGTAATTTGCTGGAAGTATTGTGTATATAAGATTTATGGGTATGTATTAGAAGGCTATCACAATGCGTTTAACATAATAAAGGAAATTAAAGAAGGTGTTGTCTATTACCGATTTATTATTTTTTAATATTTAGAGATCAGAATTTAATCTTCAGAATGATAGCATTCTTTTAAAGACACAGTACAACAACGGACAACGTGAAACCAAGCTCTCCTATCATTCTGAATATGAGATTCTGATCTCGAAATATTAATGAATAATAAATAAGTAATATTCAAAACTTTCTTTACCTTACTTTATTATACTAAACGCATTGTGATGGCCTTCAGATACCTACCCATACACCATAATATATATATATATATATATATATATATATATATATATATATATATATATATTCATCCGCAGACAGATCTGTTTCGCTGTATCACAACTCATCAGTACGGTTAGACTCCAATTGCTTTTAACCCAGGATTGAAACCCGACGTAATTGGCGTCAGACGGGGATTCTAACTCTGGGACATGGGCGCTCGGTAGAAGAAGGCAGACTCCCTGGAGTAGACATTATCATTATATATGACCGATAGCCAGAGTGCTCTAATTCATTACGGAATGAGCGATGCGTACATGCCAGAGTAGCTACTGTTTTTCAAAGTCTACCATTCTTCCAGAGTGCTCAATCAGGGTGTGTGAGCATAAATATATATATATATATATAGTCATCCGCAGACAGATCAGTTTCGCTATATTACAGCTCATCAGTATGGTTAGACATCTGATTGTTTTTACCCAGTATTGAAAGCCGACAGAATTGGTGTCAGTCTGCGATTCCACCTCTGAGCTATGGGCGTTCGGTAGAAGGGGGCAAACATTTAGCGTGTGATGTATCACACGCCAGGAGCTAGAGTGCTCCCATTCATTACTGAATGAGCCATGCGTAGATAGATGCTAGGGTAGCTACTTTTTTCAAAGTCTACCACTTTTCCAGAGTGCTCAGTCTGAGTGTGAGAGCGTACACACACCAGATATAGATATATATATATATGTGTGTGTGCGTGTGTGTGTGTGAGAGAGAGAGAGATTGAGAGAGAGAGAGAGAGCAAACGAAAACATAACAAATACGGGAAACTGACACGTGAAAAGGCAATATATTAAAGTGGATCCAACGCGCTACGACTCGATATATAAATAATTATAATAATAAAATAACTCGATATATAAATAATTCGATATATTGATTAACTCGATATATAAATAATTACAAATTCATACGATAGATGACGCACTTAAAAATTAATGTTTAAACCATCAACGAAATCCAAGAAAACTTTCCAAAATAGAGACAAAATACATCTGTAAAAATGTTTATATATATACATATATATATATATATATATATATATATATATATATATATATATATATATATATATATGTATACACACATTATGGAAATTAACGAAGATTAACGAAATAGACTTTAAACAACCAAAACTTTGAAATTATTTTTGATCGATACTCGTATTTAGATATTCTGTTTATAATCAAACAATCAGTCAGTTAAGTGACACACGCTTTTGGCGATCATGACTGACTGGGCAGAAAATTATCCCGCACTAGGTTGCCATTGCTTTCTGCGGTAGACTGGTTGCCATCCAAGGCTATAGAACCCAATCTGTCCTGTTATTTAACCCATACCTGGAAAGAAGAAACGGATTGCTACATTTCACAAGGGTATTTGTGCGTAAGTGAATTCAATGAATTCAACTGGAATTCGAACTCGGCACCCCGATTTCTCGTTCCGAGCCGATATCCACTGCACCATAACGCACATCGGCATCAAAGCGTATATATATTTAATTCTACCGGCCTAATTATTTACGATAAAATTTTGTTACGAAAATCCTGCCGAATGACCCACATTTTTCGTAACAAAAATTCATCGTAAATAACCAGGTCGGTAGAAATAAATATGTAATACTCTTTGATTATAAACAGTATATATACTTAAATACGAGTATCGATCAAAAATAATGTTGAAACAAATAATCTCATATATATATATATATACATATATATATATATATATATATATATATATATATAAAATAAGGAGATTAATAATCATATATATATATGTATACACACAGATATATATTAATATGTAAATATTAATCAGGTGTAATGCTGAATAACAAAGCAGAAATATGTATTAATAAATATAAATAAATAAATGTTATCCTATGTTTTACGTACGACTGGGAGTTTCTTGCGTTATGCAATCATCAGGTGCATGTTGATTTAGTCTTTTCTCGGTTTGAATTAGTTATTACCGTTCCATGTCTTAACTTCGTTATGGGTAGTAAAATCGAATGTGCAAATATGTTTATTTAAAGGTATAATTAAGTTAGGTTATTAGAAAAAAAAAACTAAACACAATATAAACAGGGAAGATTTACAATTTACGGTCCGTTATTATTTAACTCATGGTGTAAGGGGCACAATTAATTTGTTTACGCATACATTTAAAAAAAATAATGATTGAATTCCGCATGAATTTCTGAATCGTATCTAAAACGTACTCAGTTGAAGCGTTTCGTCCTGGTTGACTAAGTACCCTTGTCTCTTTTTCATTCATTTTTTTTCTCTTCTACACTCCATCTGAGAATAGTTAAACAAACACACACACATATATATGCCGCATTATTACAAATAAAAAAATGTAAACTGAGCCGATTGGTGTTATATTTAGCACTTCGACTCTGAAGATCCGTAAACGAACATTTTTGTAGTCAATCGATTCACTCTGAAAGCTACTGATGAGAAGACAAAACAAAAAATCCGGGGTCGAGGTGCCGAATTTATTATTAAGTACTTAAAGAATTTTATGATCAATCTCTGATATTGACCAATTTTTTGCTGTGACTGCTTCATTAAATATCTTTTTTACAAAATTCCACTGACTAACAGTTAGTGGTACTATATATATATATATATATATATATATATATATATATATATATTTAATCCTATCACCCTGAGCAAGGCGGTAATGCCACAGGGGGTTACATAAGTGTAAAAAGATTAATTAGAAGAGAGCGAAGAGGAAGACGAACCAGCTAGAAAGGAGCAATAGAAGGATGGAAATACAGGTGTGATGACAGTTTCAAAGGTGGAGAGAAAAGAAAGGATATACGGGGTGGGGAAAGAACTAGAGTCAAGTGGTTAATAGATGAGTATTGATATTCCTGGAGGTTGTAGCCGTCAGGAAAGCAAGAATATGGAAGCGAGTTCGACAGGCGGGCAGTGCGAGAGAAGAAGCTGCATGATATATATATATATATATATATATATATATATATATATATATATATCTGTGTGTGCGTGTTTGTGCGTGAGTGTGTATGTTTAGGTTGTGTATGTCTCTGTGTGTAACGTCAGTTAAAAACAAAATATTTTTGAAAATAATTGTGAAAAGACAATATGCATAAAAAACAAATGGGTTGTTTGGATAGTCTGTTAGTTTGTGAAACGTTTTCGTAAATAGCGTTTTCTTTTCTTTTTTTTTTGTTTAACCCCCCACCATGATTTCAGGCGAAACAATTATATATATATATATTTATATTCATATACATATCGATATGAATATATATATATATATATATATATATATATATATATACATTCTATATGAATGTGTCAGCTCTATCACTGATATTGAGCGCTTTCAATTAAGTACCACGCATATATAATATATAAATAATGTAATATTTATAACAAATTGCATATATATATATATATATATAGTGATATTTATAATTATATGCATACACTTTTCACACACACACACACACACACACACACACACACACACACACATATATATATATATATATATATATATAATATACCTAGTGAGCACTTAGGTGATACCTTGGTAGGTTTGTTGTTCTGCTCTACGCATGTATTGAACGCTTGTTTGTTAGTTAATTACTCGTCTCGGGTTTTTTCTTTGGGCTACGTGCTGACTCGGTCCGAATCCTTTTGATTGATGTTCATGTGCTTCGCTATTTCTTTCTTTTATAACCATTTCTCCTTCTACGCGGGGGAGCTTTCGACACGAGTATAGTTATTAGTTTGTCTTTATATATATATATATATATATATATGATCATAAATTATGGCCAATTTCTGTTACAATAATCTTGGCAGACATATTTATATGTGTTTAACATCATAACACCCTCAGAGCCCACCCATCGTTTTACCCGTAACTACGCCTAGGGAAACATAGCACAGTTTCTATGAGAGAAAACTTAATTATGTGTGATTGTCAGTTTGGAGCAAATCCAAAATCTTCGAATCCACTATCAGGATAAAATCTGACTCCATGTGATCATAACCATCAACGTCTCCCAGAAAGTTCCATCTAACCAGTTTCAATCACAAGGCTTTGGTTTAAGCGTGATATGGTTGCCAGTCACTTTCCAAACTTACTGTACGTTGGGATCGCATACCCAGACAGACGACATAAGGATAGCACCACCCTGCCGGGAGGGAAAACTCGTAAGCCTTCTCACGCACTTCCCCACACACATACACATACTCACATGCACACATGCATACTCTCTGTCACTCTCAAGCAAAGATTCACAGATACACACACACACACATGAAGAAATATATGTGTTTAGATATAAGTTATATAATTTCTTTCAAATTTATGTCTGTATTTCTGAGATGAATTATTTTAATTATTTACACTATTTACGCTTTTGGGCTCTTGTCTACATATTTGTTTCCATATTTATGACTTTTCGGCCACCTTTGTAGGCTCCGGTCTTATCCAGGCCATCTCCAGTGATATTTGCTCTTCTGCGCCACTTGAGAGAGATGTGACACAAGGTTGTTTTTTAATGATGGGAACATGAGCGCGTACTTACGCGGTGGATAGTTTCAAACCGGTCTAAACTGGTCTTAAACTGGTCTTATTCGGTCTTATTTTGGACCCAAGCCGGAAGTCCGGAGCCCTGTTGAGGTCATCTCTAGTAAATTTGAGCCGCAGCTCTTAAAATATTTCAACATAGCTGGTAGATCTTCACAGTGTAGAATAGCTATTAATATAAGAGATGGAAAGGAAAAAAATGTCTTTAAATAAATTCGGCTAGATAAAAAAAAATATCCTCAAACATCTAAAATCCCCAGCATCCCTTCATCAGGATCATGTGTTGGGAACCAACATAACAAATTTAGTCGGAAGTCCTAAAGAACGGAACGTGTCACACGTAAACATTTCCCAATTTGTAATAAAATTTCCCCAATATTCTTTTGGTATATGAAATGTATATCTTTTTTTTCCTTTTCATATATATATAGACAGATAGATAGTTGGAGAGAGAGAGAGAGAGAGAGAGAGAGAGAGAGAGAGAGAGAAAGAGAGAAATAGGGAGATATGTGTATAGATATACATAGAAAAACAGATTCATGTCAAAATTCAGATATCAATAAAAAATTTCTGTAAAAATACAATATAACTAAAAATAAAATGAAAACCTATCTTAGCTACCGAGTTTTGTACACGTCTAATGTTCAGTTAAGGTAAGTTTACCTTTTGTGTTTATTCACACACACACACACACGCGCGCGCGCGCACACACAAATATGTAATGTATGTGTGCATATATATATATATATTTATATATATATATATATATATATAAATTTAAACTTATCGCTATACTCGTTTCGAAAAGCCCTCCGAATATATACGAGAAAGGAAAAATGTTAATAAAGAAAGAAAGAGCTAAGCACTTGAACATCAGTCAAAGTAGATTGCCCGAAGAAAAAACCCGTTAATATATATATATATATATATATATATATATATATATATATATATATATATATATATATATAACTTTAATCCAAATCCAAAAGTCCGAAATTTTTAAATAAATGCAATTGTAGCTCTGTGGATGCCTGCCCGGTGGATGGCAAATGTAAATCCACACAGGTAATTTATGAAGCTCACATTTCACAATCAAACAACAAGAATAATTACCGAACTTATATTGTTATGTCCGCGGGACCTTTTAAGCAGAAATATTATAATCACAGGTATACGTTTTCGAACCCAGGTCAAAAATACCAGACACCCTTTTCACGGAAATTCTGGAAAATGAAGGAAGAAGGGCTGGACGCTGTAATTAGCTGGAGACTGATAGGTTCAGCCCGAATTCCGAGGAATTTTCGCGATAGGTGCGATCTGTGTCTGCAAGAAAGAATTCTAATATTAACGTACCCAATCCAGCGCCTACTCCTGAATTTTAGAAAGGAATTCATTAGTAAGTGCCGCCATAGATCGAAATTTGTGAACATTTAAATTTGAAATTCTAATTTTAGTCTTTAGGAAAGTAAATATAAATTTAATTGTTTTTGATAAATTAATTTAATTTTAAAATAGTAATTTTAACCCCTCTACCTTCCTCTTCCTGTCTCATTTGATTATTTACCTTTATAAAATATGTATACTTTTACTAATTTAACCCGCGATTTCTTCTGTAAGTATACATCATCTTTTAAAAAATTTTATAAAAATTAAAATAATTTTTTTTAAATTTTGTTAATTAAATTTTTATTTTATTTTTTATTCATTTATTTTTTTATTTTTTTTTATTTTATTTATATCTAAATTTATCATTAACTTAATTAAATTTATTTAAATATATATCTGTTTTTTCCCCTAAATGTTTTTTCTAAAAATCTTTTTTCTAATACTTTAACCCATTTATAAACGTATCGAGCGTCTCTAAAATATGGAAATTTTTCTTTTTTCCTTTTCTTTTTCTTTATCCTTCTTATCTCTACATCCCTTTCTTTCTGTTTTATTTAACCCAATTCTCAATTTAACACCACTTCCTATTCCATCCTTTAACCCCTTCCCCTTGTAAAACCAGACAAAGCCAAAGTTTCCCATTTTTTCACTTACAACTCTATCTAAAAGTAAAATCTAAAAATAGACGTTCATTGCTAACTGATTTTTTTTGTGACGTAAATGTTTTAATTCTTAACCTTCATTTTTATTTCTTTTTCATTTCATTTTGAAAATGTGGTAGTTGCCGATGAGATGTAAAATCTCTCTTAGGGATTTCATGTTGAAATGATCATTCAACAGTTTCGAACATCGAAATTTATATATATATATATATATATCCGAGTGCGTATAGAATGAGGAGAGAAAAAAGAAAATCTTTTTTTTCCGTCCAAAACATTAATTTAAAACAGTGCTCGATATATGATGTATAGAGCTGTGAATATTTATGGAAATTTATTTTGGAAATTAAAAAACGAAAATAAAACACCTCAGGTCAAATGAAAAATTCTCAAAAAAGCAAGAACAGCAAAATCTATAAAAGAACCATGCTTTCTTTGCCTTCAAGAAAAAATAGAAATCCTTAAATATATAAATAGTAACAAGCTCTTAAATCAGAGACACGAAACCACAGTAAACTGCAAGCACATTAGGGACTTAACCCTACAATCATGCTAAGAAATACTAAGAGTTTGATTAGATATTCTCATTATAAAAGATAAAAATGCTATAGAAAAAATCGATCCAATAAATCCTTAGAGCAACGTCTATCACTAAAACCTACACCAATAAATTTACTTAACACAATAACCTTACTTAAATACAAAAATATTCCGTACTTGAAAAATCAAAATTAAACAAATAGCTCTCAAACTCGAAAAAGAATCAAAATTCATATATTCAAAATCAAGATGAAATATACTACTTCAGAATAATTATATCATACACAAAAATAAACTGTAAGCACACGTAAGATCTAAACCTAAAATCACACTAAAAAGTACTGGAAATTTGAATAGATATTTTTATGATTATAAAAGATATAAAATGCTATAGAAAAATCCATGTAATAAATCCTTAAAGAAAGATCTAACGAGGGTCGAACGGTCAAAACGAGAGACACATTAACTTAATTACCAACAACCCCAACCAACCCCCACGACAACAACGAACCAAATATAAACAGAGAAGGATTAAAACCTTTATTTCTCCCGATGATGTGCTTGGGTTCCAAACACTGAAACAGCCATATGATTGTAGAAAAGAGGACATATATAGAAGAAATTATGTACATGTTCTAAAACATAATTTGTAATATATATATATATATATATATATATATATATATATATATATATATATATATATATATATTGTTTTAAATATGACGGAGAGCCTTATTTTACAAACAGGACCATTGTTCGTCCGAAACTGCTTGAGAAAGATACTTTGGACCACTTGGACCACCCACTTCGCACCCTCCCCACAAAAAAAAAAGAGAAATAATGATATACAGAGCAACTGAAAAGTGTATTGGCATGGGGTCGGAGTAAATCAGGAACCGCGACGAAAAACTAAATTTTTACTGAAAAAAAATAATTATATATATGCATTTTGACAAAAGTTTACATTTTTGAAGACACTGTACATCTCATTAATAGTTAAAATTTCGCTATTCTGGTTGTTGAGAAACTTAGACCTTATAGGATCATACGATTAATATCTCTTGAGCTTTCGCCCGGGAGAAAGAGGAGGAGGAGAGGGTGAGATATGAGTGTCATAATACACGTCCGCTTACCATAACTCTAATTTATACGATTTCAATTTCCAAGAGCCTGTATTTATGAAGCTAATATCCCCTTTGATTTATATATGCTATTCTGATTGGCCAGTTATATTGACCACTGCACACATCCCAAGATAATCCTCTGATATGTTCAGGCCCTTAATAATTATAACTTGTCTTTAAGCCAGAATTTCTGCTTATATTTGAATATCCTAATGGAAATATCTGTTCCTATGTAATAACGATTGTTCTGTCATCCATTTCCACAAGATTGTCAGGTAGATTATTCGATATCTCCTTCTGTTCCTGTGAGTTCCAATTTCTCCAGGTCGTTTTCTTAATTGTTCCTTTCTAACTCAAAGTCCAAGTGACTATTTTCTTTTCATTTTCCTCAAAATCGTCGTTTTCTCCTGATGCTTCCAATATGCTATACACTTGTTATAATCAGAATTCTTGACAATAATTTTATATCTGTAGCCTCTTCTGTGAAATATCTTTCCAGAATTCGCTGCCAGATAAAAGAATTGGTCTTCTACTTCTTATTCTTCTTCGTGCCGTGCGTTGGTGATATTGACCTTTCACATCTACGTATCCGTTGTAGGTCTTACCACCCTTAACCTGCTCTGCCATCTACTTGCTCCAGCCTATTAAGTATGTCATGCTTTGTTTTCCCCTGTCTCTCTTTGCCTATATCTCTTCTGTGAGTATCAAATTCAATAAGCCATTCTTCCTCATTACATGTCCTAGAAACTTCAGTTATCTTTTCCTGATGTCAAGTATACAAAACCTCGTCGTTGCTAACATGTTTGGTCCATGATATGTCAGCATGCTTCTGTAAAACCACATTTAGATTGCTTCATGTCTTTCATTCGTCTTTGATGAGATTGTACAGTATTCGATATCATATAGAAGGGCAGATATCATGTAACAATCCAGTACTCTTTTCTTTGTTTTCTACGAAATTTTCCTTGTACTTAATAGTCTGCTTAGCATTTTAAATAAGCCTTTGCCCGTGTCAATCGGTCTTTTTTTTTTACTACCGAAATTTTATTGTTTTCTTTCTCTTGGAAAGCATTACGACTTAATCCATTGCACCATTGGATTTCTATATCGTATTTCCATCGTGTATTAACCTTCGTGTTGGTCCAGTGGATATCGGCTCGGAACAAGAAATCGGAGAGCCGAGTTCGAATTCCAGCTGAATTCATTGCATTCACTTTCGCACAAATACCCTTGGGAAAGGTATTAATCCGTCTCTTTCTTCCAGTTATGGGTTAAATAACAGGACAGATTGGGTTCTATAGCCTTGGCTGGCAACCAGTCTACCACAGAAAGCAATGGCAACCAACTGCGGGATAATCTTCTGCCCAGTCAGTCATGTCTCTTTCGAGACATGATCGCCCAATCGTTTTTCACGTATGGCACTTAACTGACTGATTAACCATCACTGGATTTACGAACAGAAAAGTATTTTTGTGTGTATGTTTTCCTTATTTTATCAAAACTGTAACCCAAAATTAACTTATGCATGCAGCTAAAACTTACCTCAAACGTGGGTGATCCATAATTTCTAGTCTCTTAAATCTAGTTTTATTTCATACTAATAAATACGCACACCTTAATTCATATACATTCCAAACTACCATCACTATATATATAAGGAAATGGATTAATTCCGATATTAATGGTTTATTTGTTTAAACGATATTTTAATGGATATTCATTGTGTAGATGTTTTGTAATATCTTTTTACATCTACCGGTCTAAATAATCTAGAAATCTTCTTGGATATATTTGCACACGCCGGTGGGATTTGAAACTGCGTGCCCTAAGGGGAATCCGCCATTGCTCTCCCGGCCATATAAGATATGATGATCAGAAAAAAATCCCGAATTGTGCTTTCCCGATTCTCGAAATATACCTATCTCTACTGTTACGTAAACTAACGTAAACCTAAACAATTAAATCCGACATATTTTTTTAATTTATTTGATGAAACGTTATGTTTAATATATGCTCATATTTGAGAAAATGGTCTGTTTTTATTTAAAAATAGTAAATTTATCTATTTGCATCTACCTGAATTATCAAGAACACTTGATAGGAAAATATACATATTTTGGCAGAATTTGGGCATGCATCTTGTAGGGGAAACCGTTATATATATATATGGAGGTTTCGTTAAAAATAACAGTCAAGGTGCTATGTAAAAAATGTCATGAGATTATATATATTATTCTTCTTTTAAATAGATAAACTATATAAACATGTCCGAATAGTTTATTTATCCAGACGATTTGGGCTATACTTTTGGCTATTACGAAGGATAAATTTTATTTTGCTATTAATTGAATATATAGATTGTTTTATATATGTATCGAGAGTTCTAGAAATGTTTTATTTTCTAAGCACAGACAGTTCATTATGGCCGTGTTCATAGTTTCTATTAATGAGTTTTGTATTTTTTATTTATTATAAATGCTTCCAATATTTTTTCTTTCTTTACATGTGGATGATGCTATTGTATTTGTATGAGTATTTTACGAATAGTGTTTTGTAGGTGTTTATGTATAAATGAGACCGAATAGAGCATTGACCAGAGAGATGTAACGTGTGCCTTTTGTTAAATATACTGTAGTCTATCCAGTGTATTTATTACGTATTTAGATTGATCATTATTATTATAATTTTCCTGCTATATCTAAACTACACAGAACCATTAGTATTTACAAAATTACATCTCATTTAAAGATATGTGTTTTTGATTACATTAATAAAATTGACAACTTTTCCTAGATAAACAATTCCTCGAGAGAGGAATTTTTTATCTGGTGATGATTGTCCGGAGACCGGATAGTTGATAATCATCATCTTTTTGATATTGGCCTGCATCCCAAAGCTTATATATATATATATATATATATATATATAGATATATATATATATATATATATATATATATATATATATATATATATCACTGTTAATCAGGTAAAGAGAACACGATAAAATCAAAGATAATGCTTTGAAAAAATAAAAGCCTTTCCTGCCTATATATATATATATATATATATGTGTGTGTGTGTGTGTGTGTGTGTGTGTGTGTGTGTGTGTGTGTGAATATTTTCTGAACGGGGAAATCATTTCAAAAATACAAAATCTACATTATATTTTCACTTACCAAAAATTTATCCTACCCGGTTACTCCCTACAAAACAGAAAGAGTTTCCTACTTAATTACATTGCGGGAAAGGTCTTTCCAAAAAGTACTTTTATAGTACTACATATTACGAAGAACTAATGGAATCAAGGGCCCCAATCAGTATTCCAATATACTGTTTCATTTTTGTATTTAATTTTTTAAATTCTTGTCTTGTAAACCAATCTCTGAATAAACTTAATCAACTGCAAAATATTAGATTGAAGACAATTGTGCTATCTATATTTATTTCATCATCTCGCTAGATTTCACCCTATATATATATATATATATATATATATATATATATATATATAATATATATATATATATATATATATATAGAAAGATATATATATATATATATGTATATATAATATACATATATATATATATAATATATATATATATAATATACATATATATATATATATATATATATATATATATATATATATATATATATATATATATATATATATATATATATATATATATATATATATATATATATATATATATATATATATATATATATATATATATATAGATAGATATATATATATAATATATATATATATATATATATATATATATATATTTTAATTCAGATACTTCAATCCAAGGGAAAAAAGCAGGAAGGTAAATTCCAAAAAACCGGATCCTAATTATTATTAAAAATTTATTTTAATATTAAAAAATGATACAGGAAGAGAGCTCCATGTAATAAAATATTACAGAGCAAATATATATTAAAAAAGGATTAATTCAAAGATGTTGAATGGCCATTTCGATATGAAGATCCCCACGGGGGACGACACATCACCTCAGCAACACAAAAAACTTTTCAGATACTGGAGAAAAATTAGTCTACTTTTCCTTTTTAAATAGATTGCAAAGAAATTAAAAAATAAATAATAAAATAAAATAAAAATAAAGGGAAAGAATCTTCATATCGAAATGGCCATTCAACATCTTTGAATTAATCCTTTTTTAATATATATATATATATATATATATATATACATCAGTAAAATTGTTGTTTGTTAGATCAGCAGACGGTAGATAAAAAAATTGGCTCAATGCTCAAGCAAAACAAATGAACTGAATATGCAGAGCTAACAATATGTCAAAGACCGGAACACACACTACTGTTGCTTGATGCAACCGGCGAGGTGGAAACCTAGGTAGCAAGTAAGTGGTATTTGTTCTATTCTGGATATATATATATATATATATATATATATATATATATATCCAAGAATAGAACAAATATATATAAATATACCCTAGTATTTAAAGGTAGTTATTGATGGAACAAAATCGCTACGTAGTGATATTAGAACACACACACTCACACACCCACACACACACACACATATATATATATACGTATGTGTGTGTGTGTGTGTGTGTGTAAATACAATATATGATTGAAAGCGAACTCTATATCGACTGAAATCGTTATTTAATCGATTAATTTCAACGGTTACGAATTTTTCGGTCTGACAGATTTACTTTAACTAAAGCAATCACACCCAAGATTAACAACTAAATTCACTTTCTGAAAGCTTCAAAGAAATTGAAAGTCAAACCAAACCACATTGCTGGAATTTACAATCAAGACAATAACTGTTTGACATTTTTTCGTACATTCGTTATTAAAAGTGTTTCTCAGAATCTGTGAGAAATTTAGGCGAGCTTTATATTTAAATTGTACTGCGTCCGTTTTCGCATAACGCACATATTTAAATTGGGCGTATATCAACTGGATTCGCTTTGTGATTCAGCTTCTAGGATGTGACACTCATAGAACATAGTAATAACAAAATGGATAGAGGGAGTCAGTGAACTACCTACCTGACAAGATTGTTTGATTGGATAAGGTGTGGTGGTACCGAGCAAGCGAGGAACCGGATGTTTGCCTTCAGATATCCAGAAACTGGTCTTTGCGAATCTTTGCTCCACGCGGAATTTTAGGTGGTAAACCAAAACGTGAAATTTGTTTATCATCCAATGGGAAGCCCATAATTAAATATCCGGGTTTGAATTCTCAAATGACTTGTTCGGAGCCCCGAAAACGAAATAAAATGACGACACAAGAAAGCAATCGACATTAGAGAAAATACGATCATAATTAACACTTCCTTTGACAAACGTCAACGGATCTTATTATGATGCCTCTCCTTTCTCTCTTATCTTCTTCTTCGCTCTTCACTGAGCCACTTAATAATTGACCGGTACCCGAAGAACCGAGTGGAGTCTTCAAAAACACTCCTAACAAACGAATGCACACACATACATGCGCACAAACTCTTTTTCGGCAATTACTGCTATGAACATTGTTATCGACCTTTGTACTAACCAAAAGGCATTAATGTTTTTTCGTAAAAAATACCTTAATTGATATATATATATATATATATATATATATATATATATATATATATATATATATATATATAAGGAAAATTAAGGCAGACACATTATTTCATGGTAAATCGGAAGTATAAGTATGTCTGCCTTATTTTTTTATGCTTGCTCTATATGTATTTATATACATATATATTTAGAGATCTCTTAGAGAGTTATCCTACCACTCTATGTACATGATACTCCTTTGGATTCTTCTATATACACACTGCATGCTGATATATATATATATATATATATATATATATATATATATTATAATTTATGTTTTATAACATGTACATAATTTGTTATATATGTCCTCGACAATCATGTTTGTTTCAACGTTGGGTGTCCAACATTTCTTCAGGAGGGAAAAGCAAAACTGAATTCGTCTGCTGCCTATAATTGGTTCATTGTTGTTGTGGAAAGTTGGTTGGGGTTATTGATAATGAAGGGAATGCATCTTGTGTTGTCTGTTAGAGTTTTGAAGAGCCTGGTGTGTAAGTGCTAAATTTTTGATTAATGGCATTATCTGTTGGAGTGTACGTTTTTATCTGTCGGGTATATCTTTTGGTTAGAATTTCACAGAGATTGGCGTGTGGAGGGGTTTGATTACTTGGTCAGTTTTGTTTGTTTGCGTGGGGTTTTTTGTGTGTGATTGGGGAACTTATTTTGTTTGTTGACCTTAAGAATTTTTAGGCGTCCTGCTTAGCTAGTGTTTGATTTATTTGTGTCTGTTGTTACCAGACAAATTTTATTTATACTCTTTCATTTAGTGGCGAGGCTGTTTTTCTCAGGGTTCCTTAGATAGACGTGATAGGTGTGGGTGTTTTTTCTTTTTAATTCTGATTTATTCAGTACGGCATATTTTTGTATTTTATTTTCGTTTTTTAAATATTTTTTTATTTTAGCGGGATAGGGGTGTTTATTCAAGTATTATTGTAAGGCAAAGTTGTTTCTAAAAAATCTAAAACTTGTATTTTTTCGGAAGTAAATGCAAATTTCTAATTTGTCAGCTTTTAATAATATTTCTAAATTTGTATATTTAATCTTAATTTTAAATTTAGGGGATCGATTTGTCTTCCTTTAATTTTTAATTATTCCTAGATTATAATTTGGGAGCCTGTTTATTTCTTTTAATTTTACATTTTTTTTATTTAAAGGTTGTTGTTGTGGGTATTAGACCTTACTTTAAGGATTTATTAGATCGATTTTTCTGTAGCATTTTTAGTCTTTTATAATAAGAATATCTAACAAACATATGATTGTCGAGGACATACATAAAAAAATTATGTACATGTTCTAAAACATAATTCATAATTAATATTCACAGCTCTATACATAATATATCGAGCACTGTTTAAATTAATGTTTTGCATGGAAAAAATTCTTTCTTCGTTCTGTACCCACTCGGATATATATATATATATATATATATATATATATATATATATGTGTGTGTGTGTGTGTGTGTGTGTGTGTGTGTGTGTGTGTGTGTGTGTGTTTCTATACACAATTTGATTTTCTTGTTTTATACCCCTTTTGTAGTGGGCTATCTACTAACAAGGCCAAATTCATTTAATCTCTTTCAACACAAATACACTTCACTATAACGGATAACCCACTATAAGGGAAACAGGGATTTGAATGATATAAAAAAAACAGATGTTACTAACAGATGAAAAGGGTAAGAAGATGTAGATAGTCATAATCGTCCATGTACTTAAGGCTTGAAAAAGAAGAAGAAGAAGAAGATGATGAAGAAGAAGAAGATAAAGAAGAAGAAGAAGAAGATAAAGAAGAAGAAGAAGAAGATAAAGAAGAAGAAGAAGAAGAAGAAAAAGATGAAGAAGAAGAAGAAGATGAAGAAGAAGAAGATAAAGAAGAAGAAGAAGAAGATGATGAAGAAGAAGAAGATAAAGAAGAAGAAGAAGATAAAGAAGAAGAAGAAGATAAAGAAGAAGAAGAAGAAGAAGAAGAAGAAATCTTTAACTGTATTTTGTTTGCAGGTGTCTGGGCTAAAGAAACAGAGAGGCTATCAAGAAAAAATTCTGAAAGGTCAAGCGTCATTGAACTAAAACCTAAGGAAACTGTACAAATAAACTTGAAACCAGATGATAAACAAATCAGAATTCGTAGAAAGCAAACAAAACATTCCGGAATAAGATTAGGTAGGAACCTATATAAATTGAAGGAAGGCAGCGAATATAAAATTAACAGAAAGACAAACAAAAATAAAGAAAAAATATAAGTAAAAATGGGAAGGGGAACAGTGGAATACTGGGAAACGAAAAGAAAGTAGAAAAGCCGAACTATTTTGGTCCCTTCCTAATGTTTAGCGATCCGGCCATCTTTTAAAACAGAGATCTTTTAATAGTTTAAGGCTTGTGGAATAATAAAAAGGTCAAATCACTAGTGCGAACTTTAATATGTATTGTGTGTATTTACCGTTATTGTAAGGCGTTACAAATAGTCTTATCATTGAAATCTCTGACAAAGAATTTGTTTACCACAAATAAATTCCACTTTTCTAATCGAATAAATTTAGTGGAATTTCACAGAAAAATCAAAGCTAATATTGTAAGAAAAGAGAGTTTTTCTATGGCTGACAAAATACTTTACTACATAGAAACAGATCTACAACGGTCAAAACGGGGTAAGTGGTCGGTGCCATTCGAGCTGGCGTAAGCATGTCAGACGTTGAGAGACAAAACACCCTACAGATCACCGCCTGACTCAAACGTCTTTGAGCCTAAAGGGATGTACTTCTGGCCATGTGTATGGGGTTCTCCGAGGACAATTAAAAAATTATTCAATAAATTATTTGAGCTACGAGAGTCATTGTTCGCGTAACATAATTACAAATTAGAATCTTTTTTGTGGTGCAGTGGATATCGGCTCAAAACGAGAAATCGGTGAACCGAGTTCGAATTCCAGTTGAATTCCTTGCATTCACTTGCGCGTAAATACCCTTGGGAAAGGTATTAATCCGTCACTTATCTCCAGTTATGGGTTAAACAACAGGACAGATTAGGTTCTATAGCCTTGGATGGAAATCAGTCTACCGCTAACTAAAGGCAAACTACTGCGGAATAATCTATTGCCCAGTCAGTCATGTCTCTTTCGAGACATGATCGCCCAAGCGTGTATCACGTATGACGCTTAATTGATTGATTGATCCGATAACAGAAGATCTTCAGTATCTGTCTAAATTTCTGTGATAAAGTATTTGATTATTTAAACTATTTACATTCTTTAGACTGATTTCCTCATCTTTGTTGCCATATTCACTACGTTCTGGCTTTTATACGCTGCTGCCTTCTTCAAGGATTTATGACATAGTAGATAAAAGCGTTGGTTGAATTAATCCCGTCAGTGAACAAAATATTTGTGAGTTCAAAACCTGACCACAGCACAGATAAAAATAAAACGCGGAGAGTTGATTTAAAGGGAAGCAACTGAAACTGAGATATCAGAAAGAGGCGTGGCGCGTGGTACTAGAACAGTCTACCCAGGAGGACTAACTATGAACTCGATTCGAAATTCCAATCACTTGATGATGAACGGGGTGTAAAACAGCTGAAACGCCGTGAGTATACACTACCAGCTATAATTCTTAAAAAAAAAAAAGAAGAATTTCCTACTATTTTTACTATGTATTGCCAAGTGGATAATTCTAAATGAAAATAGAATGGTTCTTTTGTTAATACTGCACAATAACATGTGCATCAAATGAACTGTTTTGGTGTCCAGTTTTCTGCTCTCTTCCCCATGCTAGTCTCTTCTTCTTAATGGCTGGCTGAAGCAAAGGTTCTTGGCTGTTTGTAAAATTTTGAAAAGTAATAATAACAAAAGAATCATTCTATTTTCATTTAGAATTATCCACTTGGCAATAAATACTAAAAGTAGTAAGAAATACATAGTTTCAATCTACAGGGTGCGATGGATAAATTGCCGCTATTTGCCTTGTAAAATTTTGCAAATTAATAATAACAAAAGAAACGTTCTCGTTTCATTTAGAATTATCCACTTGGCAATAAATACTAAAAATATTATGAAATATTTCATTTTTTTTAAAACTGGGGTGGCCTAATAATTATGGCCGGTTATGTAGGAACAAATAGGATAACCGTCTGTATAATGTTAATAGTTCAATTTTTTTTTTTAGAATTGTAGAGAGTTAAATATAATATTTTTTTCCGAAAATTCATTGAATTTTGGTTTAGTTTCTGATTATTAAAAGCAAGATCATGCTTATATTATAAAAAAAAACGTATTATCAACAAACCGTACCTAGATTTTTCAAACGTCAGCAAGGTGTCCTTCATACGGATATATTATTAATTCCTTAAATATACAAATCTAGCAATGGATTTAGGACAAGGATATCTCTCCTCGTCGTACATATTCACTTTATACATTGAGTCAATTTTGAGAGAATTAAAAGTTTGGATTCGTGGTTGGGGGCTATAATTCTAACAGTATAATATACGTAGTAAATTCAGTGTTGATAGCAATCAGAGAAATGAAATTCTATGAAATCCTATAAGTTTCAGAAAAAAAAGAAAGATACCAACATCATAAATACAAAGTAGAGATATAAAACTCACGCAAGTACAAAAACATGAATATCTCTTTTAAAAAGGGAATGCTCATTAGCATGGACCAGGCTTGCCTCCCAGAGCTTGCCTCTCGACAAGATACAGCGGAGGGTCTGTAACGTGATCGATACTGACTTGGCAGACCGCCTGCAGTCTCTCTTTCATCGGCGTGACGTGGCTTGCCTGTGTCTCTTTTATAAATACTTCCATGGCTTCTGCTCCGATGAACTTAGATCACTGGTGCCCCCTAGGTTCGAATTTGCACGAGATACTAGACTAGCAACTAGATCCCACCCTTTTACAGTGAAACCGATAAAATGCAACCGCAACTTCTACTCCAACAGTTTCTTTTCTCGTACTTCCCGACTGTCGAATTCCCTTCCACATGACTGCTTCCCCGACGGCTACAATCTCCAGGAGTTTAAATGCAAGGTCAATAGACACCTCCTAACACACTCACTCGCTTCCATTCTTTCAAACACTCTTCCCATCCTCCAAACTATCTATCACCCCCCTTCTGACATTTCCTATATCTAACCAATCTTTCTATTTACCTTCCCCTATGTAGCCCCAAGCGCAATAGTGGCAGTGGAATGCCTTGCTTGGGGTGAAACGATTAAAAAAAATGTGTAATACCAAAATTTAAAGGGGCATTGATTTTATGAAATATGTTTTTTCGAAAATCTAAGAAAAGAATTAAGAAATAAGAAAACTTTTATTAGAAACAAAAAAAAATAGTACTGAACAGTTAAATAACACCCGTGCACCGATATATCAGTAACTGATGTGGGATCTTTTTACAAATGAAGATAACACTTGGAGCTACAAAAAAGGTTGCACAGTAGGATTGTGAGAATGTAAGTGACAGAAATAATTAGAGAGGCCCTAGTTTTTGAGAAACAGAAAGACACTTATAATTAACATCAGAGAGACAGCTGAATTTTTTAGATTACGTAATGGGGAAAGAGGGTTTAGAAAATTTGACACCCACAGGACATACATACTGAAGGCAAGCGGGAAGGAGGAAAACAGCACATAACGTACCTGACAAGTTTATCCAAGGGTTGGCAGAACAGGTTTTAAGAGAGATAGCTAAAAGATAAAAATTACTTAAGCTTACAAAAAAGAGGAAATTGTGGAGAGCCATGATCACTAATACGCTAATACACGGTATTCAGAAGAAATACAGAACCTACAAATACTTTAGCATATAAAGAGAATAATTAAAATTAGTTTATGCGTCATTGATCTGATATTTTCCAGAATCGAGAAAAGAGGTATGAGGTCACTGCGGTGACCCTTTGGCATCTCTCGAATAATGGCGTCTCAAAATTGCTTAAGAATTTTCTAGTTTCCTTCACACTGACGTGACTGTGTATGATCAGCTTACAAAGAAAGTATTCTTTTGTGAAAAAAAAAACAGTCTATCTTTTAAAATCGTTTTTTAAAACTTATGATCAGTATGATGTACCAAATGCCAGTCTGTGTATCCTACGATTATTCTGGTCAACTGAAATTTGCTCATCACAAACTCATCATTAACTAAAGACATTTGGCTTTATGCTATTTCCACGTTCTCAAATATTAAAGAGATTTTGTAAAATTATTTTAGTACGACTCCTTGATCTTCGAAATGGCTCACATATTCGAACAAAATACCTGTATAATATTTAGCACGAAACTCAGCAAATATGCTCCCCCAGAACTTCGATATGCTTCGTCAGGCTTGAGGCGAACAATCGTTGTGGAGAATATAGATGCCATGGAACAAAGGCGTATTTCAGGGCTGATCAAGTTTTCGCTAATTATGAACAGCTTCCGTGGCATGAATCAGGTATAAAACCGCCAGTAAATTTGTAAACGTTCATAAACCCATTCTTGATTAGCATTATGTCTCAATAATAAAGTTATAGTCATAGATTTTGTAATTTATCCACTCGGAATATCACAACTCTATGCTCTCTCTCTCTCTCTCTTTTTTTCTTTTGTTTTGTATATTTTTTAAATTTTCGAACGTTATTGAATAGAAATATGTACGGGTTAGAAAACGGCAATTTTTCAGTTATTTTTCTGAGATATTTGTTAAGCTTAAAGTTTTTTTTTGTGCCCTAAATATTTTAACTTCCGCCGGTGAATTCTTAACCTTCAATTTTTTTTCTTTTTTTATTTCTTTTTTATTTCATTTTGAAATGAGGTAGTTGCCGATGAGATGTGAAATCTCTCTTAGGGATTTCATGTTGAAATGATCACTCAACAGTTTTGAACATCGAAATTTATTTTATTCTATAATTGGCACTGTAGCGAAAAAAGAAAAGATATAGAAATAAAAAGAAAACAAACGGTATACAGAGAAATAAATGTTAACATCAAGTGTCCACATAGCGTCTGTTGCGACTTGTCTGCTTTCTTAAAAAAAACATGACGTGAAACATTTACCATTAAAATTTAGTTTTATATATAATTATATATATTTACGGTAAAAAATAAATTGGAAATCATAATTTTAATACAAATTCAAAAAATTACTACTCTTAATATCATTTTAAAAATTCATATTATTTTAAAAATTCATATTATTTTAAAAATTCATATTATTTTAAAAATTCTGTTAAAATGATTAAGATTAATAAAAAACGTATAATTAAATATAGGAAAAAAGAAAAAGTTAGAAAAATAAACGTAAAAACGTAAAAAAAAAATAAAAATGAAGAGAGAAAAAGTAAATAAAAAGAATGAGAGCGAGTAGTATAGATAAAAAAGAATTTAAAAGAATTCAAAATAAACTTCTTAGATCGAAACCGACGTCTATTAAAATTATATTCATTCTTAGAAACACGACATGGGATTTAATATTAGATTAAATCATACCTACTATGGGATATATTTATAGTAAAATATAAATCATACTTCCTATTATAAATTTCAATGTAACCACTAGTAGTAATATATAAAAATAGTTAAAATAATAACTTTTAGTAATATACGTGTTAAAGTTTTATATGTGTTTGCATCTGTTAAATTAAATGAATAAATTTAACATTGCCTTCTTTTGATATCGTCACCAATGGATTTTGCCCGGATAATATAACAACATTTTACACACATATGTATGTATATATATATATATATATATATATATAATTACTGACAAGATCAAATTTTAAAGTAGTAGTCTGTAGCCTTCTTATAATGCATTCGTTGACGAAAGGAAACATTATTATAAAAACGCTTTACATGAAAACACGAAAACATACATAAAAGCAAATTAGAGTATAAGTCCAAATAAACAAAAAATGAACCATACGAGAAAACGTAATATTATTTGGTATAACCTGCTTTTAAATTTAAAAGAAAATCCAAAATAGAAATTTATTTTTCTAACTACTTTAGAAGCACTTCTCTAAAATCTCCGAGCTACACAAAATATTTAATAGATATAAGGTTTAATTAAGTTACAGTGACACTTCCAATTTTAAAAATTCACATAAAGAGGCAAAATAACAAAACTTTTAAAATGATGTACGGCAAAATGCGGTTATTAAAAATGTAACTTTAGAGATAAAATGCACGCTTGAAAGAGGCTTGTTTTTAAATCGAATGAATCATCTACAGAGCAATAGTAAAAGATAAAATATACTTAGGATGTATTGAAGGTAATTTTAAAACAATGAAATAATCAAAAGTTCATATTAAAACTAGAAAAACATACAACTAGCACCATAACTGCCAACTATGTATAGAAATAAAAAGAAAAGAATAGCGCAAATCTCCACGTAACATAAAAATTTTTTTTAAAAAAAAGTCAAGCCGATCAATAATGGTTATATTTGTAGATTGTCGTAAGAAGAAAAGTTGGCTATAGTATTATTTCCAGAACAACAAAAATTACGAAATGAAATGTTCGAAATAATGCCTAGATGTAGACACATTAGAAAATATTTCCTAGGCTCGTACAAACATTGTGTGTATATATATATTAGTATTTAGTTCAAATAGATAGATTAGATAGTTCTATAAGATTATAAAAAATAGCACAAACATCAACATAAAAAGGGAAGCAAAATTCAGAACGGCCAAACTAAAACTAGAGAACAGAATTTAACAAGTAGCGGAAATAGACAAATCCATTAAACTAAAAGGCTAACACTGAAAAAATAAAGGTAAAATAGTAGAAAGAAAAGAAAATCACAAAAGAAGCAATCAACTGGTTGAACAATATCACCAACAAAGAAGAATGCTCATTCACACAGTTAGACATAATATACTTCTACCCATCCATCAAAGAAAACACATTAAATAACGCTCTAAACTTAGGAAAACTATATATAAACAGCTCAGAAGAAGATCTAACCATTATCAAATACTACAGAAAGTCTATACTTCACTATAACAACAAAATATGGCTAAAAACGAGACACCACCACCAGCAAGAATAACAACATCTTTGACGTATCTAAGGTAAGCTACGACAGTCCTTGAATATGCGAAATCATGGGCATATACATAATCTACAAACTAACAAATATTATCCACAAAATGATATAGGTCTATGCAGAGACGATGGACTAATATTTCTAAGGAACTGCAACAGCAACATTACGGAAAATATAAAACAAATTATAAAAAAATTCAACACTCTAGGATTCCCAATTGACACAAAAACAGTAAGTTTTTAAACATAATACTCTATTTAAACAACAACTCATGCAAAACTCACAGAAAAGAAAAGAAAAGATCCGAATATATCAACATGAATTTTAATCAGCCTACCACTGTGTTCAAAGACATATCTATATGTATTTAATAAAAAGGCTTTCCATGAACATCAGTAACATAAGAATATCCAACTCAAGCAAAGAGGTATATCAGTCAGACGCAAGAAACAGCCCAAACAAACTCGAATACGCTAACGAAGGTAAACCAAACAAAACAATAGAAAAAGAAACATAATCTGGTCCAATCCACACTACAACAAAAATATGAAAAAATCGGAAGAAATATTTTCTAAGATAATATAAAAAACACTTCTACAAAAACAACAAACTATAGAGTGCCATTAACATAATCATAGACGAAATCAGTTACAGCTGCATATAAAACATGAAGAATATGATAAACAATATATAAGAAAATACTTAATCAAACCAAAAGCAATAATATAAACAAACAATACAATACGAATAAACGTAACTGCCGAAAGAAAGACATATGTCCTCTTAATAAGAAATGCCAAACCAGCAAAATAATATACAAAACTACCGTCAAAAATAACATCACCACAAACGAAAAGATTTATGTAGAAGCAATAGAAACATTCTTTAAAGAAAATTGAATAATCAAAAAATACCATTCAATACAGAATTATACATGAGCAACAAAACGCTACAAAAATATAGATGAAACCAGAAATAAAATAACTTTATTACCAAATTACACCCTCGCTGGTCGCCAAGATAATTGAACAATTGACCCACACAAAGCGAGCGGCGGTGACGGAATCCCAGTCAAAGTACTGAAGAAATGTGCCCCTCTGTCCTCTCTAAACTCTATAACCTCTACATATCTGCTTCCTGTTTTCCTGCCTGTTGGAAGTCCTCCTGTATAGTTCCTATATTTAAGAATTCGGGCGAACTCTCAGACTCCGCCAATTACCGTCCTATTTGTCTCCTTCCGATCTTTGGCAAAGTTTTCGAAGCCATTATCAACGCCGAGGGGATTCAGCATCTCACGGCTCACAGGCTTCTCTCTGACAAACAGTACGGGTTTCGCTTCATCAGGTCTACTGCTGATATGCTAGCGACCATTACCGAGTACATATACCGGGCTCTTGACAAGAATGGCGAAGCCCGAACCGTTGCCTTGGATATCTCCAAAGCGTTCGACAGGGTCAAGCACGCTAGCCTCTTGTGCAAACTGCGGAGCTACGGGATAACTGGACATCTGTTTGACCTCATCCAGTCATTCCCCTCGAACCGCACATTGAAGGTGGTATTAAATGGGCATGCCTCCCAAAACTACCATACGAACGCGGGCGTCCCTCAAGGTTTTATCCTAGGTCCCCGGCTTTTTCTGATCTACATTAATGATCTCCCCGACGCCATTAGATCCCAAGTTGGCATGTATGCCGATTACACAACAATCTACTCTCGCATCGATCAAAATCCAGTTGTGGGCGACAAAGCGAACCCCGCTGCCGTGCTTGAAAAGGACCTCCAATCCGTAGTGGCCTGGGGTAGGAAATCGCTAGTAAATTTCAATGCTTCTAAAACGAAGCTGTTATCCACTAACCACCATAGACAATCGCATCTACCTCCCATTAGCATGGGACAGGCTAGCCTCCTAGAGAGTAAAATACTACGCCTCCTTGGCCTTACACGTTCGGCGGACCTCAAATGGAATGACTATATCGAATCCATTGCCAAATCTGTTGCTATGAAAGTCGGCTCTCTGTGCAGGGCCCGGAAGTTTTTCCCACCTGAATCTATTCTGCACATATACAAATCTAACATCCGCCTGTGTATTGAATATTGCTGCCATATCTGGTCGGGTGCCCCTGCTGCTCTCTTTGGGCTTCTTGGCAAAATACAAAGGAGGATCTGTAACGTGGTTGATACTGACTTGGCAGACCGGCTGCAACCACTCTTTCACCGGCGTGATGTGGCTTCCCAGTGCCTCTTCTACAAGTACTTTCATGGCTTCTTCTCCGATGAACTTAGAGCACTGGTGCCGCCAAAGCAAGAATTTACACGAGATACTAGATTAGCAACGAGGTCCCACCCTTTTACAGTTAAACAGATAAGATGTAACCGTATATTCTACTCCAACAGCTTCTTTTCTCGCGCTTACCGCCTGCGGAACTCCTTTCCAGAAGTCTGCTTTCCCGACAGCTACAATCTCCAGGTGTTTAAATGTAGGGTCAATAGACACCTCCTATAACCCTAACTCCCAATTATTCTCAGAATACTCTCATCTACCCACCCCTTATTCTCGGTATCCTTAACCTGCCTATCACCCACCCTCTGACATTTCCTATATTTAACCATTCTCGGTATCCCTACCCGCCTATCACCCACCCTCTGACATTTCCTATATTTAATGATCCTTTCTCCACTCTATGTAGCCCCCTGCGCAGTAGTGGCAGTGACATGCCTTGCTCGGGGTGAAACGCTTATAAAAAAAAATATAATGGAAAATAAAAAAATCACCACCAAACAGCTGCAATAGGAAACATAACCTAATGCAAACATAACCTAAAAAAACGCATCAAAATGGTCAAACAATTAAATGACGTCAACTTAAACGACCATACCATAACAAACCAAACAAAATATGGTAATTAAGTAGACGCCTATTCAATACAAAGTAGGCGGACACATACTCATGCGTACATAAAAAGTAATAGAATATTAAAATGAAATCGAACACTCAGTCACTTAAATGCTTAGGCGATCATGTCACGAAAGAGACATGACTGACTGGGCAGATTATCACGCAGTAGATTGCCATTACTTTTTGCGGAATACTGGTTGCCAGACAAGGCTACAGAACCCAATCTGTACTGTTATTTTGCCCATAACTGGAGGGAAGAGATGGATTAATACTTTTCCTAAGGTGTATTTGTGCGTAAGTGAATGCAAGATATCCAACTGGAATTTGAACTCGTTTCCCCGGTATCCGCTGCACCACAAACACCTGCACAATAAAAATGAAAAAAAAATCAACTCATCAAAATCCGGACCGATCCCTGAAAATATCAAATTACACAAGGCTCGATGTAAATAGGAAAGTGAACTGGGACACAACATCAGGAACCCAGCCCCGATATATGAGAACATCATAACAGTGTCCTCTCGAAACATAGCAGTCGGCATTAAATGTTTCATTTAAAGTGATAAATTCTTTGCACTGAAAACTCTCAATATTCTGTCTCAATGCCAATATCATGTATTTGCGATAAAAGAGCTCTTTGCCAATGTACCTTTTATTAGTAAAACTACTGTAAAATGCAGCAATCTTGACGCTAAAACTAACACAGCTCAAAACAATATAGACTCAAGGCTACATAAATATATATACGAATTCAATTATTCATATATATATATATATATATATATATATATATATATATTGGCATTCAATTAAGGAATATCAATTCCATTATATTAAATCCTTTAGCTGTTATTGATTTATCGAATACTATAAATAATATAAATGTTGTTATCGTTAGACCGTTTTAGCTGAACATCATGTGACTTAGAAACACTTTAAGTTCTCGTAATTTTCCCGTACTACTTTGAAAAAACATTACACCCCCGCACACACACACGCAGACACACACACAGACATATATATATATATATATATATATATATAATGGATAGCCACTTGGATTTCGAGGACACCCGTCCATTGCAGACGCATGTTCGGGCACACATGTGCTGTTTAACATCCACAGAGCTCACCTGTCATTTATACTGTAGCTAGTTAAATTATATGTATATACTGGTGATATATATATATATATATATATATATATATATATATATATATATATATATATATAATTCAATTATAATGGGGGTTAGTGCAAAAATTACAGATTTTTCAGTAGTTTATTGAGAGGAGACATCGTCGGAGAGAAAGTTTTTGTCATAAATTGATCGATATCAATATATCAATTTTGAGCATTACTAGAATTAATATGGAAAGTTTTTTTACTTATTGAGCATTGTTGTTTTCAGTCCTGCAGACATCTATAATTTGTAAAGGCATTATTAGATTTTTTAAGTCTTTAGGGTTTTTGTTTACCTACACTGCTTCTCAAATATGTTTTCGTATTTGTATGAAGTTTGGTGGAATTTGATATTTTTCTGTGTCATTAATTCTTTTATTTCTTTGCTTAATTTTTTGTACTATTTATGCTTTGTAGTGAATAATTGAAAATTGAACTGTGTTTATTTCATGTTAGTGTAGGTTTGGGTATAAATCATATATATATATATATATATATATATATATATATATATATATATATATATCAGCGCATATGTATAATAAGTGTTTGCCTTTATATATATTACAAAGGACATAACCGATTTATTTCTTATGAATCATAAACTATATGTTTTAAATTTTCAATCAACAGATCAGAATCTTGAAGCATTTAAACTTACTTTGAATAAAATTAGAACAGATGTAATTGTCTACTGACTGGTAAAATGGTAAAACTGCTTCCATATGACACTTGTTTCTGTCTTTTAATGACGCCTAATCCGCCAAATCGTCATTTTCAATAGGATCTCGCATCTTATTTTGCAGTATACACTGTCGTATCTGTCGTAATTATATTATGGAAATCCAATCGAAAATTCTCGAATTTTGCACAAGAAAATAAATTACTTTAACAACTAGTTTGACGGTTTCCTCAGATATCATTTTCGTATGCTTTTTACATGTTATATCCAAAACCGTACTGCTTAGGACGTGATATTTATTTTAAGCCCTCATACATATTTTTCAAAGGCACTTTTCTAATTTCAGTGAATTATATCCAACGGAATATATGATTTTATTCCAATATACATTTGACCTTCCTGTGAGATATTACAACAAAATTTGAATTTTTTCCAAAATCAGTCAGTTAAGTGCCATACGTGAAACACGATTGGGCGATCATGTCTCGAAAGAAACATGACTGACTGAGCAAAAGATTATCCCCCAGTAGGTTGCCATTGCTTTCTGCAGTAGATTGGTTGCCAGCCAAAGCTATAGAACCCAATCTGTCCTGCTATTAACTCATAACTGGAAGGAAGATTAATACCTTTCCCAAGGGTATTTGTGCGTTAGTGAATGCAATGGCTTCAACTTGAATTCGAACTCGGTTCCTCGATTTCTCGTTCCGAGCCGATATCCACTGCATCACAACGCACATCTACCTTCCCAAACCAGACAGAATAATAAGGTAATCATGTAACAAAATCTTAGTATATTTTGCCATTTTTGATGGACGTTGAGACGCCACAATGATAATTCCAGACAATGCCGATGGAAAGACAATAGTTCAGAGAGCTGGATGTGACGCGGATTGTCACATTTATTTATTTAACCCGATTCTTACGGCAAGATGAAATGCTTTTATTGCAAGGATTTTTCCCACATATGCATTTACCAAAACTCAATTCACTTGAGTGCCGTAGGAGGACGCTAGGAACAAAGCAAGAACGATGCCGTCGGTGTTGGAACGTCAGCAGAGGGGGGCATATTTTATCCGGCAAAATTGCTAGCTATCTTTGTTCTATCATGTCTTGTTCAGATATTTCCTGTCCTAACACTAGACTGTCAACTGAATGAGGAATTGCAATATCTTGGTCTTATTTCGAACTTTTCTCATCCTGGTTGATATAGATTTTATTATAGACACACTGTTTCAACCAAATACCCGGGGGTCATCATCAGGTGTCTAATGATTGGCTTATGGATTATCTGTTTATTATTGTGATATATCCTGATAAATTACTTATTTTTCTTCTTATAACCAGTTGCTATATCCACTACGATACGAATATTTTTATAAAATTGTCCTAGAAAAGGAATATTTAAACATATTATTTTTTCATCGTTTAGATTAAAATCTTCTGCTTTTTTTTAAAAAAAAACTAATTATTTTATTAATTGAAAGACAGCCTACTATTCGACTGGCAAGAATATTTCTTTTTTGTCTTGAAACAAGGGGCCACTTTGTAACGAAAATTTAATAAGGATCTATTATTTTACTCAATTTCAATGTTAATATTTCTAAAAGTGTGTTGTTATATTTTTATTCACAATGTGTGGTTTGCTAAAACCACAAAATAAATTAGAATCACATTCTGTTGAATCTATTTTTAAATCCAACTCGTACGATCTGTAAAATTTTGTAGTAATATGCTATGGTGAAACACACCTATTCTATAATGAATAGACTCTCCCACCTAATTTAAGTCGGAAGAGTAAGAGGAACGGAGGTCAGGCAATGTTGAACGATAGTAGTTGACAGTTAGTCGAATACGAAAGTGGTCAGCGACCTGGCAAGTTTACTCTGCGTAATACATATTATATCAAGTTTCTAACGTTTTATACCTCGAACCTATCTGGACCGACTTTAGAACAAATACTAGCCTTTACTGCAAAAATAACTCCACAACATAATAACATTACATTAGATATATAAACATTGATCAATTAAAAAGTAATAGTGTGAATACATTCACATTTTAATAATTTTAATATTTTACCCAAAATAAGAGATTTGATGCAAGCACATCTCATATACGCCTCCTCGTCGACAACATCACTCATGCGTATATCCAAAATCGGCGTATAATCATGATTATACGCCGATTTTGGATATTTACTTTCCGCATATCAAGATGGATAAGAGTTATTCCTTTTAGATCGTATAGAATGGACAATAAAATAAAATAAAAATAGATAAGATTATTTATTTTGGTCGGTATGATCGAATATAATCTTTCCCAGGTCGCTTCTTTTATGAACACATGAACTGACCAACAATCCAAGGGATGAACACAAGGCGAAGTGATTTTGATATAAATTTTAATACATGAAAGGAACAAACAGCTGGGATTAATTCTCAAAACCTCTGTCAAATTATGACGAATTATGACGAATGCAGAAAATCAACACATAATACAAAAAAAAATAATGGGATAGGATATACACAATATTATTGAGTATGTGGATAGATGTTTGCAATAACGTATTTTTGTTAAATGTATGAATTTAATTATAACACGGGGGCCAAAGGCATAATGACTTATCTTTATCCATTCGCTTCTCTTTTTCTCATTCTTTTTTTTTTCTCTCGCTCTTTCTTTACTTCTTTCTTTTCTACATATACTTCGGTTCGAATGCTGCCCGACTGTAGCAACCTTTTCTGCAATTTTCTTCACTTTCGTTTCTTCAACTGGACGTTATATTCTATGCAGATCTGCGTCGTTATCTTTCTTATCTGATGATCGATTCGGTCCATTACAACTTTTTCCTTTCCTTCGTATGTAGCTGGATTTTATATTTTTAGCATATTCTGCAATCTCTCACCTAATTCTTCTTGTTGTTAATCTAACGGATAAAACACATACACTTATGATTTTATCCGGAATTGCTACGACTGATGTGGTTGAGTTACATCATTATAAAAATGAGCCTCCTCGTTCATTAGACAGACTGAGCTTCAGGGTTGAAATATTTTGACCCGATTAGTCGAAATCTAGCCCGCAACTAACTGGACCTTCTGATTATCTCCTCATTCGCATTTTAGGCGCGAATTTTGGCTACTGCTGATTCTTGTACCTTTCATGCCTGGCTTTTGTCTAGACAGTTGTTGCTAGGTGGATATTTGGATCAGCTTAATCTCTGACCTGTTACTCCCAAACTGATTATATGCTCACACGTGACCACCCTGTGTTTCCTAGCGGGATCTAAGCTTAGAGTGTGTGTGTGTGTGTGTGTGTGTGTGTGTGTGTGTGTGTGTGTGTGTGTGTGTGTGTGTTGATCTGCATTCATAACACACACCTTCAGGTATTTTATGAAAACAAAAACGTAAACAAAGTTTTGTAAATATGTAGATTAATTCATGTTGATTTCTTCTTTAAACATCTCTGATATTTTCACCAAATCATGTGCTTTGTCATTTCTTCATCGTCAGGTAATATAATCATTTGTACAAATATAATTTCATTATTATGTCACGAATCACTGGATTTCTACTCTGTCTATAGCAGCACTTGCTCATGATTGCTTGCCCAATTTCTTTCTTTTTCAATATCGTTTTGCATTTAATTTTCGGTTTTTCAAGACAGATATCCCTCAAGTTCATGGAGCACTGAAAACGGAGCTGATATGCCGAATTCCCTTACCATGTCGATCAGCTTTGCACTATGCGGACCAACAATCGACGAAATTAAAAAAAACACACACAAAAACTGGAATCTTTTTATACTTATAAAGAGAGATTATAGTATTATTTCAAATTGTACTTATCAAAATACTTTTAGCTGTTTCTTATTTAATATAAATTTTAACGCTTTAGTTTAAATGTTACATCTTTCTTTTTTCAATTTGACTGGTTTCTGAAAATGATAGCTTGTTCATTGCTTCAGGTTTCAAAGAACAGCAGATCCACGTCATAAAATCAAAGTTTGGAAGACTCTTTTTGATTTTGATCAGCGCGATAAAAAGGCAGCATTAAACTGATTTGTGAGCAAAACTTTAATTAAAAGAAACGGAATAAAGAGCGAAAACCTAAAGCAGACGTCAGTTTGTTTTATTTGAAGACCAGTAATTGTGCTGCAATAAAAAATTCAGCCAAAAGGCACGCGTTGTTTGTAGAACTGCTGGCTGGAATCGATTCCGCTAAGAACAATTGGCTTGATATTGTTTGTCAAACATTAGTCAGCCACAAAGAGTCGTTTCCTAGTATTAATTTGAAACATGGTTATTACATTTACTGAGATTATCGAATCAAGAGGCGAATCACGAACTGGAAATAGTACGATGTTGCTTACCGAGTATACAGGATTTTCAGCCTCGCCTTCTTCTTACATTTGCATTTGTGAGGAGAAGGTTCTACTGCGTTAGTAACGCATTAATATTACCAAATTAAACTACGAGAAAATGCCACGCAGAGACACACACACACGTATATCTTTTCGTTTTTGGTTCATCATAATTGGATAGGTTCATATCCAAACGTAAACAAAGTAATTTCTAAAGAAGTAATGTATTTTTAATTCAACATATTTTTCTTATTTTAAAAGTTATAATCATTAGATACGTATTTGAGTAGACACGCTATTTCTTTATTAAATAGCATTTTTATTTATCTTCGTCTACCGGCCTGAATGTCTTTATTTCTTTACCCCAACAGTATTACTTTTAACAATTATGAATTAAACCCCTTTTATTTTTGCTTCTTACATTATTTAATTTTTAATTCTTAATTCTAAATTTTACTTCTTAATTTTTCTTTTCATTTTTCTTTTCTTTCCTTTTGTCTTACTTTTATTTAAAATTTTAAAATTTTAATTTTTCCTCCTTTTTTTAATGTACATGTAATATTTGGATGTGGGGGATGTGCGTCGTGGTGCTGTGGATATCGGCTCGGAACGAAAAATCGGGGAGCCGGGTTCGAATTCCAGCCGAATTCATTGCATTCACTTGGGAAAGGTATTAATCCGTCTCTTCCCTCCAGTTATGGGTTAAATAACAGGACAGATTGGGTTCTATAGCCTTGTTCGATAACCAGTCTACCGCAGACAGCAATGGCAATCTACTGCGGGATAATCTTCTGCCCAGTCAGTCATGTTTCTGTCGAGACATGATCGCCCAAGCGTGTATCATGTATGGCACTTATCCGACTGAATATTTGGATATGCGTTGTAGTGCAGTGAATATCGACTTAGAATGAGAAATCGGAGAGCCGATTTCTATTTACAGTTGAATTCAAGGTATTCATTTACGCCTTTGGAACGTTATTAATCTCCTCCTTCCAGCTATGGGTCAAATAACAGAACAGGTTGGCTTTTATAGCCTTGGTTGGCAACCAATCTACCGCAGAAAGCAATGGCAACTTACTGCGGGATAATTTTCAGTCAGTCATGTCTCGTTCGAAATATGATCGCCCAAGGATGTATACGCCCAAGTGTATGGCACTTAACTGAATGAATGTATTAAATTTTCTCGGTTACTGTCGTGTGTTCATATTGTGTATATAACGGCAAAAATCTTTTATATTTATATTTATATTGTGTATATAACTGCAAAAATCTGCTTTCCTCAGTGTACGCTGATAGCTTAAAGTTAGAATTTCCGACCGATGTAAAATCGACCGGGTTTCACTCCTGGCTGAAAGCAATTGGTTGTCGAACAGTACGAATAAGCTTCGAGACTGGACTGTCTGTGAATGACTATATTTATATGAGTGATAAATACATCAAAAACAATTTTCGTGAAAAATTAATGCAAAAGGGATATTTTAGACAAAAACAAACGCGTTTTTCATCCCCGTAACGAGACTGACCACAATTATTATATAAAAATGCTACTATGATTAGAAAAGTAAAAAATTAACTAAAACGAAAATATTTAGAGTGTGTTCAATCGCTAGTTCCATAGAGGGTATATCTTATTTTATTTATTCCTTTCCTAATCGTATTAGGATTCCGTTCTAGTGAAGGGTAATTGTATACCGTTGCAGGTTAACGGAATTTGGCCTTGTAGAAGATAGCCCACTATGTCATAAAATGATTATGAAATCAAGAAAGGCAATTTGAGTAGAATATAGCATTTATATATACACATGTCAATTAATGTTTTACAATTAAAGCAATACTTGAAATAAAGGTCCAACGGGGTTTAAAGTATTCATGACAAATAATAATGAGCTGAAAGAGATAAACGGTTTAGGAATATGGAGGGTGGAGTAGGTAAGGGGATGTTTATTTTGAAGTTGCCACTTCTAAGGTCAGTAAGTCAGTAAGTTGGTTTGTGTGGAATGTCTTTGAAGAGGTCAATCCTGAGGTCAGTAAGTACTTTTGAAACAGGGAGAAGGAAAGAGGTCAGCATAGTAGCCGCTCGCCTTAAGTCAAGGGGTGACACTGGTTACACTCGCCTCTCTGTCCTTCTGTCTAACGATGCCTTTTTTCTTCGCTTTTTATATCCGCTTTTTGCATCAAAAGCTCGTTTCGAATTTCATACTTGGATTTGATTACGGGCTTCCCATTGGTAGGTAAATTAAATTCGCGCAGGCTCGCGAAATGGAAATTTGATATTTGATTAATTTTTATTTTTCAATCGGAACATCCGCACGAACTCCGATGCGCACGACGAGTTTTATTCATTTGCCTTTTTGTTGTGAGAGAGCAAACATCCGGTTCATCGCTTTTGTTCGATTGGTTTTCACCACAGTTCATCCACCGTAAATTTGTGTTCAAATTTTTATAGATACTTGAAAAACAACATAACATAATGCAAAACGCCACAAACAGAACGAAAATAAAGTTTTATAGTCAAAATGTTGATATTATTATTATTAAGAGGAAAGATCAAATAATTTTTTAATTATTTTTTAAATCCTTTCTAACACGTTCCAAATTTTGGTTAGAATGCTTGTTTTGTTTACGTCATCGCCTTCTACAAAGTTGAACATTGATTTTTTCGCTTTTTTTCTGTTGAAAATAGATAAATTTAAAAATTTTTGTACAAATGAAATAATTGTCCGATTTTAATTAAATTCTCAGAACTTATTCACAAATTAATGAAATTATTTTTTAAATGTTACATTTTAGAAAGTTTTGATGAAAATCTTTTTTTTAAATGTTTTATCCACCACTTACTTAATTTCATTAAATTTCGTACAGAACCTTCAGGCTTCTGGGAATTGTTTTTCTTTTTGTTAAAAGTAGGAGTCATTGGAGATTGCAAATCACCTACTTTTCTTTCAAATTTGTACCATTTAACTGAAAATCTGCTCTGAATTGAAAAATAATGAATCCAATAAAACTATGATATTACTTAATTAGAAAAGCTTTTAATTGTTTTTGTAAATAATATTCAGGACATTATTGTCTGAAGAAATAAAGTTTGTTTGATGAATAATGAATTTTTACAAAAAGTTTTCTTTTTTTTTAATTTTAATTAATTTATAATAGTTTAAAATCGTGTAAATTCTGTATTGGGATGATTACGGGATGGGATATTGTAAATAATTGGAAACGAAATTTACGAGTCCAAAACTGCAAAGATTAATAAACATATTTACGCTATTTTTTTAATAAATTGCCATTATTATAAAACGGTTACGTAATTTAAGAGTTTTGTTCCTTGACTTAGATTTATAAAAATTGTCGCTTTTGGGCATTACCAAATCAATCGCGAATCCGTCAAGACTTCAATAGATGAACACGACCAGTCGTTAATAATTGGTTGTATATTACTTTTTTATGCTACAAGTAATATTGTTTAAAATCAGCTTAATTTAACTTTGAATATTCTTATTTTACTAAATAAAGTGTCAAAAATCTTTTGAGTTATTTTTAAAATCGATAAATTTTTGTTTGTTTACAAATTTCTTAAGATTAAGAAAATGGCCGTTGTTAAGAAAATTTAAGAAATCGAAATTAAATGTGACTTCAAATCTATATAATTTCTATCTGAAATACACCAGAAATTTTTACTTAATGGAAATAATAAATTAAATCATTAAGCTTTTAATTAAGTCTAAAATGAAATCTTCAAGAATGTATTTTTAATTTAAAAATTTCATTTTAAAATCAGGTACCGAAAATTTATACTTAAAAGTGGTGGTACCTAGATTTTTACGTTTCGAGGTTCATAGCAGATATTCATTTATCACAATATCAGATATTTAATAGCAAAGCTGCTGAAAAGCCAAAAGAAAAACAATGTAAATTAAACCAACTAAATTATATACAAATTAAAAATATGTATATATAATTTTCATCTTCCTCGCGTTTCTCGTTCATGTGTATGTTTAATCGTATCAACGCAAACTAATTTAGCACGATGATATCCTAAAAGACGAAAGGCGTCACACGACTAAGTTTTTTACACTTTTCAAACCATATATATATATATATATATATATTGTCCTACGAAGATTGCACGACTCGGAGTTTTATGCGTTATGCAATCATCAGGTGCATATTACAAATTGACATTTAAAAATTTGTTTTATTTAAGTTCACTAAATGTTCATTAAAGTCAAATTTTATAAACTTACGTAACTGCGTTTTAATTACAAGTGTAAAAATGTAAATACACAAAGATTACATGTAGATAAAAAATAAAATTTAAATTTTAAAATAAAATATTAAAATGAAAATTTAGAATAAAAATATATTAAAAATACTAACATCAGGGAGATTAAATCAATGAGCCGTAATTCCTAATTGTTGATAGTAGTATTTGCTGGGGAAAGAAAGAAAGAAAGAAAGAAAGAAAGAAAGAAAGAAAGAAAGAAAGAAATATACGGAAAGAGAGAAAGAGGCAAACGTACAGAGAGAGTTACATCAATCTGGGTCAAAATTGTATTGATTGATAAAGATTCCTCTGTTTGCATTTGTTTACATTACGATATATTTCAAAACAGAGATTATTTACAAAACTGTGTGTATAAGGCTTGATTTGGCGTCAGTTGGACTGTGAAATCATTCGTGGTTAAGTGGTCTAAGAGGTACCAGATCAATTGATGACTTCTCCTATGTTGTTAGTTGTTTCATGTCCAAATGCTCATAAATGACACAGATTTTCTTAACACAATTTCTCATAATTAATCAGACCGGAAGAAATATATATATATATATATATATATATATATATATATATATATATATATATATATATATATATATATATATACTGTTCAGTTAAAAATAGAACATCTACTCAAATACAATCTAGTGATCTCCTCTTTGCCTCCAGCGAAATTTTCCTGTCTAACTACTCTACGCAGCTTCTAGAATGCATCTTTGGCCATGCGAATAAGCTTTCGGATCTCAGTGTAACACTACCTGTCCTCTGTTAGAGCACTATCCAAGTGTTTCAATTGTAGTAGTTTGACATTAGTGTCCAAGGGACGTAGGTGGCATTTTGGGCTCATCTTTTTACTGATGACCATACATTCAGTTTTCTTGTAGTATAGATATAGGCCTTTCCGCTTTATTTAGCTACATGCTGTAGGGGGTATTGTAGATTCCTTTCCCTGTCTGCCTTCAGCTCTGTATCAGCTCTGTATCATCTTATATTGTTCAGATTGTGACCGCCAACCGCCAATGACGAAACATAGCAAATTTCTAGAGCTCTCAGAATTATTTGACTGTATAGATTGAATGGTCTTACACCTTTTTCGGTCTTTCGTGCTGAACTCGTACGCATGCCCGCGGTTTGCT
The DNA here is from genome assembly GCA_037127315.1 of Ascarosepion bandense. Taxonomy (NCBI): domain Eukaryota; kingdom Metazoa; phylum Mollusca; class Cephalopoda; order Sepiida; family Sepiidae; genus Ascarosepion; species Ascarosepion bandense. Next base: position 1,603,956 of record JBBBDQ010000214.1, read on the forward strand.
GCCAGTACAGGATCTTTATTACTTCAATGTTTGTTCCCGAATATGTCCAGATTATTGAGCATATCTATCAAGTTATTGAGGCTTTTTTGTCGAAATTTTTTGCGTAGTTTTTGAAGCACAAGTACATGTCTTTCTGCATCTGTGTTATGACAAAACCCGCCTATTCTATAGTGAATAGAAACTCCCACCTAATTGAAATACGATTAACAATATGCACGAGGGTCAGTCGATTTTGGACGATAGTAGTCGACAGTTAGTCGAATACGAAAGTAGATAGCGACCTGGCAAGATTACACTGCGTAATACATATTATAACAAGTTGTTAATGTTTTGTAAGTCAAAACCTATTAGGACCAACTTTAGCACAAATACTAGCCTCCACTGCGAAAATAACTCCACAACAATCTGTATTGCTCTCTGAGAGCATTCTAATAATACATGTCGTGTTCCTTGATGCAATGTCATTGACGAAACCGCACTGTTCTTGTCCTATCCCTGGCCTGATTCTCCTGTGTGCTCTATTCATTAGAAATCGGATGATGAATTTTATTTAGCTAATTTTTCGGTAGAGTTCACATTTCTTTTATCCTAGCTTCTCATGCAGTGCTATGAAAATTCATCTGCTTAGGTCTTCCGGTATATCGTCTCTTTTGCGGATTTAATTTATTATTTCTCTTATTTTTCTACTCTGAAATCCTCTAAAGCTGTCAGCATCTCTATTTCAGTGCCGACTGGTCATGCTGAATTGTTTCTATTCAGTTTGGCCAGTGCAGCTTTCACTCCGGATTGTAGTATTATCAGTCCGTAGGCGTAGTCACTATAACCTGCAACTTAAGCATCTGGATATTTCTTAAACATTAGGCATCATTTAAATCATAAAGAGGTTTCCCAGGCATATTTTTGTTGTAGAATCTCTTGTTAAAAAAAAAATTATTTATTTATTTTTACTGATTTCCAAAAAGAAAACGTGGAATTTTAAAGCTACGAATGCTAAATGGTTATATGTGTAAACGCAATACACTAATTAACTTTTCTTAGAACTGACTAGAGATAAAGCTACATGAATCAATTGATTACCATTTGAACTGATTAACAATTACAGAAAAACATTAGAACTAATTACGAAAACAAATGCATGATTTAATTAAGTTACATAAGGACCGTCTACGAATACAACAACAAGAATTAATCGACTTAAATAATAGCCGATTTACGGCATAATAGGCACAAGTTACCCGCTGAAAACTTCGAATCTACATGCATTTTCCAAAAAAGTATGAAATTTAAAATCTACGATAAAAAATTAACTTATACTGTTTTAGTAATTTAAATATGATTGTATAAAGAACAATTTTACTCCCATCTCAATAGGAAATCCGTGAAAGCTGACAAAGTAAACTCAAATATGTGGTTAACTGGGGCAGAAGATACAGTATTTGCATTATTCGGACTATTGTCCTCATCTTTGTGGCCATTTGTACGACGTTTCGGACGTTGTACACTCCGGCCTTTTTCAGGTGCTATGAATTTCGAACCTAACCTTTTTTTACAATCACTGGGGTATATGATCTTCATTGCGTAGAGCCACTTCTGGTAGTCATGAGTTATCTCCCTTTAATCCTATAAGTTACTTGTTGACCAATCCTGTAGCCTGGTATTGAAATAACAACTCCTTGGATCAAGTCACAGGAACAAACCAACGTTTATATCCACTGGGCCATGTGTCCGAATAATGTAAATACTGTAAATATTAAATCATCACAGAAATATAAATAAACACTAAAGGATCGGTAGAAAATTTATTTTAAATTTTAATTCCCTCCAAATCAAAACTTCTTACCATTAACCATCATAGACAAATATTTCTACCCGCCATCAGCATTGTTATTTTTAGCCTCCTGGAGAGAAACACCTACTTTGCCTCACTCTTTGAGCCGACTTGAAGTGGAACATTTTTTATTATAATCATATCGCCCCAAGCAAGACGGTTGACTGCCACTGGTTTGCAGGGGGTTACATAGGATGAAAGTTATGAGAAAATTGACAGATTATAGCGTGTGTCAGGAAGTGGATAAGAGAAGGATGAGAAATGGAGTGGATGGAAACAGAAAAAAAGATGCAAGTAAGTGAGATTTGAGATGACTATTGACTTTACATTTAAATTCTTAGAGATTGTAGCTGTCGGGGATGCAAGTAAACGGAAGGGCATTCTACAGGCGGGAAGCGCGAGAAAAGAAACTGATGGAGTAGAGTTTACATTGTATTGGTTTCACAGTAAAATAGTGGGATTTAGTTGTTGATCTTGTAGCTCGAGTAAATTCAAATATAGGGGGCATCAGTGAGTTAACTTTATCGGAGCAGAAACCGTGAAAGTATTTGTAGAAGGGACACAGGGAAGAAAGTGACTGTATCCGAGCTGCCAAGTCGGGATCGTTCACATTAAAAATTATCCGTTGGATTTTGTCAAGGAACCCTAGGTGGATAGCAGGAGTATCCGACCAGATATGGCAGCAGTATTCAATGCACGGGCGGATGATAGATATTTATATGAGCAGGATGGTTTCAGAAGGGAAAATCACCCAGGTTCAACACAGAGAACCGACCTTCTTAGCAGCGGATTTAGCTATGGGTTATATATAGTCATTCCATTTGAGGTCTGTTGTGAGAGCTAACCCGAGGAGTCGCAGTGTTTTTCTTTCAGGAAGAATAGCCTGTTCCATGCTAATGGCGGAGTAGGCACGATTGTCAGTGCTGGTCCTATCATTCATACCTGCATTTAATATTGTTTCCATGTCTAGTCGGGTGCTTCTGCTATTTCTCTCTAGGTTCTTGTTTACATCCAAAAAGAGCAATATAATCGATTCTGACTATGCATCTCGATTCCAATCACGTCCCACCGACATGACGTAGATTCCTTCCATATTTTTTTACAAATAATTTCATAGCTACTGCTCTAATGTGTTTTGTCTTTGTTGCTCAGACCATATGTATTTAAGCTTGATACTTCATTGGCCTTTAAGTCTCAAATTTCTAACGCTGTAACAGACACTTCTACTCAATATCTTTTCTCATACTTCCCATCTGTTGAACCGTCTCCTTTTTATTTCCTTCCTTGATAACTACAATCTCCTGAAATGTAAATACAAAGTCACTCGCAATTTCATCTTCTTAAATCCCGTTCATCATTTCTCCTTTCCTCAATATCCCTATTTATCAATAAATGATTAAAATAATGTGTTTTGTTATTGATTATTCTCTTTGTCTATCAGTCTCAGTTCACAGAGACGGAATCGCAATTATAAAAAAAAGCATTTAAAATTTTTCATTCGAGTGAGTCTGCATGAAATGTTAAAACTAATCTCAGTTGTAGATGTTTCACAGTGATGAGATATAATTGTCTCTTCATTCAATTCTCGTTGACCAAGATAAAAATATATATAACATTTTGTCTGTATCAATATTCGCTAAGTAATTTTCTTTTGCGATCTGAATTTCATTTGAAAATCTAACAAACGTTTCACAATGAGAAAACGGACAATTGCTCTTTATTACACATTGTCTTTAACTTCATGAAAACCAGATTAATTGGTTACTATGTAATGAGATACGTAATTAAGAATTAAAATCAACCTTCTTCTTAACTTTTACAAACATTTACAATGACGTGTGAAATCCTGTCTTTTCCCAAACCTGTCTTTTCCCCCTCACTGATGTGAGGCTCCGTTATAACGATAATACATAATACATGTTTTAATTGTTATTTACTCCGAATCGAATCTCTAATATTAAATATCGTAATGGACGCCCTGTCCGCTACAAGAGTTCCTCTAATTTGACCAATAGCTAAAGAAAAGACCAAGGCAAAGCTTAACGAGCCTGTGTGAAAATTATGAAACGAGGAGATACTTTCAAATTGAGAAAAAGTAACAAGCCGATGGCAAATCGCTTTTTGAGAGAGAAAGAGAGAGAGAGAGAGAGAGAGAGAGAGAGAGAGAGGCTGATACTGAGTCAGCGTGTGGTTTTATGCCATCATTATTCGGGTGCGTGACTGCCCCCCCTCCCCCCTCTCTCTCTCTCTGTCAAAAAGCGATTTGGCATCGGCTTGTCACTTTTTCTCAGTTTGAAAGCATCTCCTCGTTTCATGGTCAAAACGTTGTGCGTTGTGGTGCAGTGGATAACGACTCAGAACACGACAGCGGGGTGGCGAGTTCGAATACCTTGCATTCATTTACGCGTAAATACCCTTGGGAAAGTTATTAATCCGTCTCTTCCTTCCAGTTATGGATTAAATAACAGGACAGATTGGATTCTATAGCCTTGGCTGGCAACAACCAGTCTACCCCAGAAAGCAATAGCAACCGACAGCGAGATAATCTTTCCAAACAGAAAAAGGATTGACCATGTTCTTAAAGAAAGATATTTCGCAAGTAGGTGTTAAATTGATTTTTGACCAATGGGAGCGACTTGCAAGATTAAAGTGACTTAGCGATCAAGTGCGAAATTCTAAAGAAATATATAAAAGGCTTGATCAGGGTCAGGCAGCAAAGACTCAGATGGGAGCAACGTGAAACTGCTAAAATGTAATGAGAGAAGCTTCAAGTCAACTCGGATATCCGTCCTCTTTCTCTTTCTTTCTCGTGTATTGACTCATTTTACTTCTTCTTCACCATCCAAAGTCATTCCTACTAAACAAACACATACGTACGTACGCATATACTCTTTCAATAATTACTACTACGAACATTTTCTACAAATCTTGATACCTTCACCTTTTTCATTGAACATTAATGTCTACAAATCTTGATACCTTCAACTTTTTCATTGAACATTAATGTCCACAAGTTCTTGTTATTCTTACCTTTTAATAAATTTCTATTTTAACATGAAAAAATGTATATTTCTATTCTTACACTATTTCACATATTCCAACCTGCCGACAAAAAACCTTCTGATGAAAACTTTCTGAGAACTATGATAATGATGATTCTGAATAAATCTTGTAAGCTGTAGGGAGTTCGGTTAAGTATGACACAAGGCCGAATCAAATAAATATCACCAATCTCCATACTTCTACGAGTATAAATGTGAAAAGCATTCAGTACATTAAAGGCAAAAAGATAAATGAAAACATTAAAAATATGAAAAAAAAAAGGAATAAAATGAAAATAAAACTTGTGCATTCTTCAAATTTGGAATTTGGTCACAAATTATTGCTGCTCACGTTTGATTTATTCCGTTTGCTTAGGTTGATATATCACACACACGGTAAAAATATAAAAAATTACTCGCAAGATCTTATTTTCCGCCTCCGCTGATTTTAAGATAGATACTTGTCTTAGGCTTGAACTCATATTCCCGTTCGACTGTGTTCTGTTTTTACTGTTATATCAATTAAACGAATCTAACCATAAAATCGTACACTGAACACAAAAGAGACATTAATACCACAAAATAGGTAATTTCTTGGAATATGAATCAGTGAATGATCGGCAATATACGCATATTGTATGACGCTTCTTAGATTATTATTATTATTATTATTATTATTATTATTATTATTATTATTATTATTATTATTATATCTGTAGATTTATGTTGAGAAAGGTAGTTATAACAATTATTATCATTATGGATTTATTTATTCATAATATATATTTAAGATATCTGAAGAATATTACACTGCAGCGAACAATTTCACTGCTTCATTAGAAACATTGGTAATTATCAAGCTACGGTCATGTTATATTCAAAGGTCAGTATAATAGGTCCGCCTTGAAATAACGGAAGATGCACATGTTAGTTGTTCAGAATGAAATGACCAAAAAGCTACTCTAAAAAATATTACAATATATAATTCAATTTTAATATAATTATAACAGAAACAAGTATAAATAAAAAAATATTCGAAAATAAAAATTTGTGGAGAATTATAAATGCTTATTCATCCTTGAGTTTATTTGTGTACCTACACAGCCCTACATATACATGCTACAACTTGATCTTTTTTTACTTTGTGAACCTTTCTTTCAAGCAGATTCCTTAGAATAGGGCCGGCAGAGATTTTGGGGGGTTTTATTCAGTTTCTTTTCAGAATCTTCACGTATTTTTGTTTTTACTGGAGATAGGAAATATAAATGTTTTCCATAATTGTCGTCTCAAGAAATTTCGGCCATTTCTCGGGCCATTTTAATGTCTCCTCTGTTCTTATGTTATCCTCATATTTTGACTGTCATATAGTAATTTATCTTGTGTTGTTTATATATATATATATATATATATATATATATATATATATATATATATATAATACGATTAATATATATATATATACGATTAATATATATATATATATATATATATATATGTATAATGAATTATTTTGAACATTATTTTTACCGATACTCGTATTTAAGTAGATATTCTGTTTTTAATTAAACAGTATTTTTATATATTTTTTTTTAATCATTTCACCCCGAGCAAGGCGGAAAAGCCACTGATGTGCAGGGGGTTACATAAATGTAAAAAGATTAATTAGAAAAGAGTGAGGAGTACAAACTAGTTAGAAAGGAACAATAGAAAGCTGAGAAAGCAGGTGCGATGACAGATACATAGGTGGAGAGAAAGGGAAGGTTATACAGGGGTGGGGAGAGAGCTAGAGGCTAGTGGTTAGTAGATGAATATTGACTTCGCATTTAAATTTCTGGAGGTTGTAGCCGTCAGGAAAGCAAGAATACGGGAGCGAGTTCCACAGGCGGGAAGTGCGAGAGAGGAAGCTGCAGGAGTAGAATTGTCGTCTGCATTTGGCTAACCTGACTGTGAATGGGTGGGACCCAGTTGCCAGTCTGGTTGCACGAGTAAACACCTGTTGAGGAGGCATCAGTGACTTAAGCTCATCCGAGCAGAAGCCATGAAAGTATTTATAGAAGAGACAGAGGGCGGCCACATTTCGACGATGGGAAAGTGGCTGCAATGGAGTCGCCAGATCAGTACCTATCACATTACAGACTCTCCTTTGGAGCTTGTCAAAAACACTATCTACCGGCCTGATTATTTACGATAAATTTTTATTACGAAAATGTGTGGTACCCAGTAGGATTCGAACCTGCAACCCCTATTACGTAGGGGAAGCATACCATTTGACCTGTTTTGGTATTTCCGTAACATATATATATATATATATATATATATATATTAATCGTATCACCCCAAGCAAGGCATTCTACTGTCACTATAGCGCAGGGGTTTACATAGAGCGATTGGATATAGGAAATGTCAGAAGGAGGGTGATAGACGAGTAAGGAGGTACATAGGAAGAGTGTTTGAGAGAATGGGTGCGAGTTAGTGTGTTAGGAGGTGTCTATTGACGTTAGATTTAAACTCCTGGAGGTTGTAGCCGTCGGGGAAGCAAGTATGCGGAATACCACAGGCGGGAAGTGCGAAAAAAGAAGCTGTTGGAGTAGAAACTGCGATTACATTTCATCGGTTTCACTGTAAAAGGATGGGACCTAGTTGCTAATCTAGTATCGCGTGCAAATTGATACCTAGGGGGCACCAGTGATCTAAATTCATCAGAGCAGAAGCCGTGAAAGTATTTATAGAAGAGGCACAGGGAAGCCACGTCACGTCGGTGAGAATGACTGCAGGCGGTCAGCAAAGTCGGTATCGATCATGTTACAGATTCTCCGTTGTATTTTGTCAAGGACCCCGAGGAGAATAGCAGGTGTACCCGACCAGATGTGGCAGCATTATTCAATACACGGGCGGATGGTAGATTTATATATACGCAGGATGGATTCAGGCGGAAAGAACTTCCGGGACCTGCACAGATATATATATATTACGGAGATTGACGAAGATTAAAGAAACTGGTTATAAAAATCGACAATTTCAAATGATTTGTTTGAGCATTATATTTGATTGATACTCGCATTAAGTAGATATTCTGTTTATAAGCAAACAGTATTATAAATTTATTTCTACCGGCCTGATTATTTACGATAAATTTTTGTTACGAAAATGTGCCATTCACTTGGCAATAAATACTAAAACATAGTCTGAAATACATCATTTTTTTAATTAATAATTAATAATTATGACCGGTAGTGTAGCTTTGGGTTGGGTAACCCGACTGTTGACAAATCGGTCGAGTTTCGATTCTGGCTGGAAGCAAATGGATATCAAGTCACACTAATGAGGTGTGGAACAGGATTTTATGTGGCTGACTAATATATATGTGGTTATTACACTTATAATATTTTAATTAGATGACTGATGTTATTCTCAGAATCAAGGCCCTAAAGTTTTGTAGATGGCGTTCCAACAATCGCTCTAGACATTCCTCATGATATATATATATATATATATCAGATCAAAAAATCTGCTAAAGACACAATGAAAACAAAAGAACTGACTATGCAAAGACAATAGGTTTTAAAGAAGAATTTTAACAGACAAATGTTTTATTAGTATAGGTCTTATTTTAGTTTGCACACACATTGCTACTCCTGTTGTTTTAGTTTATTTATCATTGAAATTATCTTTTTATTAAAGTTCTTCAATTAAATGCATTTGTACTAAATTCAGTGTTGAATAAAAAGAGGGAAAACAACACAAGCAGTTGTATGCTATGTATATATATATAAGGATCTATATTTAGATATAGAGTTGACATATGTAGAACTACTCACATTCATTGTTATTACATTACACCAAACTTCATCAAAATAAGAAACAAACAACGACAGATGAAGGAAATATAAACAACAGAACATACAGTGTTGCCATCAGAAATTTTTGAAGTCGGTATAACTCTGTTCAGTTAAGTGTTAAATTTCTATACATTAATCCTCTTTCTCTCTCTCTCTTTCTCTCTGTATATATATATATATATATATAAAATAAAATAAATTTCGATGTTCAAAACTGCTGAATGATCATTTCAACATGAAATCCCTAAGAGAGATTTCACATCTCATCGGCAACTACCACATTTCAAAATGAAAAAAGAATCAAAAACTTTTTTGTAAGTTATTAAGTGAAATCCTGTGTTAATAAAGCTGTTATTTAGAGAGTTCCTAGTACTACCTAGATAACATTTTCATTACTAGGGTTTTCCACTGAAGATATTTCACATTTTCTTATTATTACTTTGTAAAATTTTCCAAGGAAAGGAAACAAAAATAAACTCATTCGAATCACCCGAAATTTTCTTCATTCATTCATTGATGAAACTGCAATAGAGCTAATCATTATATATTTATAAATTCGTTTGATGCACATATTATTGTGCAGTATTAACAAAAGAACCATTCTGTTTTCAGTTACAATTTTTCACCTGGCAATAAATACATAAATTTAGTAAGAAATACATCATTTTTTTAACACTGGGATGGCCTAAGTATTATGGCCAGTAGTGCATATACATATATATATATATATATATATATATATATATATATATATATATATGTGTGTGTGTGTGTGTGTGTGTGTGCATACAACTTTTCGGCTCGAAGTATACATATACCCATTTACTGTGATGTCCCACAAAAAAGAAGTGGCAAGTGAGTTGGGGGTCAGTCATTTCTATCTTTAGCTTTGGTTGCTGGGCTAACTACACATTTTACATTTACCGTTTTTATGGGAGTTTAGACAAGTATCTATAATGTGATAAAAGGGAAGTTAGACGCTATTTATCTATCTTTCCTAAGTAATATTTCTATAAAAATCGTTCACTTATAACCATCCAATAAAAAATGTAATAAGCGAATGTATTTTAAAATAGTAATCATAAAATATAGTGTTTCATTTAGAAAAAGCTTGATTAATTAATTAATAGGAAGATGATGATTTAGATGTAAAAAAAATCGTCTGCTTTCCTGTTTTTTTTTATGAAGCACAAATAAAAAAGTAATGAAAAAGAAAAAGAAAAGGAATAAATAAACGACGAACTTCCTTTTCCTATCGACGTAGACCGAAACAGTTATTATTTCTAGATAATAACTGTATATTTTCCGCTGCGCAGAAATTAAATTTGTTTTCTTCTTTATTCTCTTGGGGAAGGTCAGATTTGCCGAGATATAACAAGATAATTTTCATATATGTTTTTTTTTTCTGCAAGCAGGCCAAATTCATGAATAGAAGAGAATGTGAAGCACCTGTAAAGCCTAGAAAAGAATATTGCGGATAAAAACGACGCCCACCTAAATGAGAGAAACCATTTCTCATAGTGTTTGAAAAAGCAGATGAGTTTCAGCCTGTTTCGATTCTGACTGTCCAATGTGTGTTGCCGTGTAGTCAATATTGCCACGAAATGAGAAATTAGAGAGTCGAGTTCGAATTCCAGTCGAATCCATTACATTGACTTACGCGCAAATACCCTTGAAAAAGGTATTAATCCGGCTCTATTCCCACCAGCTAGGGGTTAAATGGTAGAACAGATTGAGTTCTATAGCCTTTGTTGACAATCAATCCGCTGAAGAAAGTAACGGCAAACTACTGCGGAAAAATAGTGTCCAATGAATATGCGTGATACTCGCTTGGGCGATCTTGTCTCGAAACCGGAAAGAAATGAACAAATTACAGTTGTTTAGTGAAAATAAATTTGATTTTATTTAGAAACGAATATAAGAATATCTATTGTTTAGAGTACGCTTTTTATGATGTTTCCGTTCTTTCAGAGTCACGTTATTAAATGTCACTCTTATGGTATGTACCCGATATTCAAAAGAGAAAATTTAAAGCCATGCAAAGCACAATTTGTAAAGTTCTAGAATTCCACTCTCAGTAGCAAAGTTACTATTTATAACGGTTTGTATAAGTGGTGACTTATCTGTGGATGTGCGAAATTTAAAGTATTAATTTTATGTATTCCCAGAGATCTAAACCTAGCAAAACTAAATAGATGTCTTTTAATTTTTTCATCATTTCATCCAAGGCAACAGCGCCACTACGGCGAGAAATATTAGAGAAATATCATGGGAAGAGAGAGATCAAATAACAAGTATATAGAAGACAAGGTAACTGCTAACATTTGATATGTCCCGGCAAGGGATATATATATATATATATATATATATATTGGAAGTAGCTAAGCAGTTTTGGCAAATGTAACCGGGTATTACAATCTAGCAAGTAGCCGTATGCAGCTTGCTGAGACGTAAGCGTAGTAAATATACGAAGACCTATATCCGTAGACAAATGGACGTAGATCTGTCTTCGTCCTCGCCTTACTCTGCATTTATGGCTAACACTAGCCAATCATATTCCTGTGAGGGGGAACCAAGTGTATGCATATTCATTACATCATCATTGATATTAAACTTTTGAAAATCAAAATTGGCTGGTAAAGCAAGAAGGCAGAAGAGAGTTCCATAAGCGAGGAATGTAAAAAATGTTTTTAAATTCATAGATTATAGCTACCATAGAATAAAGGCCACTAGAAAGATGACCATTAAAGTATATATAGAAAAAAGCAATTTGAAGCTACACTATGGCATTGGGAATGTAACTAAAGAAGAGTTGATAGGTTAGGACCAATGATGTTGCAGATTCTGTAAAGAATCTAAAGACTTATTGACTGAAAAATAACTTCCCATTTAAAATACTCATAATTTATTTATTAACTATAGCTTTCGTAAAAAATTGATATGAGAGAAAGGCGTTTGAAATTAGTTTTTTTTTAATTCCATATGAGCAGTGGATATAGATTCAAGAGTCGCCCAGTAATAACATCATCTGATTTCCCCAGGAATTCTTGTGGGATGGAAAGCATGCCTTCTTGCATTTGCACTTAAAGTTCTTCCAGTCTTTGATTTGGTATAGTAGATTTTCAACATTAACCAGCCTCAAGAAAAAAGTCACAGGGTGTTCAACCTGGTTTCCTGGGTGGTGACTCATACGAACCACGATTACACGCTCACATCACGGAGAAGTGGGCATTAATCATATTCCAATGAGAATACAAAAATATGGATGGACGCCATTTTTCCTGAAATGACTGGCCAGATTTCATATTAGAGCAGGATAAGGAATTCTTGGTATCGTGAAGGATGAATGTACCCACAATCCTGTTATCCTGCACAACAACTGTATTTAGACAGGTACTGCATTTCTTCGGTGATAAAAAAAGGATTGTCGCCTGCATAATAGTGGCTGTTGGGACGGCTACACCATTCCAGAAGATATTTTTTAAAGATATCATATTTTCCTAAAAATCAATGCGAATGTTGCAATCTTTTGCGGAGAATGATTAGCAGTAGTACGGCTTCCAAACATGTAATTTAAGCTCATTTTGGATTATAGTTCATATTTTGGGAAACGACAGCCCGATTCTTCTTGATGCGAGTCGATTGGACTTTCTTAGGTAACGTGTAAACATTTTTAAGTGCTTGCACTGTCTCCTGGTCGATGGGCTTGAAAAGGCGACCGCTTCTTTGAGTATCATACAGACTCTGAGTCCATAAGTTTTTGCATGAAAATACTTGATTATCTTGATCTTACATCAAATTGAGCGTTCTCTAATGGTCTCCCAACATCTCTGCTCTCGAAGAACGGATTTACAAAATTTCATAAAGTGTCGCTAGTTGGGCACGCTTCATCTGGGTTAGACGTTCAGCTATGCTAGTAGGTCTACTAAATTTCAAAGAAAATAATTGAAAAGAGAGTTTAAATTGAATTATATTAAAGATCAAATGCAAAAGATTTTCGACCAAATTACAATGAATAAATAATGTATAATTATTTTAAAATAAGGAGTTATTTTTAATCATCCTGTATTTAGCAGAAGCACATTTACTATATTGGCAATAATATTTAAAAACTGGAAGAATGGTTATATATATATATACGATAATTTCTGTCGAAAGAAATTTTCTTCCACGACAGGGAAAACCAACTTCAATACATCGGACTTATCAATTGATACATTACAATGTTTCCACTCCACGCGAGTTCAAAAATACGCAATAAATCTCTTTCCTGGTAGTAAGCATATACCATGATTATGCAATATCAACAGAGTTCTCTTAGACAATTGAAAGGGAGAAGTAAAAATAATTTTCTATAATTGTGATCTAAAATTATATTCTGCAAAATAATACATTTTAGCAATAAACCTAATATGAATTTATTGATTGGGTAAACATATGCATTTTGTCATTTGTAACTGTTGTTATAAATAAGATATTATTATCATAGGTAATTCGGCATGATAAATCGTTAGCAAGATGGTCTCACTAGATTAATTACGACTGAATAATAAGTGCGATCCTCACTAGGTGTCTCCATATATTCTGACTTGTGTTATAAAAGAACACTTAGAAGATTACCTACACCGAGTGGACAAGTGGTTAGAACTTAAACTTTCTGACCATGAGATCCGGGTTAGAATCTCAGTATGGTCAATTTGTCAGGAAGGTGACTCCTTGATTTCATCGGTCCTGTGGTGGCGATCGCAACATGCAGCACTATTGAAAACTGCCTGGAAACAATACAACGTATTTACATAAGTCTTATGAGTAAAATAACACAACATTGTAGTGATGCTTGTGATAGCAGGAAGTTATTAGTCATAGTGATCGAGGGTTTGGAATGTGCTGACATTGTTCAGACTGTTGGCTATGCACTCTCAGAGTTTTTAAGTAAATTCAATTCAGCAGAGTTGAAGTATAGACCACATGTGAGCTATGTGGATTTTGAAAAACAGAAAAAGGCTTCTGTAACAGGGAATGGCTAGCCGCCTGTATACAAGAGCATCCTCGGATACAAGTCGTCAGTAATCCCTTCACACCGCATTCTTATTTTTGTAGCTTAATCTTTAATTGTTTCCTTTCTTTATTTTTCGTTTTTATCACCATATTATTAACACAAGAAAGGGTATATTTTTGTGAGGAACAAAAGAATTATTCATTGAATATTGTCTATTGCGTTTTCATTTTATCCCTGATAGAAATATGTTTAGGTAAATATGGTATATTTCTTCATAAGGAATGGAAAAAAAATGAGATTGAACATTTGACGTTAGCATTTGTACCGTGCAAGAACACTCAGATCAATCGGAATTTACTTGCAAACTTTATGTTCTCCGAAAATTCATATTAAAAATTATCCTCCACTCATAGAACGAAAATACTTTATAGTCAATAAAGTTTTTCACATTTCATAAACTATAGAGATAGTTTCACCTGAGAAAGCCAGCAACCCTTGCCAATCAAAATAAATAAAATCAGTTTTCTTATCCGGTTTACTCAATCAAAGCTATGAGTACTGGTATTAGGAATGTCAGTGTTGCTGCGTTTATTCTCTGATAGAATCGACCATTGTGCCAAATCGGCGAATATCTTCGCTTTTGAGTTTGCCGAACTCACATTGATAACATGAGCGCTACAGTAGATTTCTGGCGATAAGGGATTGGAAGATTCATAAAATGGAAATAAAAGATGCAAAAAAAAAGATAACGGTAAATCGAATAAATGGTCTTGAACGGTTGAAAATGGCTGATTTAGTTTATCTCTACAGTTTCATGGCCTATACATCCGGGCCCCCGTTTCGCCGTGCAGACCATCTTATTCTCTTTTAAATTTGGTCTTTATTTTTGTTTTCTTTTCTCTCTTTACTCTTTCTACTTTTCCAAATATTGATCTCCATTATATTTCGCTTCTTCCCTCTATTTCTCACTCGTCCTCCATTTGTTTTCTTAGTAAATACATACACACAAAAACGCTTGCACACACACACACACACACACACACACACACACACACATATATATATATATATATATATATATATATATATATATATATATATATATGTTTATATTCGGCATGATTGCAAAGTAACTGGCTATTTTATGTATGCGTAGCAAGTCAGGTGTCCTGATTTAACTCCCTGTAACTTTTCTTTGCGGTTTACTAAAAGAGCAAATCTACCAAAGCAAAACTTTGGAAGAACTTGAAGGGCGAATGTATGACGTTATGTCTTCCACACCCAAAGAGATTTTGGAAAAATCAATTGATGCGATTCATGGGCTATATCTGTTACCAATATCGAATTTTAATTAAAGACTCATTCTTAATTCTTCACTCTCATATCCATTTCTTGTAAAAATTATAGTTAATAAATAAATTATTAGTATTTTAAAATGGTAGTTTCTTTTCAATTACCCTATATATATATATATATATATATATATATATATATAATTAAATTGCTTTTTCATTGAAGATTAATATAGTTTACACTGCGACACGGAAATATGTTACGAGATATTTACCACATCATCAAACAGCCTTTTATTATTGTTTTGAAAACGGTTTTCATTTCTCTGCACCTGGGTTCACACACACACACACACACACACACACACACACACACACATATATATATATATATATATATATATATATATATATATATATATATATATATAGTCATCCGCAGACAGATCTGTTTCGCTGTATCAAATCTCATCGGTACTGTTAGACTCCGATTGAAACCCGACCGAATTGGCGACAGTCGGCGATTCTACCTTTGGGCTATGGGTGCTCGGTAGAAGAAGGCATAATTTTTAGCGTATGCATTATCATTATACACGCCCAATAGCTAGAGTGCGCTAATTCATTACGGAATGAGCTATGCGTACAAATATATATATAGTCATATTGAATCAGTCGGTGATTCTACCTCTGGACAATGGGCACTCGTTAGAGGAAGGCGTGTTATATATAATGTAATCACACGCCATATATATATATATATATATATATATATATATATATATATATATTGTAACTAAGTTGTTGAACTTGTAGAATTCAGCCACAAACAAACACTTAAACATAAGACCTTAAAAAGGTCAACAGAACTCAAAATAGAGACCAACCCGTCTAACATAAAAAAACAACAAAAAAAAAAAACAACAACAAAAAACAAGCAAATCAAACACAAATAAACGAGCTTTTCAACGAGATAATTCTCATTTCTAAAAAACCACCTGAAGATGAAGCCAAAAACATAATGGGCTGGCTTCGAACCACGAACATTTTTGTGTAGTGATACTATGAATTTATAAAAACATTGTAACAACCATTACAGTATATATATATATATATATATATATATATATATATATATATATAGGTTAATTGAAAAGTAACTTACCATTTTAAAATACTAATAATTTATTTATTAACTATAATTTTGACAAGAAATGGATATAAGAGGAAAGCGGTAAGAATGAGGCTGTAATGAAAATTCGATATTGGAAGTAGATATAGCTCATGACTCATCAACACACACACACACACATTTATATATCTGTGTGTGTGTATGTAATATTATTCGTATTAAATTATTCATTTTCATTTCTTTTCAACTGGATATATATATATATATATATATATATATATATATATATATACATATCCAGTTGAAAAGAAATGAAAATGAATATATATATATATATATATATATATATATATATATATGTGTGTAATTTTTTTATTAAATTATCCATTCCCTTGAGTATTGATTTCTGAACATGGTCACTTAGAACACTTGATTTAAAACAGAAAATATGTTGCAATTCTTCTCACAGCTATACCAGATTACCTGCCAATTTTGCGTACAAAGACGATAATTTAGATTTCATTTTAGATTTTCAATATGCATAACGAAGGAAATATTGGTATCTCATAGAAGATAGGTGGTGAGGTATACCCTAATATCATTACTATTAGAATTACACACTATACGCTACAAAAGAGATCATCAAATATAAACATGTTTTTTTCAGTCTAAATTTTGAAAGCAGTGTTTATTATATTCTTCGTATTACATGATGTTCTGATGCTGTATTTTATAGCGGCTTAGTGTGATATTTTCGGAGTGGCGAGTTCGATAACCGAGTAGTATTCATTACTTTCTATTATACGTAAATAAAATTTCGAAATACATGACTCCATCTCTTTTACCAGCAACTATAGTTTAAATCAGCTGTAGGCAACCCACAGCCCGCGTGCCACATCCGGCCCCTGTGGGAATCTTGTCAGGCCCGCTACCTCAATCTGGATACAATGTGAATATAAGTTAAGCAAACCAAAGTGACAGTTGATAGTCTGAATATATTGCGTCGAAGTTTTAAAAACAATATTTCTTTTAACCTCGAGAATGTGTTTATTTTTATATTTTATTTGTAGGGATCACCAAATTTTACGTACATCCTTACGTTAACTTTTTCTGTGAAATTGCTTTTGTGAGCGAGCAATTTTAAATGAATTTGAATAAGTTTTCTACCGATTTTGAAGAATGTTTTTTCAGTACTGATTTACGAAACACTTATTTTTAAGATGTAATATTTTTTAACAAAAGGTTGCCGATACCTGGTTTAAATAGTAGGTATTGCGCCTAGAGATATCATTGAAATGTTACCAGAATAAAATTTATCTTTTTTTTTCCGAGCATGTGCCTATGCGCATATATATATATTAGTCATCCACATACAAGCCAGTTTCGCTGTATGACAGCTCATCAGTGCGTCTAGACACATCCACTTGCTTTTGGCCGTGATCGAAACTCTATTGATTTGTTAACAGCCGGAGTCACTACCCCTAATCCATAGGCGCATGGAACCAGAAACGGAAATTTTAACGTGTTGTATACACACGCCAGTCACCGAAAGAACTCAATTCATTTCTACAGAGTAATGCATATAAAGCAAAAGTGGAAAATCTTTTAAAAATGTTCTTCTCTAGAGAGCTCAATCGTAATGAAGGGTAATGTTAAATCTGTCTAGAAATAAAAAAACTCTCATTAATTAACTACTCACTTTCTTCGAAATTCTAACGGTCAATCCACGAGACTTGTTCCCTCATCGCTAACACTCACCAACATTCCACACACAACTGACCAAATATAAGAAAAGAGGCTTTCCATTCCTAGCCACACCGCCTGATGAGACATTGAAGTTTCAATGTCGAAACAAATGTACCATTTGTAGTGTTTATATATATATATATATATATATATATATATATATATATATAAATTATATACATGTTCTAAAATATAATTTATAATAAATATTCACAGCTCTATATATTATATATCGAGCACTGTTTTAAATTAATGTTTTGGACGTTGTCAAAATTCTTTCTTCGTTCTCTATTCACTCGGATATATATATATATATATATATATATATATATATATATATATATATAGGATGAGTATAGATGTAATAAAATTTGGATATACAAAAAAGAGTGCTCATTACAGAGTAGGGCAAATAATATTTACTTAACATTTAAAAAATAATTAAAACAAATTTATCACAAGTTCATTCATCTGAAGAGAGGCAAATTTAGACTCAAAACACGCGTAGCGACGCAAACACCATTATGGACACTTAACATATCATGCACAAATTATGAAATTACGAAATATATCATACAGAAATAAATAATAATAGCAACAATATATCTACACTTTAAATAAAACTTTGACGGCTTCTCGCATATTTTCTAATATATATATATATATATATATATATATATATATATATATATATAGGGTTAGTATGGAGGTAATAAAATTCGGATACCAAAAAAATAAAAAATACAAAAATAAAAACACAATTCGTAAAAGAGTGCTCAATACAGAGTTGCGTAAATATTCTTTCTTTAAAATTTAAAAGATAATTATGTTATAAAATCACTACAAATTAGTTATTTTGTTTTAACACTTTTTGCGTCTTGTAAACCGATGGTTTCGATTTCGAACTGAAGAGTTTCAATGGTTCAAAACTAACCAGTTCCCCTTAATAGGAAAGCTATTATTATGCAGTCTGTGATGGGCAATATTGCTAATCTGAAAGACATGACAACATACTCTCAAAATAATTTCTTGACATATTAATGTTAAATTTCGATTAAAATATAAATTAATGTTAAATTTTGATTAAAATATAAATTACTGATATCATCAGACCAGAAAAAGCTCCAACTATAAATCACACATATACCATAAACACACACACACACATACATAAACACACAATAAAATTAATGACAGCAGCAGCAGCAGACAGCCAGCCAGGATTGACCATTCTTTGAAAGGCCAGGAACACGCTCGGACAGACACACGCTTCTCTGCCATTCTGAAGATGAGATTTTGATACCGAAATATTAATATATAATAAATAGGTAATACCCAAACATTTCTTTACATTCCTTTATTTTACTCAACGCGTTCTGACAGCCTTTAAGACATCAGTATATAAATATAAATATGTATTACAATTTGATAGAAGTTCTGAAAAAATCATCCATACACAGATATACCCCTACCTCATACAAGAACCAATATCTTCTAATATGATACATCAGTATCTGTCTGCTTTTCCCTTCTTACTTCCTGACATACAAAATTTGTTACTCCCACCCCATTTTCCTAAGTATGAATGAATTTTGTTTTTTACTTCTACTGGTATAAAATCCTTTAATACATTTCACTTTGATTAAATTAAAAAATTCTTTT
The DNA here is from genome assembly GCA_037127315.1 of Ascarosepion bandense. NCBI lineage: Eukaryota > Metazoa > Mollusca > Cephalopoda > Sepiida > Sepiidae > Ascarosepion > Ascarosepion bandense. The sequence goes on from JBBBDQ010000214.1 coordinate 1,623,492, forward strand.
CGTCGTTGCTGAAGAATCAAGGATTTTCTCGTAGAAATGGCTATCCAACGGGTTTAAATATCGAGTTTTTTGTTTTATTATATATATATTAGTGATAAACACATCGTATATCTTCTCGGCATGTCACCAATAGAACATTGTAGTTTTGAAGCTATAGGGAGATTGTTAATGTTTATTTGGTTCGGCCTTGTGTCAGGCTTAACTGAACCCTCTACAGCTTACAAGTTTTATCCAGAACTATCATCATCAGAATTATCAAAATGTCAATATCAGAAGGTTTTCGTCAGTTTTGTCGCCAGGTTGGAATATGGGGAATTGTGTGGAATAGTGTAAGAATAAAATATACACTTTTCATGTTAAAGTAGGAATTTATTAAAATAAACGAATAAGAATAATTCGTAGAGATTAATGTTCAATGAGAAAGTTAAAAGTATCAAGGTTTGTAGAAAATGTTCGTAGTCGTAATTGTTGAAAAAGTATATGCGTACGTATGTATGTGTTTGTTTGGTAGGAATTCCTTAGGATGGAAAAGAAGTAAAATGAATCAGCACGCGAGAAGGAAAGAGAAAGAGGACAAATGCCCTGGTCAGCTTGAAGCTTCTCTCATTACATTTTAGCTTGTCTTCTTTACTGCTTTTAATTCATTGTGACTAACGCCTACCGGGGCCTTTTATAGTATTCAAATTTCTGCACTGACTTTTGAAGTCCTAAAATCTTACAAGTAGCTCCCATTAGTCAAAAATTAATTGAACACCTACTTGCGAAATCTGTGTTCGACTTTTTCTCTAAGCACATAGGCAATACATTTTCTATTGAAGAAAAACCAAGGTTTTACACGTCATTGATGATTTTTGTAAAAGTGAAAAAGAAGGTTGATTTTAATTCTTAATTTCTTATTCCACTACAGTTTTTCTCATCATCTTCCAGCGAAGATGATCAAAATGTGACTGGAACAGCTCACTACCAACACCTCGCTTGAGAATCGTCTATTTAGCATCTAACCACGATTGCTCAATTGCCTGAGTTTATGCTCCTGTCACTGGATTCACACAATGACCATTTGAGGGTACAAGCATCGTAGATTTCCGTGCTGCATCTGGGTAGACATTACTACTAGCACCCTTTTTGTATGTCGCTTTCGTATTTCATCGCTCAACGCTAACCAGAGAGTGTATTCAACTGTTTTCCTATAAATATGCATTATTTTCAGAGGTATTTATATGAAGTTTTGAAAATTTCAAGAACTTTAAGTTTTCTAGTAAGGAGTTCGATTTTCAATATAAGGCTCAATGTAAATGCCAAGAAATCCGAATCATCATGGGAGATTTGAGTGCCAACGTAAGCAAGGAAAGTGTAGGTATGACAGGAGGTGACACGAAAAACTGGATAGACTATATAACCATAAACAGGAGATTCAGAAATGCAGTGGTTCAAAGTAAAGCCTATCCAGGCGCCGACTGTTGAAGCGACCACGCCCCAGTCATCTGAAAACTAAAGTTGAATTGAAGAAGAATAGTGCAGCACCAAAACCGTAATACAACACGCTCGTGAATGACCTCAACCTACAGAAAGAATACACTAATAGCCTGAAAATCAAATACAAAGAACAAATTGGAAAAGGACACTCGAAATGGGACTCGCTAAAGGAAGCAATAGTAACATCAGCAAACAAAATTGTCCTAAAGGAAATTAGGCGCATAAAAAAAACGAGTGAATGACTGAAGAGGTTCTGGACATGATGCAAAGGAGGCAGAAAATAATATCAAGACATGGAATGGAATACAGGGAACTACACAAGGAAAGAAGAAGAAAATGTAGACAGGCTAAAGAGAAATGAAGTAGAGAGATTGAGCAGGAATAATAAAGCAGACGTGCATAAGGAAATAAAAGAACTGACAGAACAAAAAAGCCTGCTCTTCATCAGGATGTATAAAATCCAATAAGGGAACACTCATTTTGGAGAAAGAGGAAATAATCCAACGATGAGAAGAATATATAAAATATCTTTTCCACAACAAGAGTGAGCAACCAATAATACGTAAAGATGAGGATGGACCGGAAATATTAATGCCTGATAAGGAATCTGAAATAGCCAAACTAAATAGAGACAAAGCAACTGGACCAGACGGTATAGTCATAGTGCTTCTGATAGCACTGGAAGAATTTGGCATAGAGATAATTACAGAAATAATAAATTTATAATAGTGGTGTAATATCAGATAACCTCAGCAAGTTTATCTTCATAGCCTTAGCTATGAAGTCAGGAGTGCGAACAGAACCATTTGTTTAATGAGCCATATAACAAAACCGATCGTCCGAATCCTGATGAATAGAGCGAGAAGCAGAATCAGGCCAGAGATAGGACAGGAACAGTATGGTTTCATTAAAAACACTGGAACTAGGAATGCCATATTTATTATTAGGATGCTCTCTGAAAAGGCAATACAAATGAAGAAGGACTTATACCTGTGGTTTATTGACTATGCAAAGGCTTTTGTACGCCACAAAGAATTGATGGAGATGCGCGGCAGCCTAGACATATTTGGGAAAGACTTAAGAGTAATCAAGAATCTTTACTGGCAGCACAAGGATGTGTCTTTTCACTGGATCTGTTTCACTTGTACGGCGAGAATATTTTGAGGACACTAGAAGTTATGCCTGGATTTGTCATCGGAGGCCATAATTTAAACAACCGAAGGTACGCAGATGATATAGTGCTGATAGTAGATGCAGAAAACAAACTACAAGACTCCCTATAGAAGGTAACTGAAGAGAGTGAGAAGAAAAAAGTACAAATAAACTACAAGAAAACTGAATGCATGTTCATTAGCAAAAGAGGGGTGCCCAATATGCCAAATACAGGTCGGAGATACTAGAATTAAGCAGGTCCAAAAATATAAATACCTAGGAAGTGTTATAACAGAAGATGGAAAGTACGACACAGAGATCCGAAGGCGAATTGGCATGGCGAAGGAAGCAGTCTAGAAGTTGAGTAAAGTATTAAGAAAAAGGAAAATTATGCTAGAAACAAAGAATAGGGTACTGGATTGCTATTTGATGTCAGTTCTTCAATATGGCAGTGAATGCTGGACAATATCATCAAAGCTGAAGGAAAAACTTAAAGCAACTGAAAGGTGGTTCTACAGAAGGATGCTGCGAATATCATGGGTGGAGCATGTGAGCATTGATGAGGCTTTGGAAATGATGGAAACGAAAGGGAAAGTAATACTGAGCATAAGGAAGAGACAGCTGAAGTTCCTGGAACTTGCAATGAGGAAGGAGTGCTTGGAGAACCTGATAATAACATGCCACAAAAAGAGAAAAAAGACAGGGGAAAGCAACGGACACCATATTTGAAGGACATAATCAGGTAGATGATGGAACGAGGGTTGCATGGTGTAACAGGGGAAGGTGTGCTAAGAACCACCAGAGATAGGGAGACGTGCAAATACATGATCGCCTACTTCCTGAAGGGACAGGGCACAGAGAAGAAGAAGAAGAAGAATATTAAATGCAAGTATACGTTTTTCTCATCATTTGGGGTTAACTAAACTGAAACCTTTTATTCATATTATATAGATATCTCGCCAATAAACCTCTTGTCAGAAAACAAATTTATATCTCTTCTTTTTTTTGCATCGTTCTTACGCAAACTCTCTTTCTGATCAAACCATAAAAAATTTTTCGTCAAACCTTTTATTCATATTATATAGATATCTCGCCAATAAACCTCTTGTCAGAAAACAAATTTATATCTCTTTTTTTTTGCATCGTTCTTACGCAAACTCTCTTTCTGATCAAACCATAAAAAAATTTTCGTCACAAGACAGTTTTGTCGACAGTAACATTCGATTATCTCTGTCGGCTTTCGCTGAACAGTGCTTAACGGAGAAAACACTGGTCAGGTATATTTTAATATCATTACTATTAAAATTTTCATCCTAAATACTCTAAAAAAAGAAATTGCATTAGTTGCTAGGGCTAATTATTTTAAAAATCCAAGCAATAAATACAGTGAAATTTATCTTTTTCATGGCACAAATAATTACTAGAAACGTTAACCACCTGGAGACATGTAATAGAATTCCTAGAAAAAAATCGTAGCCCACACTTATGGTGTCAGTATCAAACAAATAAAAATGATTTAAAAACGATTTTGGAAATAGGAAGATATTTTTTATAGAATCCCCTAAGAAGAAACATAAAAGAAAGCATATGGAATAGGTCACATGATTATCACATAGAAGCATTTTGGTGTGGGGTAATGAGTAGACAGCTTGTATTGCTATGTCAAGTACGAGTGAGTAGTAATGTGGATTGTGCTACACCTAAGCTACGCTTATAGTATTACCATAAGGTCATCGGGTAGTGGCTATAGGTGCGGTGAATGGCGTACTAAGTTCGAATTCCTACCGTGGTCGTTAAAACTGCTTTTGCAAGATATCTGTACAGAAATGTATGAATCTGGTTATACTCTCTACAGATAACGTGAGTTTCATATAGCAGACTTGGATTTCTAGCCTTGGCTGATAACTAGTCTAGGAGACGAATGATTCTGAATTCAAACCAGTTGGGTGTGAGGTTAGCAACTCTCCTCTGTATAACCAACATCTTACAGAAAGCACAACATCGACTCTTATATATATATATATATATATATATATATATATATATATATATATATATATATGTATGTATGTATGTATTGTCATCCGCAAACAGACCTATTTCGCTGTATCACAGCTCATCAGTACGAGTAGATTCCGATTGCTACACAACTCAGGCTCGAAACCCGACCGATTTGGCGTCAGTCGGTACCATGGTTTCAGCCTTTCGGTATTGTAAAGTGTTATAGAATGATTGATTTCCTGATGCCTTAATTTCAATGCACAACAGGAAGTTGAAAATATAATTTTAAAATAAAAGAGGGAGTCAAAACTAGCGTGATAGTTTTGTAGATGAAACCAAAATGTACTTTCTAATGCGTATACATCCGGAAAAGCTGGCTTGTTAGAAAAAGATATAATTGGTCTAATAAACAAAACCAAATTTAGAAGTGTTAAAAGTAATTTTAAAAATTTTAAGTACTGAAATAAAAAAAACAAAAAACACAAACATTCTTTTTAAAACAAGCAATATTTATACTATAAACCCGAACGATGACAGGAAGAAAATAAATGATAACTTACTAAATCTTACAAAAAGGCAACATTGAAAGTATAAATAAGGAGGCGAGAAAGATCTCTATAAAACTAGATATAAGTGTCAAGTCCAGATACTAAGCGATAAGCAAGCATTTCTAACAATAAAAACCATAAGGATGGCTTTCCTAATAATCCCTCTTTTTGAGAAAATTAAACCAGGATTAGTATAATTTAATAAGGATTGCTACGCAAGCTAACCAATGGAAGGGCACAAGTGAATGTATTTCTTGTTTCTAGAATATTAGAAATAAAGAAAAAATGTTTTCCTAAAATAAGATATCAAGAACTTTTTCCAATCAATTTTGAAAAAAGTTGCTTGAAACTTTGGATTTTTCTAAGCGCCTTATAAAATACCATCTGTATATGTGAACAAAGTTTACATTGCCGTAAATCTATACTATTCTACAATGGTGATGCATGGATTAAAAATAAAAAAAACGTCTTTGATGTACCACAAGGTATGTTCGATGGAGTCGAAGTTTCCAAAGTAATGGGTCTATATATTTTATATTAGATGGTCCACATAGACTACCAAGGACTCTAAAGATATGACACATTAATTATAGAGCCAGAAAACAAAGGAGTAAATAAAAAAGAAAAATAGTTTTCAAACGCTCCAAGAGATACGATTCATTCTGAAACAAAGTTCGTTATGAACATAATGGTTGTCCAAGATTTAGATGTTGAATTTAATCTAAAAACTTGAAGTGTCTCTCAATATATTAAACACAATATAAAATTGAGGTACGTGACGATTGGATCTAAACATCCTTCTAATATGACCAAACACATCCCCGAAGAAATAGAATGCAGTTTGCTTAGAGATTTCTCCTGTAAAAGAATTTTCAATGAAATAAAGAGAGATTACAATAAAGCTTTAAAATAAAATGAGCTTAAATATAAACTGGTATTTTAACCTCAAATAAACAAGCAAATGAAAAATAACGCAAGAAAACGGAATATTATTTGGTTTAACCCACCTTTTAATTTAGAGGTAAAATCCAAAATAGCGAGAATATTTTTCGAAATGCTTAATAAACACTTAAGATAAGCAAATTAAGAATGCTAAATTATATAAGATATATGATACGAACACAATCAAATTAAGTTGCAATTGTAATTTAGAAAATTTCATCAAAAGAAAAAAGTCAGTTATTTTAACAATAACTTACAACAATATATCACTTATAATTAAAACTGTAAATGTAGAGAAAAAAGATATTTTGGAGATTTTAAAACCGAAGAATCTTTTATGAAGTACATTTATTTAGGAAAAGAACAAGATATAAATGCACAGACCAATGTATAAGTGTAATGAAGTTGTTGAAAATCATCATTTTATTGCACAATAAATGGACTCGTTTAAAGTGTACATATAAACCTACCTACAGAGAATGGCAATGATTGTCACAGAGAGTTTTCTCGCTTCGACGGCATTTCTCACTGTCAGCTCTCTGCTTCCGAGCAGAGAGCACTAACACAGTCGTGGTTCCGCCGAAGGGTAGAAGCACGACTGGGCAAAAATAGACAGACATTTTTTGGCCGGGCCATATAGCCCGGAAATCCCAGTTATAAAAACTGACCATGTGTCACATGTTGCCCTTACTGGGAGGGACAGCTAAATATAGATTGTCACAGAGAGTTTTCTCGCTGCGACGGCATTTCTCACTGTCAGCTCTCTGCCTTCGGGTAGAGGGCGCTTTCTGCTTCCGAGCACAGAGCACTAACCAAGTCGTGGTTCCGCCGAAGGGTAGAAGCACGACTGGGCAAAAATAGACAGACATTTTTTGGCCGGGTCATATAGCCCGGAAATCCCAGTTATAAAAACTGACCATGTGTCACATGTTGCCCTTACTGGGAGGGACAACTAAATATAGATTGTCACAGAGAGTTTTCTCGCTGCGACGGCATTTCTCACTGTCAGCCCTCTGCCTTCGGGTAGAGGGCGCTCTCTGCTTCCGAGCAGAGAGCACTAACCAAGTCGTGGTTCCGCCGAAGGGTAGAAGCACGACTGGGCAAAAATAGACAGACATTTTTTGGCCGGGCCATATAGCCCGGAAATCCCAGTTATATAAACTGACCATGTGTCACATGTTGCCCTTACTGGGAGGGACAACTAAATATAGATTGTCACAGAGAGTGTTAGAGAGAGAAAGTGCGTAGCAGTTGAGTAGTTGGACCGCCGCTTAGTTGGTCTCTAAGAATATTCACTCATTACCTGGACTTACTTCTTCTTTACAAGATTGTATATATTGATTCATACTAACAGTATTCTTAGTATTCCTGTAGTTACTAATTCGTGTTCCACATTGTATACATTTTGTTCAATATAACTTACATTTTATCTCTCTATATCTGTTTTTGTTATTATTATTTTGTGTGGTTTCTAAACAAGAATCTACAATAGAAGGTAATTTTTAAAAGAAAAAAGTCATAAATCACCATTCAAGCTAGAAAATCTTAGGAACTTTACCAAACCAGCCAAACATGTGTGAAAATTAAATTTTAAATTCGTAATGTAAGCTTTAATATATTAAGAAAAGTCATGCTTTACTGCAATAATGACGTCTGCCGAGTATGGCAAGAAGAAAAGTTGGCTATAGCATCATTTCCAGAAAGAAGAGAATATTTACTAAATGAAAATCTCAAATATTTTCTGGATTGATACGCATTACAAGTACATTTTGGGTTTATATAAACACGGATAAAATGATGCACAATACTATATCGATAGTGTTGACACACACCTCTAACTTTAAACTTCCTGTTATGCGTTCAAAATAGAACATTAAGAAGTCCGTCAGTCTCTAACACCTTACGATACCAAAAGATTGAGACTTTAGTAGCATAATTATTTTGATATTTAAAAGCTCCACATGTTAAATCTTTACCTTTTATTTAAACTTCTATTGATATTTTTAATACTAAAGTTTACTGGCCTAATTTAACTCTCACCAATAACTGTTAAATAATTATATATGTTTTTATAATCATTTCACCCCATCAAGGCAGTTTTACTGCCACTGGTGCGCAGGGGGTTACATAAGAGGAGAGTGACGAGAAAGAGGAACAAGTTATAGGGTGTGTCAGAGAATAGGTAAGAGAAGATTGAGAACACTAGTGTGAAGAGAGCTGATGAGTGTCGAGTAGACGCGGAGAATAACATGAGGGAACGGATGCGAGTCAGAGAGATATGAGATGGCAATTGACTTTACATTTAAATTCTCGGAGATAGTAGCTGTCAGGGAATCAAGTATACGGCAGGGAATTTCACAGGCAGGAAGTGCGAGAAAAAAAGCTGAATAGTAAAAGTTGCGGTTACATTTTATTGGTTTCACTGTAAAATGGTGGGACCTATTTGCTAGTCTAGTAGCTCGAGTAAATTCATGCAAAAGGGGCAACAGGGAGCTAAGCTAGTAGTAACAGAATCCGTGAAATATTTGTAGAAGCTGTATTACACCTGTGAGAAAGTGACTACAGTTGAGTTACCAATTGACATTGCATATTCTCCGATGAATAGCAGGGGCACCCGACCAGATTTGACAGCAGTATTCAAGACACGAGGGGATGGTAGATTTATATATGTGCAGGATGGATTAAGACGGAAAAGAAACTTCCTAGCACTACACAGTGAACCAACCTTCTTAGCAGCAGATGTAGCTATGGATTCGATGTATTAATTCCCCTTGCGGTCTGCTGAGAGTGATAATCCGAGAAGGCGCAGTGTTTTACTTTCAGAGTGATTCGCCTGATGATGTTTATGGTGGGTGTAAGTGGGATTGTCAATGGTGGTTAATAGATAGGAGATTTGTTTTGGAACCATTAACATTTAAGTACCATTTCTTATCCCAGTCCACCACACATTGGAGGTTATTTTCAAGCTCAGCAGCGAAATTCGCTTTGTCAGTCTCAGCGGAACTCAGGATGTGGAATTAGTAAATATGATGCACTTAAGATATCTTTATATATATATATATATATATATATATATATATATATATATAATTAATTTTTTAATGACTTAGTTTATGATCATAATAAAATTAGAGCAGAACATAGTTGTATTAAAAAATGCTCAATGTAATTATATTGTAAAATTTTGAATATTCTTTATTGTAAACAAGTTATTACGTGATCTAGTTTTCAACCAATGATTATTGCAAATCGCCTGAAAGCACCACGTGGTAGAAACATTGGTCGCCTAATAACTTTTTTACAAATGAATAAAATAAATTAATATATATATATATATATATGTATATATATATATATATATATATATATATATATATATATATATGTATGTATGTATGCATGCATGTATGTATGTATGTATTAGTAAATGTATACTGACCACTTTATGAAAATTCTGCTTGCCTAAAATCCATTTGCATCAGGAAACGTCTAAAAATAAAATAATTTTGGCACTAACCAGCATTACAATGTAGTACTATAAGCAAATTTTTCATAAAGTGCTCGATATCGAAGCAAATATATAGCGTTAGTAATGGGGAGAAACTTGAGACCCAAATAAAGAGTGTTATTTCAGTTATTCAGACTACGAAGTTTCACGAGGGCATTATTTTGTTATCCTCACTCGATCTGATCAGTTATTTTTTACTCTTTTTATCCACTGTACGTTGATAGAAAAAATGTCACTGAAGAGAGAAGACATTACAGTAATATTGAAGTCGGTATGACTTAAATAACACCACTCAAATAAGTGACAACTTTCTTCACATTATATATTATAATAAAAATATCACAAGAAATTGGAAGTACATTAAAACCCCTGTTCAAGCGTTTACTTTTATAAAGACTGCTCGATACAGTGTAGAGCTTAATATTATAATTTTGTTAATACAATGGTTTATAAAATCATAATATCACAACACAAAAATTTTCATGTTTCAGGACAATAGTGTTCTTCTTCAGGTGATATAAATGATGAAATTGATTTATTTTTATAATATAAGATGGATTCATAGTTACTTTGAAAACTGGAGAGTGATAGTTGGAGAAAATAATTTAGGTGTGTCAGTATTGTACAATCAAAAATGAGAATTATGTAACCATGGATATTTAATATTTTGGTTATGCAAAGGGTGCAGAATGGCTCGGATCTAGACATGCCACGTTTTAGTTTTGTCTGGATAAGATACATAGTTGGACCATATATTTTTTAAATGTGTAGACAATAATTTTTAACAAGAGGTTGGATTTTAGTTTTTTTTTATTGAACTATAGACTTTTTTACTACTATGTCTTGAGTAAAGGGGCTTGAATGTTTAGGTTAGAATTAGGATGAAATAATTATGGTATACTTAGTTATATTGTATTTAGAACAACAATGAAGTATTGTGCGGGTAATTTATTTTAGTAAATTAATTTTTATTTTTTAATTATTTTGGAGTATAAGTTCTAAATGAAACATTGTAATTATTTAAATTTTAAAGAATATTATTTTGTCTGACTAAGGTACATAATTGGATCCACAATACTTAAATGGGTAAATACTTTTTAACAGCAAGTTGGATTTTTTTAAAACTACTTCATGAGAAAAGGGCAAGAATGTTTATGTTATAATTAGGATTAAATAATTATGGTACATTAACGTAGATTGTAGTTAAAAAAAACTAATTAGGTCTTGTGTGTGTCATTTATTTTATTAAAGTTTTTTTTTAATTAATTTTAAGTTATATTAAACCATAAGTTATAAGTGAAACATTGTAGTTTTTTTTATAAATTAAAATAGAATTATTTTATCTGGGTAAGATACATTGTTGGAACATACATTATTTAAATGTGCAGACAACAATCTTTTACAGCAAGTATAATAAATAAAATAATAATAGAAGTAATGGATACTTATGAAAGTCAGTCACTCAAGTGCCATACGTGATACACGCTTGGGCGATCATGTCTCGAAAGAGACATGACTGACTGGGCAGAAGATTATCCCGCAGTAGGTTGCCATTGCTTTCTGCGGTAGACTGGTTGCCGACCAAGGCTATAGAACCCAATCTGTCCTGTTATTTAACCCATAACTGGAAGGAATAGGCGGATTAATACCTTTCCCAAGGGTATTTGCGCGTAAGTGAATGCAATGAATTCAGCTGGAATTCGAACTCGGTTCCCCGATTTCTCGTTCCGAGCCGATATCCAATGCACCACAACGCACATCCTCATGTACTTATGAAAGTACATTCTACAATTAGATATTTACTTTTAAAAAGTGCTCATTACAAAAGTAGAGCATAAATACACCATCATCAGTCAGTAAAATGTGGTTAATTTATTTTGTAATATAAGGAAATTTCAAAACTGTACAAAAACAAAAAAGGAAAAATGAAAAAATAATTAAAAACAAGGTCACCGGAATTAATTTGGGAAGTTATAACGCCCCAAAAAACATTGTGTGTAAGTTTTAATAGACGGTAGTGTAAGAATGTTTTGCCACGAGAAGCCAGATATGAAAAAAATTTAATCCGGATGAAGAAAAAAATACATTATAAAGAAAATAATATATATATATATATATATATATATATATATATATATATATATATTAATGAGCCATTACTCTATTTGGATATCTACAAGAACTCTTACGACTAACAGTTCATGACAGTGATGATTTTTTTTCAAACTTAAACTTGTTTATAAATCGAACTTTGTCTGTGTGTGTGTGCGTCCGTTACCTATAGACTCCGAAACGGCTGAACCGATTTTTTTGAAAATTTACATAGTTGTACTATAAGCATCTGCGAGTGTTCTTAGCTTGATTTTTTTTTCTGCATTCTGTTGAGGTTGAATTAAACTCGATATAGCTTGGTGGAACTCTGCTGAGCTTCTTTTACCCATAGGAGTGGTAGTAGATGCACACTGCTGATGAGTCCCAAATATAGGAGGAAACGGCTCTCCAGTCCTTTCTGCAGTCTGTTGAGGTTGAATAAAACTCGATGAATTACTTACTTAATATTTCAAATTCTCCTACAGTTTCTGATCTGTATATCGTTGCTTGAACCGGCTTCTAATGCTTCAGTATAAGGGGCTTGGTGATAGTAGTCGTGACTCTGGGAGACACAGTTCTATGGGTAAAAGAAGCTCAGCAGAGTTCCACCAAGGCATATGTGAATGAGCGGCGTTATATCGAGTTTAATTTGTTACCTCTTCGTCACCGGGGCCTGCGATACAGTTGGTATGACATCTGCATAATAACGCAACTATCTGGGTTTCAATTCCTGGCAGTGGATGCTCACTGGTGAAGAGTCCTAAATATAGGACAAAACGGCTGTCCAGTGCTCTCTGCTTTCTGTATTCTGTTGAGGTTGAATGGAACTAGGTGAATTATTTACTTAATATATCCAATCCTCCTATGATTTCCGATCTATTATATATATATATATATATATATATATATATATATATATATACAGAGTTTTTGTTTGATAAACAACAAATATTGCATATTTTCCAACATATTTGTAGACCTACCACTTTTTATATTTTAATAATTTAGAAACTTGCAATTATAACTCCTTTCATCAGTCCCACAGTTTTTTTTTCTCGAGCCAGTGTGACGTTAGAGTCTGACTAATGAAAATCATGTATTCCGAATCTTCAAACCTATATGTAAAATTAGGTTTTGAATACCATTAATGTTATTAAAATTGAAGCATACTTTTTCTTGGGGCTCAATAATTTTCGGAAGAAATGTTGCTTACATACTGACACACCAACACAAAAGAAAACAATTAAAAACGTCAGCCATCAGCCGCCGACTCAGGCCTTGCTCTCGACGCACAAAATAGATGGGAATAGCCTACTGCTGTTAACTAAAACATTGTCTACAAATTACATATACATTAGGCCGACGGCCATAAAGTAGGTCTGTTCACATCTCACATCGTACTAAAATCATTTAATTACTTTATAAAACGAAATTCACTGCAAGAAAAATTGAACATTTTATTGCTATTGTATATTTCTGAAAGGAATATATAAATTTTATTTCAATTGAAATTCTGCTTCTTTCTTTTCCTTCAGAGAATAAAATTTTTTTATGTTTCATTTAAAGATGTGATGTTGCGGTTGTTAAATGTTTGGAACCCCGACTCAGAGATATCAGATAAATAATGGGTAGACGGACCCCGACAGTTGTGAACAACGACGGTTAAAGAGTATTTATCTTATAGTCTTTTAAAAGGCAACATACTTTTTTTTTAAACATAACCATATCGCCGAGACATTTCATCTACTGAGTGACAATGGCTGCGACCGATCTAAAGAAGTAATATTAACGGTGAACCTCTAGCATCCAACAGAACAAATATAAAAACATAGTTCTCCCAACTACGTGCAATTTTTAACTAAAAACATTTACATGCGCAAATTCGCGTTATGCATATCTAGTGGAGTAACTTTCTCCAGATGTTGAACGTGAAGTTGATTTACTTCGACAAATGTCCAAGGAAGACTTTTGTGATGAATTAAATGGCCATTATACTCGGCTCAAGCAAATCCAATCAAAAACTTCACACAATATGTGATGATAAAATTTTTAAAAACATAAAATATACAAAATATATTAGATAGATTTTTCTATCCTATATACTCAAATAGATTTGAAAATTTGAAAATTTCAAAATTTCAGCGTCTCCTCTTCGTGTGCATACGTAGTTTAAAGCATCACTTTCGTCCAATGTAAATCCTCTTAAGAGGAATAGTAACAATTTTAAAATTTGTTCTTGTCACTAATTTTATATATATATATATATATATATATATATATATATATATATATATATATGTGGGGGGTGGGGGTGTATGTGTGTGAATTAGTAGTAATACAAAACCGTATGAAGGCCATAAATAAATTAAATTTAATACTTACAGGCCTTGTAGAAGAAAACACGATGAGCAATAAAAAAAAATCCCAAGGTAAAACGTCCGACCAGTTTCAATTCAAACCTCTTCAGGGTTTTATTGTTCATCTTGTTTTCTTCTACAGTTCCTGTAAGTATTAGACTTACTTTATTTCTGGCCTTAATATATATATATATATATATATATATATATATATATATATATAAAGAAAAACTCAACACGTCATTTAAATTGGTTATAAATTATAATTCATTTCAATGGGATAAATTAGCTCATTTAATCAGGCCACATACAATATATATATAATTTTGGTAGATCTGGCGATTAAGTTACTATGGTTTTGATCTTTTTTAGTTTCTTCAGTCGATCTTTGATATCTAAAATCTCTTGAGCACTTTTAATACCACTGTTTAGCAGTCTAATCTAAATTTGATTAAAATTTAACCTAAAGTTAGTTTTCATATATATATATATAACCGTACTGATGAGCTGCGACACAGCGAAACAGATCTGTCTGCGGATGACTATTTACACTCTCACACCCTGATTGAGCACTCTGGTAGAATGGTAGACTTTGAAAAACAGTAGCTACTCTGTCATGAATGCATAGCTCATTCCGTAATGAATTAGAAAACTTCGGCTATTTGGCGTGTATAATGATAATGTAAACGCTAAAAAGTCTGCTTTCTTCTACCGAGAGCCCATATCCCAGAAGTAAAATCGCCAACCGGCGCCAATTCGGTCGGGTTTCAATCCTGGGTTAAAAAGCAATCGGAGTTTAACCGTACTGATGAATTGTGATTCAGCGAAACAGATCTGTTTGCGGATGACTATATATATATATATATATATATATATATATATATATATATTCTCCAACTACTTACGTTTTCCAAGAACGAACATGTATGTGGCTATACATGACCCCATTTCGGAAACACCTGCTGAGGAATTTTTATGTTTGCTGTCGTTTTTAACCCATCTATGCTGAACTCACAGGCTGAAAGGAGTTTCAACAACACAAGTTCGATTAAACTCTAGATCCCAATGATTTGTGACATCGTGACTTCATCAGTTCATAAAATAATGAAATTCGGAGAAATCATCTTCGATTGTGATATCTGATGAAGGTATCATATAGAAAAGGGAACATGCTCAGAGTTCGGCCTCCAGCGTTCAACTTACTATCGAGTGAAAAGAACACGGAAAGAGCAGTAAAACGTGAGTCGACTGCAAAAAGTAATGGCAACCTACTGCGGGATAATATTCAGCCCGGTCAGTCATGTTTTTTTCGAGACATAATCACCCAAGTGTGTATCACGTATGGCACTTAA
This sequence comes from Ascarosepion bandense, assembly GCA_037127315.1. NCBI lineage: Eukaryota > Metazoa > Mollusca > Cephalopoda > Sepiida > Sepiidae > Ascarosepion > Ascarosepion bandense. The sequence goes on from JBBBDQ010000214.1 coordinate 1,638,919, forward strand.
CTGACTGGCTGGTAGAAAGGCTTTTAAGTCAAGCTGGCTTTGCAATAATGTGCTCAATATTCGAGATACAGATAAAGCATTAATATAGAAAAAGAAATTGTCACTTAACTTGTTGGCTTCACTTCCGTCATTTTGACTTCAAAGTTTCTTGAACATGTTTTCTTAACAGGACTTGTCCTTTCATCAGATGATATTTTTGTAAAATGTGTGTGTTTACATATTGTTGTGAAACAGGTGTTGTTTGTTACTTTCTGTACAAGTCTGTAGCTGTGTGCTATTTTTTATTATTTATTTATTATTTTCTTGGCTTTAAGAGTCAGTGTTAAATGTTTGCATGTGTTTGCGTGCTTGTGTGTATGTGCATGTGTGTATGTGTATGTGCGCGTTTGGTTGTCTTCAAACATTGGCACACATACCGGCATGATTGCAGGGGTCAATTGTATATGTGATTTTAATGTAAATTGGTGCACTTTTTATGATAGGTTGTTGATTGCATTTCTTGGACTTCTTTGTGTGAGGCTTTTTTGTTTTTCTCTTAACATTATTTTAATATTATTGATATTATATATAATTAGTGTACAGATTAGTGTTTGCCCGCTCATGTATATTTGCGGATGTGCATTTTTGTGTTGTAATCTTATTTTTTATATTGTGGTAGGTATATGTGTTAGTTTCTCGTGTGCTTTTTATTGGCGGGTTTGGTGGGAAAAAAAAGGATATTTTTTTTATAATTGATATTGTATTTATTCTTTTCTAATTGTTTTTCATTTGGTATACATAAATGAAAGTGTTAGGTGTGATGAACTGCGTTTATATTACACTTATTCGTTTTTATTTTAATGGAAAATTAATTAATTATTTGAGAGTCTCCATCTCCGCATTATTTCATTTTTCTTGTTTAGTAGTTTTCTTTAAAGGCTTTAATAGTGATTATTGCTAACATTTTCTCCTAGCACAGTTTGAGATTTTTTTATTGCGGTTAGGTAGCGCTCCTATTTTATGATTTCCCATTTACTTTAATAGAGATATTATTCTCTATTTAGCCCCCCATATATATTTTAATAATGTTGTGTTGTTTATATATTATTCTGTTTTGAATGACGTTTTTTAACTGTTGAATCGTTCTTTAAATGCTATTTCTTTTTGCTGTGGCGTTTAATCAGTTCTTTTCTGCAATGTTAATGATATTTGTTACGGTTGCTTTATATATTATATTGTTTGTTAGATATTTGTTGCTGAGGGGACAGTTGTTTCTATTTCGACAATGGAATTTTTTGCTGTTGTTTTGCTCGTTTATGTTATTACAGTTCTTATTGTTTTACTGGTTAATTTTTAATGTAATATGTTGTTATTTTCTCTCCGTTATCCATGCGGTTGCAACTCATTTTTATTGTATTTGTGGATGATTTTTTATAGTTTTCTGTGTTTGAGACGTTTTTCATTTATTTTGAAGAAAATGATTCGAATTTTTATTTATATTGTATTATTTAAGTATGGGTTGATCCAATCTATGTTTATGTTACTGTTAAGATTCTTTAAATAGTTTATGTTTGTGTATTCAAGTTTATTCAAATAACCACTATATCTTGGTGTTAATTATTATATATTCTTTTGTTTTCGTTGAATATGCCTAAGCTATTATAATTCGTTGAAATTCTTTTCTTTATATATATAAGTATGTTTGAATATGCTAGGATGGTGTTTGGGATTTTTGTTTAATGTATATAAGGTTTTGCGTACTTTTCTGAATGGTTTTTTTATGCCTTGCTGTTTAATTTCAATATTATATCTAAAAAATTATTATTTTATATCAAAATTATTGTCTATGGTAAATCGTAGTGTGCTGAGTATTTCTATAATTTGTTTCTTATTTTCGTATTTTTCTGATATTTTATTCTTATTTTTTCATATTACTTCCATATTATTAAAAATCAGCATAAAAACGGAAGATAACAGAAAAATGTAGAAAAACGTAAGAAAGAAAAGAAAAATGATAACCAAATAACATGATATTCTTCGAGAGAAAATCGTACATTAAATGACTTACACACAAATATAACAAAGAACACAGTTGCACAACAGTAAATAAGCACAATGAATGAAAAATATCAGACTATGAGTGAGTGAGTTATTCTACGTTTAAGAAATTTCCAAGTCAGCATGAAACAGACTCTCGCCTATGGCTGTTGACTTCAAGGTCTACTTTTACAATTACATAGGCTCTATCCATGACACTCAACACTTTAGATTCATAAATATAGCATACTCTAAAAGTATAGTTCATCATATATATATATATATATATATATATATATATATATATATATATATATATAGATAGATACATAGATAGATATAGATAGAGATATAGATATAGTTTATCGAGGCAGTTTTCTAAACATATACTGTTAAATATGAGACAATGAATGCCTATTATGTTTAATCATGAGCCGTTCTAAACATCGTATTTGGGGTTTAATTTCAGGTGAAAATAAAGACAAAAATTATCCAACATTTGGATAAATTTTATTAAGTTTGTTCTAAGCTTTTGGGTCACATGAGCCATCCTCAGAGAGGTTACAAGGACGTTAACATAAGAACATCTACCATCAAAGACGATTTTGTCGTGTGTTGATATAGAGCTTTGCTAAGCAGCAATAACAATTACCAAATAACAAACGCAGTTCGTAAAACTATAATGCGGTTCTATGACGTCACACCACTTGAGAGCTTGAAATGTTAACAGACCCATATATTTAAATGCAATGTAATGTGTTATGACCAGATTTAAACGTGTGGTTGTTTGGATTTAATGTAGATGGCCTCGAAATCCGAAGGGTCTTTTTACTGTGTGTATGAGTGAGGATTATTGTATTGTTGACTAAAATCTATCTAATATTACATACATGGCTATTTTTTTCTAAGAAATATTGTTTAATTGTTCTCTGATCAGAAAGAAGACAGGCAAGTCTACGGGAGAGCGTAGTTGTCGTAAAACCAAGATATAATATATAATAAACCCACTATATATATTGGTTTTACTACAACCACTGTCTCCCTGATTGAACGGCTCATGATTAAACATAATAAACATTAATTGTCTCTTATATTTAACAGTATATGTTTAGAATATATATATATATATATATATATATATATATATATATATATATATATATATATATTTGAAATGATTTGTTTGAACATTATTTTTTATCGTATTTAAGTAGATATTCTGTTCATAATCAAACAGCATTATGTGTTTATTTCTACTGGCCTGATTATTTACGATGATTTTTTTTGTGACGAAAATGTGTGTCATTCGGCATGATTTGTACCTGCAACGCCTATCCACATAGAGGAAGCCTGATCTGGTGCGTCTTAGACCTCTCTACCACCAATGACGATCAGTCTAAACCAAGACGAGAGGTCTAAATCATGGTGGTGGATGACTATATATATATCACAGCTCATCAGTACGGTTATATCCGTTTGCTTCTAGCTAGGATTGAAATTCGACCGATTTGATATCAGTCGGCGATTCTACCTCTATGGACGCTCAGTAGAAGAAGGCAGGTTTTTAGCGTGTGATATACCATGTTAACATACGCCAGTATCTGAGAGTGTTCTAATTCATTATTGAATGAACGATGCGTAGATGCTATATATATGCTGAATATTTTGTTAGAAGAAATGACGAGGATACAGTAAATTATGTTATTTTAACTATATTAATTCCTACTAGGTATACCAACCCATTGTACAGTCAGTAGCTAATGAAGAAAATATACCTATAGGGGAGTAACTGAAGGTCTCTGGAAACAGTGAAACTACACAGTCTAAATATCTTTGACAAATAATTAATACACAAACCCCACATTTTTTTGTAAACATGTATGAGAGATTAAAAACAAATCACACAAAAATGTGGAAAATAGGAAAAAAGAATGAACTGACATCAATAAGCCTAATCGCTGTAAACTTTGTCTGGATGAGAAAATAGCTAGAGTTATCTTTCTAGACAAACACACATTATTCAATAAGCGCATAAAATAGATAATAACATTCAAACACGAAAGAAAATTTTTTGTGTTCACCAAATGTGAAATCTAAAACCGAATGTGAAAAATATAAGTGAAATAAAACGAACAAAAAAATCAAATTACGTAAATAATAAATGAGAATGCACACATAAAAACAAATAAATATAAAAAGAAGAAGAAAAAGAAGAAGAATCAACAATAGATAAATTAACAAATTATACATAATGAGTAAAGCAGTTAACAAGAAACTTTGTAAAATTACTACAAATAACTGTATTCGAAACCACGACTATTTCTACAAAATAATATTTAGAATATATTCAAGCATAACCGTTACTGTAGCACGAGACAAGGCTTGAAGATTGCGTTTATTTATGCAACAGGCTATAGGATACAAGTCTTCTATCATCCAACATAATAACAAAATAAATTACACAGCCGTAAAATCGGATTCAAACGACTAAAAGCATTTGGTAAAAAAACAAATTAAAATTGCACACCCGCAAAAAGGGATTCCAACGACTTTGGAAAAACCTAACTAAGATAAATTCACGAGTCAGTGTAAAAAGCTAATTCTGAATGCTGATTGTATTGCAAACATCAAATTCACCTAGACGAGAAAAGCTTCGATGGAGCCGGCATCATGATAACTATTTAAACCACGTCACTCCACATTAAAAGCAGTCAGATGACCGCATCTCAACATGTAAAGAAGAAACTTCAAGATGACTCGCCCTCACTGCCAATTTTCTTTTCTTCTTTTTCACTCCAACCCGGGCGTAGGTCGCGCCATAATTCGACCTCTTCTTCCAGAGTCTTTTCCTGCATTTTCACACCACGCCGCTAAAGAGGACCAAATGTACGTGTTAAGTACCACTTCTTTATTTGTTTTGCCTTCTTTTTCTCTCATCCTGTAGGGACCTAACCAAAAGAGAGAGGAACAAAGCTTTTACATTCCGCTACTACACAATCATGAACTCTAAACTTCTGCGGACATTTCAAATACCTACATTACTACTACGAACAATTTTCACTAAAAACTACATGCATTTTCTCAATGAACAGTTTTCTTTCTGCAAATATATTATAGTGTTCAGTTAACAAAATTTTACTTACATTTTCCTTCTTAAACTTTTGTCATTTTGTAAAGAAATCTTTACTTTGAGTTAGTAATGATTAAGGATGTGCGTTATGGTACAGTGCATTGAATATTAGACCATTACATTAAGAGACATTAGAAATTTTAATCCACAGAAGTATTCTGAGAATACCACGGGACTGAACACGCAAGTAGCGAGAATTCTTTAGGCGAAATAGAAACAAAGAGGTCACTTTTACGTAGCATCAGACAGTTGAAATTTTACCGGACATAATTAAGAAAAAACTGCTTCAATAATTTGACACTCCCAAGGATAAAATATTAAAAACAAAAGCCACATAGGAAATACTATCCATTGTTTTATTGCTAACATTCTAATCAACATCATTATCGTTTTGGCGATCATTTGATAAATATCCTCCAATTGCGATTCCAATTTGAATTCTAGATGTATTTAATTTTTATTATTCAGTTTGATTATATACTTTCTGATGTTGCATTTTTAGTAACAACATGAATCTTAAAAAGACTCCATTCAGAATATATAATGATCCCATCTATCACAGTTACGTTCCTTGCACACTAATTAGTATTGTTTCAATGGTTTGCGCTGAGCCAAAGTAAGTGTCTCTTTCTGCACCTACAATTCCAGAGCAAGGAAGTGTGTGACGTCTGGCGAGAGAATTCAGACCCCAGCAGATGCCAGAAAATACCAAGCAGTTATTAACTACCTTCGGTTTCTTTCCTCCGGATTTTCCAGGTTGTACTGAATTCAGAGTTTTCCTTCGTCTAGTGGACTTGACACTCAACACAATCTTTCCTACTATTTATCCATAGCAGTGGGGAAAATAGATAAAATCTTAACTTTCTCAAGGGTATACTACATAAGTAAATGTTTTGAACTCGACTCTCCGATTCCTCAAATAATTCGCAATCTATTGCTCTACCTTGCTATATACATTAATATATATATGCAGATAAAACCAGGTGTTGATTGTTATATGTAATATTTTAAACGATATAAATTGAATTTGTATGGATATATTTTAATTTAATTTATTTGTTTGAACAATATTTTTAATCGATACTTGTATTTGAGTAGATATTCTATATATATATATATATATATATATATATATATATATATTAAAAAAGGATTAATTCAAAGATGTTGAATGGCCATTTCGATATGACGATCCCCACGGGGAGCGACACATCACCTCAGCAACAGAAAAAAACCTTTCAGAAACTCTGTTTTTCTGTTGCTGAGGTGATGTGTCGCTCCCCGTGGGGATCGTCATATCGAAATGGCCATTCAACATCTTTGAATTAATCCTTTTTTAATATATATATTTGCTCTGTAATATTTTATTACATGGAGCTCTCTTCCTGTATCATTTTTTAATATTAAAATAAATTTTTAATATTAATTAGGATCGGGTTTTTTGGAATTTACCTTCCTGCTTTTTTCCTTTGGATTGAAGTATCTGAATTAAAATATATATATATATATATATATATACAGAGCTGATATTTACGAGAAATATCTTTGGAAAAACGTGCGACCCCTGTCATCATAGTGGAAGCCACCAAATGATCTGGAGTGTCTTAGACCGCACGACCACGAATGATTTCACAGTCTGTTCAAGCCTTATATCCACACCTTTCGAATTTTTGTAAATAACCATCTCTGCTGTAAAATATATCGTAACAAACAGACAATGTTTTAGAAAGCTCCGGAGAACATATTTAATTTATTTGTTTGAAGATTATTTTTAATAGATTCTCGTATTTGAGTAGATATTCTGTTTTTAATTAATCCAAATACGAGTATCGATTAAAAATAATGTTCAAACAAATAAACTAAATATGTCGGGGATTAATCTCCAGAATTTTCCGTAATATATTTATGAGTGTTTCCCTTTTTTTTTATTCTTATTTAGTCTTTTCTTGAAAATGACTTACAATAACCCAAATATCTTCTATGAAGTTTAACTTTTAGACAGACTGCAAGAAAATAGCATAAACTAATTTTTAAATATAAAAGAATTCTTACATACTCAAAACAGATTTTTAATATTTCTTTTTATGAAAAATAATATTTAAACATTACAGAATGACTAATTAATATACATTTTATGCGAGAAGAATACTTAAGAAATATTGATGTAGTAATGGATGAAAGTATTGGTATAAAAAGTAATAGTAAATTATCAAAGGTTATTTAGGTTATAACAAAAAGGAAGTTGTGAAGATCCACGATTACACCTGCCCTGAAACAATATGTTAACCAAAAGAAGAGAGAAGATTTGAAAAAATATCATTCACCATTTGAAGTACGGGAGACAAAAATTGATTACAATTTCATGAACTCGTAGGCCAAAAGCAAAGAAAAGGGAATACTTTTTTTTTTCTGTTTAATTGCATAACTTCTAAATGGTAAACTTAAGACAGTCGATCAATATGACGTATTAAACACTACCGATAGCAGAATCAAAAACAATTTTCTCTCGAATGTTTAAATTAAACTTATTTATTTTTAGCTCGCAGATAAATGAATGTAAATTTTGCAATTACATATTCAAACTAACGTAATTATGTTATCATAGTGACGCCACTTTTGTTTTATATACAAATATTCTGGTTACACGAAGAAGTGACACTTACAAGAGACATTTTATAGAAATTACAAGTATAATGCAAGAATTCGAACCGCATCTGTACAAGTGTATGGGCCTCTCCGTTTCGCAGAGTTGTCCATCGAAATTAAATTCACGCAAATGTTTTTCTCAATATCTCTTTCATTCCAAGACACCGCTACAAAGGAAGGGAAAGGAGGTAAGGTTAGGATGACGATCCTGATGCACTGATGCGGGTGGGTGCCGACAACAACAACTGATGCAATAAATTTTGAATAAAATATTAAGAAAATGTTGATGTTTTCGTGTAATGAATAGAAAATAATGCGAAGGCGTTATACAGAGTAAGAAAAAAACAAAGAAAGAAAGAAAGAAAGAAAGAAAGAAAGAAAGAACAAAAGAAATAATGACAGGAAGAAAGAAAGAAAGAAAGAACGAAAGAAAGAAAGAAAGAAAGAACGAAAGAAAAAAGAAAGAAAGACAGACAGACAGAACGAACGAACGAACGAAAGACAGATAGAAAGACAGACAGACAGGCCGACAGAAAAGAACGAAAGAAAGAAAAAGAGAAAAAAAGAAAGAAAGAAAAAAGACAGACAGTATACAGACAGAACGAACGAACGAAAGAACGAACGAAAGATAAACAGAAAAAAGAAAGAAAGAAAATGACAGACAGACAGACAGAACGAAAAAAGAATGAAAGAAAGAAAGACAGAAAGTAAGAAATAAAGACAGATAGAAAGAAAAAAGAAAGAAAGAAAGACAGACAGAACGAACGAAAGAAAAAAGATAGACAGACAGAACGAAAAAAAGAAAGAAAGAAATAAAGAAAGACAGACAGAACAAACGAACGAACGAAAGAAAGAAAGACAGACAGATAGAAAAAGAATGAAAGACAGACAGAACAAACGAACGAACGAACGAACGAACGAAAGAAAGAAAGACAGAGAGAAAGAAAAAAGTAAGAAAGAAAGAAAGGCAAAACGAACGAACGAACGAAAGAAAGAAATAAAGAAAGATAGATAGATAGAAAGAAAGAAAGAAAGGAAGAAAGACAGAACGAATGAAAGAAAGAAAAAAGATAGACAGACAGACAGAACGAAAAAAAGAAAGAAACAAAGAAAGAAATAAAGAAAGAGAGATAAAAAGAAAAAGGAAAGAAAGAAAGAACAAACAAACGAAAGAAAGAAAGACAGATAGAAAGAAAAAAGAAAGAAATAAAGTATCTAATGAAAATAACATAAACAAATGTACGACAGATAAAGGAAATAAAGCGAAAAAACAAGAAGAAAAACTAAAACAAAGACAGAAAGTTGGACTGATTTATAAAAAATAGTGTAAAATATAATGAAAGCCAGAAACATAACATTAAATGGAAATGAAAAGAAAGTTTTAATATAGGAGAATACGCCAAAACAAAAAGTAAGATGAAAAGAAAAGAAACACATAACTAATGAAGAAAAACGAGAAGCAGAAAACCATACAAAAAAGAAAGCAAATATAGAAAAGAACGAAAAGAACTCAAAAAATAAACAGAAAAAGGAAATGAGAAAAAGAAAGAACGACTAAAGGAAAAACAACAAATAAAGAAATAACACAAAAAAAAAGAACCCAAGAAAGGTAATATTAGAGGAAGAAAGTAAAAAACAAGGAACTAAGAAACGAAATAAATAAATAATGACTGCAAATATAATGGTGGAAATAAAACTCAATTTTTGAAATAAAGAAAGGAAGATAATGAAAGGATGAATAAGTAAAGAATGTAAAGGATAAAAATCAAGAAAGTCACAAAGAAATAGCATTTAGTAAAAAGGGGAAGATTTTAAAAGAATGTTTAGCGAATGAGAACAAAAACTATTGTTAAACAGGACCGAATGGCTGAAAGAACAGATTCACATCGAGCATTTACCGGAAATAAACCACGCGCATGCTCACTCGTTAAGTAGTTTTCCTTGTAATTCATACGACGTTTTATGCACTGATTCACTTTCACTGCACCAACCTCTTTGGCGTTTAAGCGTTTGTGTTTCATCAGAAGCAGAGATCAAAAGTAGGAAAAGAGGCTGTTTACTGTTCTTTTACACACAAACAAGCATCGGATATATTTCGCTAGGCTTCTCAAACTCATAAGCATAAAAACAAAACACTTTATTTATGGATCAATAAAGTGCACAATAATAAAATATTAAAATTTCTGGAAAAAGAAACGGAAAAATTGAGAAGTATGCATTTTTTTTTAACAATAATGTTTTATCTCTGTCTTTAAATGTAGACGTTCGAATATTTCTAACCGTGGAATAAGGTTTGGCTTTAGCTTTTTTCGTAATAAGAAATTAAAGTGAGCGTGATCTATAAATATTAAAAAGAATTGTGTAAGATCCATTCACGGTTGATAGGTGGACTAGTTTCCAATCGAAAAAAATATAAAGACATTTATTTGGTGTGCCATAGCATGCAGAAAGGTATTCAAACTAGTATCCTCTTTGCAACTGAATGGGACATAAGATCGGCGTTTAAAGCTGAATTTCCAGAAACTCCATATAAAAACTACTTAAGCCACATGGGCACTTCATCTTTTGGGTACGATTATGACGAGGAGTAAATCATGGCATGATAGCGTATAGAAATTAGCTGTCCAAATACATTGATTAACAAATCAGGCTGAGAGAGGTCGAATAATGATTCAAAAATTCAGTTTTCGGGGCCCATTGAATAAGCGACCTTTAGAACGTGTGAATAAAGAAAAACGACATGCGAAAGCTTTGAGGAATGCGTCATATTTTAGAGATGAAATTACTTAAAAATCAAGAAGAACACTTGAATTTTTCACTGCCGGATGAAGAAAAATATAATAGCATCATAATATTTCACGTGATGCTAGTTGCCTGGAACTAGTAAAGAAAAAATAGAATTGCTTAAGCCGATTTTATCTTCTCTTATCTGCTTAGAAGCATAAATCTGCTGAACTGTTTGCCGCTTAACTTCGGTGAATTGCAATTTTTCAAACACACACACAAACACACACACACACACACACACACACACACACACACACACACACACACACATATATATATGTGTGTGTGTGTGTGTTTGTGTGTGTGTGTGTGTGGATGTGCAGATATGTATGTGGGTGTGGGTGTGTGGGTGTGTGTTCAGATGTGGGCGTGTGTCTGTGGAAAACTCATATATAACATAAGTCATATATATATATATATATATATATATATATATATATATAGGTTTGTGTGTGTACACCCTCTCATATATATATACGGGTGAGCAAAAATTTATATATAAGTAAAATATATGTGTGTATTTATATGCATGTTGTCTATATATATATATATATATATATATATATATATGCCTTATATATATACATATATATATATAAATATAGATAAATAGATAGATATAAGTGTGTGTGTACGCCGTCTCATATATATATATATATATATATATATATATATATATATATACGGGTGAGCAAAAATTTATATATAAGTAAAATTTATTATAAATATATATGTGTGTATATATATATAAGTATGTTGCTTACATATATATATATATATATATATATATATATATATATGGGGGTGCAAGCATATAATGGTACGTGTATGGTTGTGTGTATGCGTCTCATATTAACACATTCTCGACTTTTTTATATTTAAAATAAACTACTTTAGCTATATATACAAGGTGCGATAGATAAATTTTGATTATTTTATATTTTCAATTTCGCACAAGTCCTTGTGAAACTTCTGCACTCTTCCAAACACTCTAAAATATTTGTATTAGAGTTACCGGCGCGAATGCCAAGCAGTACAGCAAAGCGTTTCCGAATTTCTACGTCGTGATGGTCTTTCCTTTCTGGCGCTATTCATTCTGTGCATTCTACAAAATCAAAGACGACGCGCATGAAAATTAAGCTATATAATTCGATAATTTATTCATTAAACTCTTATATATATATATATATATATATATATATATATATATATATATATATATATATAATCAGGGACTTGTACCCACAGAAATAAGTTAGACGTCATCATGTAGACCTTAGGATTCTTTCAGCCAACACATAACTGAGAACAAGATATGTCATGGATCAATATGGATGAGGTTAGTATCCCTGAACCAAAACACTGCGACTACTCGGGTTAACTCCCACAACAGACCTCAAGTTGAATAACTATATAGAATTCATATCTAAATCCGCTGCTAAGAAAGTCAGTTCTCTGTGAATGGCCAGGAAATTTTTACCAACTGAAACATCCTGCACAAATAAATCTACTATTCGCCCGTGAATTGAATACTGCTGCTATATCGGGTCGGTTGCTACTGATAACCACCTAGGTGTCCTTGACGAAATCTAACGGAGAATCTAATGTGATAGTTCCTGACTTGGTAGCTCAGATACAGTCACTTTCTCACCGGCGCAATGTGGCTTTCCTGTGTCTCTTCTACAAATACTTTCACGGCTATTGATCTGATTAACTTAGCTCACTGGTGCCTCCTATATATGAATTTACTCGATCAACAAAATTAGCATCTAGGTCCCACCCTTTTACTGTGAAACCAATAAAATGCAAACGCAAATTCTACTCCAACAGCTTCTTTTCTAGCACTTCCCGTCTGTGGAAATCCTTTTCATTTATTTGCTTCCCTTACAGCTACAATCTCCAAGAATTCAAATGTAAAGTCGATAGTCATAGATATATACTGATTGGAGCTCGTTCGTTCCAAAGTTCCGAAAAATAGTTTCAAATGAGTCTCTGGTTCACCTTGCCTTTATGATTTCTTTCCTGGGTGGTTGGATAGTGAACACGCCAATTTGAGAAGAATTTTTTAAGGTAACGGTTATCCTAGTGATATTATTAAGCGTGTGATTGCTAGAAAAATCAGAACCAGCAGTCTACAGACCTAGTCCCTTTCCAAAATATTTAAAATTACCATGGCTTTGTAGAAAGTTTCAGTTCATAACTGACAAAGATTTGGCATGTATTTCGTCATATTATTTTTCAGTTAAGTTGCGTGCTGTGTTTCGATCTCAAACTGTGTTTCCTTCTTTCACTAAAGATAGGCTGTCCTATTTTCGCAAAATACAAATGCCGTTGTGAAGCGGTGTACATAGGACGAATCAAACTGAGGTTGAAAACGCGAGTAGCGCAGCAGGTTCTCGCAGATGTAGTAGTCCTAGACGGTCTTTAAGAACAACTCAGGTCCTTCAAGAATCGGCCATTCGACAACATTTACTTGAAAATCAAGACTGCGTCTCTGGATAGGAGGAAACTTGGTCCATCATTAATGTGTTTTAGAGTTTTTTTTGTTTTTTTTTAGATCTATCAGCCAAGTCTGTGCAGACAGAAAAAGCATTTCATTCGCACCTTACCATTCTTGGAGGGATTCTGAGTTATTCTTTTTCTATTTTATCACTCTTTTGGAACTGTGTGTTGACACCTCCACTTTTCATTTTAATTATTGTTTATTAAAATTATACTTTTAAACGTGTTCCAACTTTCCCTTTTGTAAAGTAAATTTGGTGTCCTGTATATCATTAACATTAGCGCCAACGAGCACCTTTGAAATGATGATAATTTCATATACATATATATATATATATATATAACATAGTGATGATCCACATATACTGTCTTAGTTTTGAGTTTAAAAATGTGTTTTTTGACAATATTTGTTTATTTCTATTATTATATTTTATATTTCAGACCGCCCTCTGTCCCTCATCAGAAACAAATGATTTTAAAGTTTGAATTAGAAACGTATTTCGCGAGATCTCGCGGGAGCGTCTGTGAAGAGTCTGTTTACACCACGTGACGCGTTTGTTTACATCACGGGACGCGTTTGTGGAGAGAGTTTGTTTTTACATCAAGTCGTGTTGAAAGCGACAGATATTTAAAAAAACATTTGTAAACTTAAACCTATCTTTTAGTAGACATTTGCAATTTTCTAAAGTGTAACACGCTTGATTGAAATGCACTGCTATTGGGGAATATTGATTATTTTGGCGTATATTAAGTTTGTGATTATTGAAGCGAAATCTAAAGCTATTACCAGATTCGCCAATATATCCACTATTGGGACATATTGAACAGAAGAGGAAGTCTATAATGTTTTCGCTGTCGCAAGTGAGGTGTGGTGGCTGCAATTTGATTTTGGTGTTGGGTACAGAGAATATTGTGTCGTTTACCAAATGTTTACAGATTAAACACCTGGATTTCTGACATTTTAAATTCCCTGATAGGTTTGTATTTTTTTAGATATTTGTTAGAAGTGAGGATAGTTGATAGCTTGGGTGTTTGTTTCATTGCATTTATGGGTAGTTTATCGAAAATGTCTTTGATTTTTTTTTTGTTTGATTGGAGGTTCTAGTAATCATTTTTAAAATTTTTGATAAGTGTGTGTGAATGTTGATTGTGGTTAAAAACCATGGGAATTTGGTTGTTTTTTTCTTTTTTTTTTGTATGTGAGAAGTGTGTTACGATCTATGTGGATGGTTTTATATAGTGCTTCTTTTATTATTTTTATTGGGTATTTACGTTTTAGAAATTGCTTTGTTATGTTGTTAATGTTGTTTAGAAAATCTGGATGGTCTGAGCATATGCGTTTGATTCTTAGAAATGAGCTTTATATGATAGATTTTGTTAATTTAAGAGGATGACAACTGTTAAAGTGTAGGAATTTATGTTGGTTTGTGGGTTTGTTGTATAGACTGGTGGAAAGTGTATGTTTGTTTAATTTTATCATGACGTCTAAGAAAGGGACGGATGTGTTTGAGTACTCCATCGTAAATTTAATTGTATTATGGAAGTGTTGCAGAAAGTAAAAAAAGTTTTTTAATTCTTCTAATCCATGAGTCCATAATAAGAAAATGTCATCAATGTATCTACAATAATGTGATGGCTCGTCTTGTGAATTGTCTAGTATCTTTCTTTCTAGAATGTGCATAAAGATATTGGCATAACTAGGTGCCATTTTTGTGCCCATTGCTGTGCCATCTGTAAATAGTGTTTGTTGTTGAATTTAAAATTATTGTGTGTTAAGATGAAATTTATTAATTTGCATATATCTGTGATTTGGTTGTTAGGTAGTTTGCTTTTAAGGAATCATGGCAAGCTGTTACTCCTTCAATATGTAGAATGTTCGTGTACAGAGACGTAATATTCATCGTTACTAGGATATTATCATCGTGGACTAAGTTAATGTTTTATAATTTGTTGAGAAAGTCAGTAGTGTCTCTAATATAACTAGGTATGTCAGGCAATAAAAGTTTTAGGATATTGTCCATGTACCCAGACATAAGTTCTGTGAGCGTACCAATGCCTGATATTATGGGTCTACCAGGTGGTGTGATTTTAAGGGCTTTTAAAATTTTATAGAACTCTTCATTATTTGATTGTTTGGTATGATGTGGGTTGGATGAAGGGGTGTTGGGTGTTTTTCTGAAATGATTTTGGGAAGTTCATGTAGTTTTGGGATAGTGTAGAATGTTGCTGTTTTAGTGTTCTCAGGAATAAGAGATTTTATTTTATTTTTTATGTTGTGATTCAGGTTCTGAATGAGAAGGCATAATTCTGTTTTGTAAGTGCTGGTCGGATCTAGAGATAAGGGTACATAGAACCTGTTATTTTGAAGTTGTGATTCTGCTTCTTTAATATAGTTGTTGGTGTCTAAGATTGTTGTAGCTCCGCCCTTATCGGCTGGTACGATAATTATGTTTTGGTTGTTTTTAAGTGTATAGATCGCTTGGTGTTCTACTTTGGATTAATTGTTGTTTTTTTTTGCTTGGTGTCCTTTGTCTTTTAAAAAGTTATCCATGTGTTGTCTGGCTTTGTTGGCATATTGGTGGAGTCCATAGGGTATTATTTCTCGTTAGAGGAAGTTTGGAGTATGATTGTTTAGCGCTGTTGTCAGTAGAAGTGGATCTGTTGTCTGAAAAATATTCTTTTAGTCTCAGTCTACGAAGGTACTTTTCCATATCATAGAAAAGGTTTAGAGGGTTTAGTGGCTGTGAGGGGCAGAATGATAATCCTTTATTTAATAAAGAGGTTTCTCCTTGGGTGAGATTATATTTAGATAGGTTTGCGATGTGATTATCAGCAGAGCTGTTAGGGGTGTAGCGTACATAATGAGATCTTCGTAGAATCTGTTGTATTAAGTAGTTATTCAGGTGAGGTATGTGTTGTAAAATGGGGTCCTCAGCAATTAGTTTATTGAGTTTTTGGTTTTTCAAAAATATACACTGTGTCAGCTTTCTTTCGTACAGAAAATTGAGTGTTTTCTTACTTGAAAGTATTGGAAAGGAGAAAGTGTTAGATTGAGAGAATAACTGATTTCTTTAGACAAGTTCATGTAGAAGGGATTTCTTAACGTAAGCAGAGTTGTGCGCAAGGTTTCTTAATTTCGTAGAGGTTCTTTGGTATATATGTTGCGCTTTTTGTTTATGCCTTTAATAAAGCTGTGTTGGAAGTTGTATTTAAATCTGAATCCTTTTGTTATTAATTTCATTTTTTTTGCAAAGTACGAGAAATATAATATCCGAGTGGAATTCCACGAAGATCTCACTATGTACGCTGCACCCATAACACCTATGCTGATAATCACATCGCAAACCTATCTAAATATGCTGACAGAAAGAGCATTTCATTTGCTCCTTACGATTGTTAGAGGATTTATGAGATATTCTTTTTTCATTTTATTACTCATTTGGAACTCTGTGTTTACACCTCACTTATATTTAATTATTTTTAAATTAAAATTATACTTTTAAACGAGTTCAAACTTTCCCTTCCGGAAGTAATGTTCGTGTCCTGTATATCATTAACATTAACGTTAAAGATCAACTTTAATAATGTGTTGACTGAACGGATCCTAGGGTCTACATGATGACGTCCACTTATATATATATAATCAACAAGTTAAAATTATCAACAAATTAAAATGTATCTCAATAAAATTAATAATACTTCTAACAATATTGATAATATTAATAATAATAGTGTAAGTCAAAATAAACATAACACTATTAACTGATACTATTGCAGCCAAACGCATAATAATTAAGAACATGAAGAAACAACACTAAAAAAAAATACGTAAAAATATTAAACCAATAAATAATAATAATCAAATTAAGCTCATCAGATATTATAAAAAATTAGAACTACGGACCTCATAGCCCCTAATAGCCCTACGACCACACAAATAAATATTCTACAGTAAATCAATGTAGTGTATCAATGTACATGGTCATTCAGAGATTGTATCTCTGGTACTAATAATAAACCCACTACAAATATTGATTTTATTACAACAACGTTCTCCCATAGACTTACCTGCCACCTTTCTGATCATAGTTCAATTAAACAAAATTTCTTAATAAAAATATCATCATATTGGTAATATTAGACAGATTTTACATGATAACACAATAATACTCCCTCATACACACAATAAAAAAAACTTCAGATATTGGAGGCCATCTACATTAAATCAAAACAATCCACACTTCATATAATCACATTTCAATCTGGTACATTGCATTTAGACATATGTTTCTGTTAACATTTCGTTCTCTCTCGCAGAGTGACGTCATAGAACCGTATTACAAATTTACTAACTGTGTCTACTAATTCGGTGACTCTTATCGTTGTATAGCGATGTTTTCTGTCAACACAAGATAAAACCATATTTGATTGTTGAGGTCTTTAATGTTAACTTCACTGTAACCTCTCTGAAGATGGCTCATGTGAGCCGTAAGCTTAGAACCAACATAGTAAAAAATATCTACAGGTTGGAAAATTTTTTCTTTATTTTCACCGGAAATTTTAGCCAAAATATGATGTTTAGAACGGCTCATGTTTAAACATAATAGACATTCATTGTCTATTATATTTAACATCATATATATAAAAACGTGTGAGTAAAATATATATTTAACTAAGGATTCTAGAGGAAAAATGATGGCGATTGATGTCACATGTAGAGTATTGGATTCCGAGAAAATAAATTGCTAGTGTCGAAATAGAAATTACATTCAAGTATTTAAACAGAAAAATCCTGGGTCCTATTTATAAAATCTAGTATTATTCTAGCAACCATAGAAAAAATTCGCATTCGTAGAAAAGAAAGTATGAAGCCATCTCACCTCTGTGAGAATGTGACTGAATTCGCGATACCTGGTTAGAATTCTTTACATTACAGATCCTTCTTTGTATTTTGTCAAGAACATTGAGATGTACAACAGAAGCATCCGGCAAGATATGACAACATTGTTAAATGCAGGGTGAATGGTAGATTTATAAATGTGCAAAATGGATTCCGGCCAAAAACATTTTCTCCCACGAAGAAAATAGATTTGAGAGTGGATACCCTAAAGAGAAGACATTTCACTGAAAGCTCCGTAGCAGATTTTTAACTGTGGATGATTTCATATTCACTACCGTTCCTTTCTAGGGTTGAAGACAGTTTATATGATACATTACCAGTCTTTGTGGAAATTAAAGCATCTTTTTGCATCCTACCAACTTTTCTCTAACAGTTCTTTATTTTTATTTTTTATTTTGTCTGGGTATATATTTGTAAATACATCGGGTAGCATTAATATCTCGTACTTTTATTAATTATAAACGAATACATGCAGAAAAGTAGAATTGCTAGACAAATGTGTAAGAATGTATGAACGAGGTTTGATAAAAAGTATTGAAACTGTCACTATGCTAACAAAACTAAGGCGTGCATTGTGAATCCACTTAACATAAAGTAAAAGTAAGTTTAAACGTTCCTTTCGCAATTTTTTATAGAATCATTTGGAAGGAAAGTTTGTAGAGGTACCATCTGTAATTATGTCTTGTACAGCATTCTTTGAACCTACACAACATTTCCCGTGTCGATAGCCATCATATATCAAGATCACGTGAGTGGTGACTGTTTCGTCTTCAAAAATCAAATCCCACTTGACAGCAATAGGATTTCAAGACGTCGAGGCAATCCAAGACAATTCCCATGAGGCAGCTGCTCGCTATCTGCTCAAATGAGTTCCAGGATTGCCTCCACCGAGGGAAACTACGTGGTGAAAACATGCAGGGACTAATTTGAAGGAGATGAAATGATGAATTTATACATATTTTTCTTTTAAAAGCACCAGTCTGACACCTTTTTCATCAGCTTTTGTACACACACACACACACACACACACACACACACACACACACATATATATATATATATATATATATATATATATTGTTAGATTATGATAGTTATTGGCACCAAGACATTTGTTTTTTCAATAGTTTTACTGATAAAATGTTTTGCTGAATACGAAATTTAAAGTAACTCTCTTCTTTTCACTGTTTACAAATTTCGCAATACAAGTCTAATTTGGACCAATAGAAAAATAATATTTTTTAATATATATTTATATATCGATTATATACACACTTATAAGCAAGTCAAAGCTGGTGATACACAAGAGTTGGCAGGTATTTTTATAACACATTCAGTAACAATATTGTCGGAGACAATGTGCTTTTCAGTCGGCTTCTAGGACCACGCTGATCTCAGTTCAACTGTTATAATCAAATCATGGGCCCCCAAAACTGTTAATTTTTGTTTCCCACCTCGTTTTTATTGAAAAGGTACAAAACCGAACTAGTAAAGGTACCTATGTGTGTTCAATTTTTCTTCACTGTATTATTCTTAACAGCGCGATATTAAAATAATAACAGTTATCCATTTCGACTGAGTCTCCGGCCCTTCAGTGATGAGTGGGTCTGAATATATTCTCTTACTGCTTGCCCGTCATTACGTAATAGATCAGGTAGCCCAAAACAGGAAATTCTCACAGTCCAATTTTGAGCTAGGGTCAACAATTTCTCAAAACAGTAAGATAATATTATGCATATGATTCGTTTACTAGGGTCAAGCAGTTAAGAGATGAGTATTGAAATTTAAATTCCTTTGGAGGTTGTAGCCGTCAGGAAAGCAAGAATAAGGAAGCGAGTTCCACAGGCGGGAAGTGCGGGAAAAAGAAGCTACAGGAGTAGAATAGTCGTCTGCATTTGGTTGATCTAACTGTGAATGTGTGAGACCCAGTTACCAGTCTGATTGCACGAGTAAAAAACTGTTGCGGAGGCACCAGTGACTTAAGTTTGTTGGAGCAGAAGCCATGGAAGTATTTATAGAACAGACAATGAGAAGCCACTTCTCGTCGGTGGGAAAGTGGCTGTAGTCGAGCCGCCAAGTCGGCACCTATCACTTTACTAATTCTCCTTTGGAACCTGTCAAGAACACGGAGATGAACAGCGGGGGGACCTGACGATATATGGCAGCAGTACTCCATGCACGGACAAATATATATATATATATATATATATATATATATAGAGAGAGAGAGAGAGAGAGAGAGAGAGAGACAAAGACAGAGAGAGAGAAAGAAAGTGGAATCGGTCAGATGAAAGCAGAGATCAGATAAGACATTGCCACGATGTAAGGCAGAAACTTTAAGCCAGTGAATCGGACATGTCTCGACAACAAATTCTACCTCTCCTTCTGTTTATCGTGTGCAATTTTCCCTTATCTCTTCTTTTTCGGCTTTTACCATTTTCACCGACAACAAAGAAGAAGACAGAAACAAAAGTAATGTACTTCATCTGACTCCAAAGAATAATTTTCCTTTATTGCTTTTCCTTCTTTCACTTTCTCGCCGTTTGCAAAGAAAGGAACAAATACTTTATTACTACCTGTTCATCTGCATACACTCATTTCACTACAACTACGAACTCTGAATTAATTTACCTCAGTACTACACTTTATCTTTGAACATTTACACAGTTAATAGTTTCACTTCCTACAAGCTGATGTTAGTCTGTTCTGTAAATAAATTTCTATTTAAACATAAAAACGAAATTATTCTGCTCAGACAAACTTAAGCCACTGATGCCTCCTCAACAGGTGTTTACTCGTGCAACCAGACTGGCAACTGGGTCCCACCCATTCACAGTCAGGTTACCCAAATGCAGACGACAATTCTACTCCTGCAGCTTCTTCTCTCGCACTTCCCGCCTGTGGAACTCGCTCCCGTATTCTTGCTTTCCTGACGGCTACAACCTCCAGAAATTTCAATGCAAAGTCAATACTCATCTACTAACCACTGGACTCTAGCTCTCTCCCCACCCCCGTATAACCTTCCCTTTCTCTCCACCTATGTATCTGTCATCGCACCTGCTTTCTCAGCTTTCTATTGTTCCTTTCTAACTAGTTTGTACTCCTCACTCTTTTCTAATTAATCTTTTCACATTTATGTAGCCACCTGCACATCAGTGGCGTTACCGCCTTGCTCGGGGTGAAATGATTAAAAAAAAAATTATTCTTTCCAACATTCTGATGATGATAATCCTAACTTGTGAGGAGTTTGGTTATGTTTTCCACAAGGCAAAATTAATAAACATGATTGAGCTCGCTATTAGCGACTTTGGAAAGCAGATGTTTATCGATAAGTGCTTGTTATATAGTTAGATTTATAGTGTTAGTAGAAAGAATATGTCACTTTAACTGAACATGTTCATTCAAATTTTATAGCTTCCTGAGTGTATTCAAATGGAGACCTCACAAAACTTGGAAGTCGGCATGAACCTGCCCAACTAAAATGAAAGATTCTTTGCACTAAAACTCTATGTGCATGTGTGTGTTTGTTTTGTATTTTGAATGAAAAAAAATCTGCCTCTGCGAGAAACCCTTCAAATGTTGTTTAAAATTGCATACATATGTTTATTTCAAAATGACTCACTGAAGAAATTTCAACTTTTGTTTTGATAAGCAATACATTTACATCCTGCTTTTTCTTTTCATATTTTGGATTAAAATTAGAAGTCTTTTCAAATTTAGGATTAAAATCGGGTGTTAAAATGCAAATCGAATTTCAATTCAATAAACATGCGCCTTTTTCCTTCTTCTTTTACAGAGCTAATCAAGTTATCTTTTAAACTTTATTTTCAATATTTCGGCTTTGACTAAATCAAAATTCAAATCATGCCAGAATATAATTTTTTTAATATATATATATTTTTGCATTGAATTACTTTCTCTTTTAACTTTTAAATCTTAAGTTTTACAATATGCTTTAACAGACAGGTTTGCTCGGAAAAGATTCACCATTCTGAAGATGTGAAACCATACAGTCGAAATACCGTCGATGATGACGACATCGTCGTTGTGAAAATTATTGCACTTTAATCAGCGTGTACATTCGTCAGCCTTAATTTTTTATTCTTCTTTGTTTAGTTTAATTGATGATGAATTTGTTCATGCCTCATATTATTAACAGATCTTAGACTGAATTAATCACATTACATTCAGTTAAGATAACCAGTTTTGGGATATATCCTAAATCTGGAACTTTTAACGCAACAATAACCTAGGCTATATTATAGAGGGGATTAATCTAATGTTCTACGCTGGCTTACTATTACAATATACAGATAAACTGTGCAATTAATATACAAATAAATCCTTTGATTTACATGAATATTGGTTTTGAAATCTGTTAATCGTTTTACTCAGACCAGGCGATAAAGCTACTAAGTCAAAATGAGTTATTTAGAATGAAAAATCATTAAAAAGAAATGACAATAACATCATTTTTTTAAAGAAAACTTAATATGAGAATTGATGTGGCATTAAAATTTTTGAAGATCAAAAAGGGAAATTCTACTAGCGAGAGTTCTATTAGTGCGTTTAATCCGTAAATTCGAAGTATCAAACAGTTACCACGAAAGTGTTTCCCTTTCTTTCATGAATGTCGCATCCTAGATAATATTTTTGACAAGACAGGCAATACCATTTCTCTACATACGTTTGCAGAGGTATTTAATTTCAGTGACTTTAATGTCTATCATACCAATTGGCTTAAACACTCTGTCACTAACCTTGCTGTCATCCGAAAGCTGAGCTTCTCAATCACACAATATTTCGTGTAAGTTGCGGGATTACCTACGCATTAAAACCTGAAGGACAAATTTCTCTTCTAGATCACTTCTTTAGCTCTAAAGACCATCACGGGGAATGGTTTGTAGAATCAAAAGAAAGTTTTATAGCCAGCGGACATAAACTCCATACCATCTAGGATGTATAACAGGCAGTTGATAGTAATGACGAACCTCTTGAGGTGTGATTCCTGATAATTTGAAGGCGTTTTACAGGGTTTTGCATGCTGGCCTTCTACTCAAGCTCAAGGGCTACGATATTACTGGATAATTTTTTACTTGATCTAATCGTTCCTATCAAACCGTGAAATGAATGTCACTTTGAACGGCAGTGCTTCCAGATCATTTTTACACGAGTACCGGTGTCTCTCAAGGCTCTATCTTGGGTCATACACTGTTTCTGATCTTCATCACTTATTCTCCTTGTGTAATCGGTTTCCAAATTAGGCATTTATGAAGATAACACTTCCACTTACTTCCAACTCAATGGAAAAAATAAATTTGGCTGCTGCTTTTGAAAACGACCTCCAATCAGTGGTTAACTGGGGAAGAAAATGACTTGCAAATCATAATGCCTCCAAAACAAAACGGCTGCCCTTCATCAACCATATACAAAGTTTCCTGCCCACCATTAGAAGTGAGTTGATTTCATTGAGATTAACTTACTTGCGCCTTCTTGGGCTTATGTATATTTGGCTCAGGTTATCGTATACTGCAGTCTAACTTCATTCACCAGTAGGCCTCCTTTGTTGTGGGCCGCTAGTAGCCTACCATATTTTTAGAGGCCGTTTATACCATTAGGTATAGATCTAACTCAAAATTCTGTGTTAAACACATGAAGTCATCTTGTACGTTAGATCGAATTGTATGCCGCAGTTTGCGTTTATTTTTAATAATGGTTCGTATTTTCTTTAAAAGTTTTTGGTCAACAGCTGCAAATAACCAAAGGTTAAACAGAAAATTAAAAATTCTGTTTCAGATTATAAAGAAGATATACAAATACACTACTCTGCAATAGCATTCATTCAAAATGTATTTACCAACGAACTGGAACACCAGACAAAAAATAGCTTAGAAGAATCACAAGAATGCAAACATCAGTAAAAGAATATGGTTGAGTGATACAGAGTGAGCCGAACTGGAAGAATATGTTAAAACTGAATGGAATAATAAATTAGATTTAGTGAGTATTAAAATTGAAGACGTAAAAGAAGAACACGAGTTGATATTTTGAATAGCAAAATCAAAAGTGATAAGGAAAACCCTGAAGCAATAAAACAAATTAATAAATTAAAACGAAAAAACTATACGAAATGCATAAGAAGCAGGAGAAAAACAATATTAGTGAAATAAGAAAGAGACAAATAGAACCAGCGTATAGATAAACAAATTGGTGATCAAAAAACGAACAAAAATCAGAAAATAATTATTAGAATAAACGAAAAAGCACTTGTAGAAATAATAAAAAAATTCAAACTCGAATTAAATCATTTAAAATTAAATAAATAACACGAATTTAAGCATTTTAAAGGAAATCAAATGACATGAATTTAATCATTTTAAAGGGAATAGTATGACAAGAATTTAGCTATTTTAAATGAAATAATAAAACATTAATTTAGCTACTCTAAAAGAAATGTCACGACATAATTTAACCATTTTGGAGGAAATAATATAACATGACTTTAACCACATTAAAGGAAATAATATATCTTAACTTAACAATTTTAAAGGAAACAATATGACATGAATTTAACAATTGTAACGACAAAATAAATCATGAATTCAGCCACGTTAAAGGAAATAATATGACATAATTTAACCATTTTGAAGGAAATTATATAACATGAACATAACGATTTTAAAGGAAACATATGACATAATTTTCGCCACTTTAAAGGAAATAATATAATCTACGGTTTTTGTTATAGTCCTGATGATAAAAAAATGCACAAGACAAACATGATAATCCATAAAATAGATAAAAATTACTGTAATAAATCAGCACACAACACAGATAAAAATATCGATTTTCTGAGACACGTGATGAGGAAAACAATGGGTACCATACTAACCAAGTAGTTCCGTGAACATGGTCTGTGATTGATGGCGAAGAGATAACAATAGTTTAGAGATACAACGGAGAATTAGCTGTGGAAGGCCTTGATAAGAAAACATGATATATCATGAAGAAGAAAAATTAAGTAAATGAATGAATCTATAAAGAAGATCGTAAAAAGTGAAAAGTAAATATAAAAAAATAAATAAAATCAAAAGTACTAGCGTAAATCAACGAATCCATCTAACATTACCAAGAAGATGAAGATGTGGAGACGCAAATGGCGATATTCTACATTTGGTTGAGATAAAAAAAAAATATCACGTGACCGTTGGGTAGTGACGTCAGTAGAGATAGCGACCAATGGCAGTTGCGATGTAAACACAGCAAACAGAGGACATTCAGAGTCCTCAGCGGTAGGTCTTGCAGGAAAAAAAAGAAAAAGAAAAAAAAACAAGAAAAATGATATCCTCACCATGTTCATAGAGAAACCATTGTTTTTTACACACTGCTTGTTGTTACGTTGCATACAATATATATATATGTATATATATATATCGGTAATAAATCCGATATATATAAATATATATCGGTAATAAACCCGAGGAAAAGATTTGGTCAATAATTCCAATGGAGCCTAGTAATATTAGATTAAATGTTAAAACTTATCCAAAAGAGCGCTTGATGTAAATTTAATTCAAAGAGCAAATATTTAATCCGCATATAAATTCGAAATATTACATTTGGAGAATAACTATTTCAACAGTTTTAAGGACCTGTTGAAATGGTTATTCACTAAGTTTAATATACTGAATTTGTACGTGGTTTATATATATATATATATATATATATATATATATAATTTTTCTGTGTGAAGGGCAAATGTATATAGCGATATATGTACGACTTAGTATCATAAAAAACTCTTAGTAAACAAAGTATATTTGTCATATCTTTTTCTTTTTGCTATTCCGTTTCGTCCTTGAAATACGCTGCTATCATATCATATGTATCGTAATGCCCATAATTAAGGGAGCGAAAATGTGACAATAAACAGTTTCTCTATAGCACATCCATATGTGAAAATAAACAGATTTTATTAAGAAATCGCCAGTTTCGAATCTTATCAGGCCCATATTGTACAGGCTAGAATGAAATGGAGATAATTTTAAGAGTAGCTCAGAATTGTCTAAGAACAGCGAAGACGGGTGAAAAAATGAAGCAAAAGATTTCAATAAATAAGAAAATACTCCTGAATATGGAAGATAACTTCTTTCAAACATACGCACCGTAATAGGGGAGCTAGAGTGTGTCCTCAATGATGTTATCGCGAGGATCACTAGAAGGTTTCGGGTCTTTCAACATCATACCCCCTTCACTGCGCCGATCCGACCAGAGATGATCAGCCTCCGGCCCACCCTAGGATAAGCGCTTTCAGACACTGGAAAATTACGTTCAGGCACGGTACGAAACCCTGCAAATGCTTCTGATTGGCGACAGTCAGAGCCACTTTCCATTTAGAGGCGAATCGCACATGAGCTCGTCCAAAACATTAATTTAGACGCAGAATTTCGGGGAATTTTAGCTAACAATTTGGAATCCAGGCACTCTCTCTAAATAATAATTAAATATTTTCCTCTATTTACATAGAATTAAAAATACTATTTCCAACTTTTCAGTTAACTTATCGTACATATTCTATCAGTAATCAATTAATTATTTAACCCTCAATATGACTAATACTAAAAATTATATACTTAATTCTCAGACTTGATAAGGTTGCCAAACAAAAAGTCACATATTTGACTACAACAGACAAAACATTTCCATCGATTTCATATGAATGAATTATAAAAATTATTTGAAACAATCAAAACAACCTCGCATAATAAAAAATGATTGTCAAAAGCAAAAACCTGAAGTAATGTGTGGAGAAACTATAAAACTCTTTTCAATCTTGTCCCAGATTATTATATTAGAAAGTAATTGAAATTAATGAAACCTTTTTCGACTCATATTAATTTAATAGCAATTACTCCTTAGAATAAGGTGAATTATTCACGAATCACTCAGCGAACGCTTACGTAACTAATCAGTACAAATTTACCTCATTCTTCTTTACTATCCTGTTCTGTTTGACTATCATTCTTTCATGCCACATTCCTAAAGTAAAAATTATTCAGTGTGAATAGGCTTAAAACTAATATTGCATGTTTCTTTGCATTAAAATCTGATGGATTGTACCGTTGAGTAATCACGAATTTGCTAAGAACTTACGTAATCATTTAGGAACGGGGAAGTATCATAAAATATATATTAGGACTAAAGAAATATTTGTTTCTTTTCCCACTTTTAAATAGGAAAAGGATTTTTTTTTAACCTTATAAATATAGCATTAATGAATAGAACATTATTTCATTTCCATATACTTCTGTTGCGTTAGTTCCACTGGAGTTATGAAGAAGTCAATAGTTTCCACTTTTGCAGATAGAAATTGAGACATGTAACAATCACAAAAATAGATGATTGCTTATTGCTGTATACAACATATTGTTAAAACAATTTTTTATATTTTAGGTTTGTCCGAATAATGTGTGCGTTATACAAATCATTGATTTTCTCGTTTTAATGTTTTAATATATCAGGGATATACTAATGTCAAATTTTGGTCTTTGGGAGTGTAGAACACCAAATAACGAATGTTGTTCGAAAAGTATCCGAAGCGCTTCTATTAAGAGGAAACTACAACACATAACAATTCGGCATTCAAATTCCTGTGAAATAATCTTTTTTTAGAAACCACACGCTTTATCCAGCGTCGTTTACACATATGGAAATATTCCTGGAACTCCATTTTGAAGACGGCAGGAAGCTACCATATTGCATTCTTTTTAATTGCGTCGATGTCGTGAAATAATGTTCATTTCAAGTGTCATTGTTGATGGGTAAAATTTCGCAAGGTAGGAGATCTGGGAAAGATGTCAAAGCTTCGTAATTATGTTTATGTTCAAAAACTTCTGCAGGTACTGAGGGGACGTTAAAGATACATCATTGACTGGCTGTATTTAATATATATCTTGATGAAGAGCGTATAATCTCTTCAAAATACGGCTATAAACAACGGAAGTGACCGGAAACATTATAAATTAATGTCTATGCTTGACAATAAGGTAAATCAGTACAGTAAATCAGTGTAGAGCCCAATCTCCTCCTATTTAAACTATAACTGGAAGGAAGAGACGGATTAATATCTTTCGCAAGGATATTTGCGCGTAAGTGAATGCAATGAATTCAACTGAAATTCGATTTCGGTTGTGCGCTGTCGCATATTTGAACGTCCATCATTTTCTTAAGCGCAAATACCCTTGGGAAAAATATTTATCCGTCTTTTCGCTGCAGTTTTGGATTAAATAATAGAACACATTGGATTCTATAGCCTGGGCTGGAAACCGCTTTACCGCAGAAAGTAATGGCAACCTACTACGGGGGAATCTTCTGCCCCAGTCAGTCATGTCTCGTCCGAGTTATGATCACCTAAGCGTGTATCATGTATGGCACTTGATTGAATGAGTAAGATACATGCCAATAAATACTTATATAAATATAACAATAATAGGATATGATACTACTAGACTAAGAAAGGGGTCGTGAATTTTAATGCTTCAAAAACGAAGATGCTATCTATTAATCATCACAAACAATCGCTCCTGCCTTCCATTAGCATGGGTCAGGCTAGACTCCCTGAAAGCAAAATACAATAGCCCTGCTACTAAAATACATTACGATACTGGAGTCACGACAGATGTTATAATATTGGTGTAATCATTTTAAGATATCTGGTAAGTTAACTCTAATTATGTTAATTAATGTCATGATATTATTTAAACCGTGATTGTAAATTAGATGAGATTATTGATATAAAAGACGTTATTCATATTAACAATGATATCATGACCCAAGCGGCATGATCAGACCGGATAATTAATCGTAAACCAATCGATTATACTGGAGTCAAAATTGCAAACTTAATAAAATCAGTTATCTTCTGTGAGAGAATTCTCCAACATTCACGGCCATAGAGAAGCACTTACATTTTATAAAAACATCATCATCATTTATCCATCACACCCAGATGGTGCACAGGGCAGCAACTTTGTGTTGCTGTTTCTGTAACAAACTGTTTTTTACAGCACAGGGTTGTTAGCTCTGCACCCAACCCCCAAACCTGGAGGACCGGTGGACCATTATAGGTCGTTACGTTTACAGCACCTGGTATTCCCAAATGGTCACCCATTTAAGTACTGACCAAGCTCGGTGATCGGACGGGAACCGGTGTATTCAACACGATATCGCCGTAGACACATTTTTATAACAGCTCAGCGCAATTTTTTCTGTTTTCAAGGGAATTCTCTGTTTCTTAAAACATCAGTTAGAAGTTGTAAGACACATCTCAATGTCCTATCGGAATTTGGTGTTACAGATTCCGTCATCTGTTAAAGCAATTCCGAGGTTTTCATACTTGTTTGATTTCTATATAACAACTCGTAGTTCGCATGTTGAGCTGACAACCATATTGATGTCTTTTAAAGTAATGCTTAAACCTTTCCTCCTGACTTTCAATTACTACCTTATAAAGGAGGTCATATAGTTTTCTTTCTTTGTTCTCTGTTATTCCTGTGTCTTCTTCATACCCAATTTTGTTAAGATTAGGTCTACCCTGTCATTTCTTCTACTTCTATCAATAGATTGCTTGATTGATTCGTTTTTTACGGTTTATCAACCTTTTGCTGGTTATTTAAAGCAACGTAATAGTTTTAACTATTAAGAAGTTCTTATGGGGGGTGCTAATAATAGTGAAGTAAGTTTTACTAATTAACCCATAGCTGGGACATGCATGCCTTTACGAAGAGTATTTGTGTGTATGTCAATACAATGAACCTAACTGTAATGCGAACGCGCCTTTCCAGTTAAAGATCTCGAGTTATTATTCATTACACCCCATATATATCCAACCTTACAGACTCTGGTATATCCAAGGCTTTAACTTCGGGCATCACACAGGAACCGCTGTTTCAACGTTATTTGACCGTAAGTACCATAAAGAGAAGCCGTCGGTAGTAAGGATTATTTGAAGAAAATATGATCTATAAGGACAATAAAACCCACAGACAGAAATAGCTGGAAAATCTTAGGCAGGTAATAAAGGAAGAGGGATTTTTAATGATCTAACTCCAAACGCGGCGATAGGCCCACTAAGATGCAATGGCTTACTGAGACTAAAAGGCAACCGATTGAATCAAACTGAGAAAACGCTTCCGAGGGGAAAAGACAAGAAGATTTATGGAGAGAGACGGTGACTTTTGACGTTGTATTAAAATTTTCGTTGACAAGAAAAGAATGAAGCTCAAAGAGATTTCCACAGCAGAGAAATCTGTAATAGGAAAATATTAGAAGAGAACCTACAGTTATATTTAGCGATTTCAATGGCAAAATGCCAAGATCTGCTGTCAATCTTGTACTAAACTTAAATTCCTGAAATCGTGGTACCAAAAAGGAAAGTCATTTAGAGCAGCTGCCATGAAAACCATTATAGAAATGTTACAGGGAAACTATGATGTGGCATTTGGAAAGTGACTGAAGCCGAGACACCAGGTCGTTGTGTATAATACTGCAAATTCTTCTTTGGGTTTTGTTAAGATATATACCTTGAGAATCCAACACTCACAAGTCATATTGAAGGTAAGCTTCGCCCTAACAGTATTCCCCCTGCCTGGCTTGTTTGACAACTGATTACATAATAAGGGTAAATAGACTTGTTTAAGGGGAAGTATTAATTGGAGAAAGAATAAACAAGAAATTGTGAGAAATGATCTCTTACCGAAGTGCGTTGTGGTGCAATGGATATCAACCCGGAATGACAAATCGGGGAGGTAAAGTTCGAATACCCACTGAATCCCTTGCATTGGGAAAAGTATTAGTCCCTTCTTTTTTCTCTAGTTATGGGTTAAATAATATAACAGATTGGGTTCTATAGCATTGGCTGGGAAGCAGTCTACCGTAGAAAGCAATGGCAAACTACTGCGGGATAATCTTCTCCCCCCACCCAGTCAGTCATGTCTCTTTCGAGACCTGATCGCCCAAAGCGTGTATCACGTCTGGCACTTAACTGATATCTTACCCCGACTAAAGAATATTTATGAAAATAACAGGTAATTTTCTAATAAATCAGCAAATCGAAAGAAGAAACGTGGATTTATTAGTTGTCAACAAAATGAAATCATGAGAGTTTGGTTTGAATTGTACTTTTTTCTGCCATATAAACATTTTCTATTTTATTTAATAAACGATTCTGAAATTTTGATAACAAAGAGATGCCTACTGATAGGTCAAGTTTTGAATGCGAGTAAAACAAATTGGCATAAGAAACCAAAAATTCGACATAGATCCGATATTAAGTAATGTCAAAACTAAGATATTGCTCCTTTATGCAGAAATGTATAAAAAGACGTAAGTCCGTTTTACACATGAATAATTTAGGCAGATTAAGGTCCTATCTCTACGAGAGCCCATAACGTGCAATAGTCCATTAAAATAGATACAGGTGCACCTTATCATTTCTGGTATTGCTTTTCCCCACGGAGAGTAATCTGCATATCCTTGACCTCAAAACAATGAATGTGATAGAGATCGGAGTAGAACTTAATAAAATAACGGAAAAATAATTCTGATGACCGTTAAAATGAAAGAGCTAAAGAAGTGGAAGAAGAAAATAGGACTGTTCTGCCATGCGATATCTAAGCTTTTGAAACGACACGATAAGACAAGATTTAATTCTGAAAAAATAAAAAAAATAACTGGAAACTAGTCAATAATCTCTGAAATGGATAAATGAAAACATCTTCATTACATTGATAGAACAACTGTTTTGTCAGGTTAGGCGCGACTGCAGTGGCGTTTCCGTGAAAAATGACAACAACCTCACACAAACGTTTTGGATTCATTCGGTGATTAACATCTCTGCAGAAGGAATTTGTCTAGTCTTTTTGTGTATCTATAATGTTTTGGATCCAGGGGCAAAAATAATTTTGTACCACCCGGATGATAGTTCTGCTAAATTTTCTTTCGAATTAGGAGTAATTTATAATTTACTGAAAACAAGATAGTCATTGTCAAAATACATCGTATAGAAAAATATTATAATATTATTATTTAGGAACACAACGCAAACTCTTTGAGATCTAATGAAAATGAATAGGATCTATGGAATTTTCCGGTTCAAATAGAAAATAATAAAAGAATAAGACGGATATAATTATGAAGGATTTGTTAAAAAGAGTGCATTTAATAGTAGGTAACAATCTCTTTTTATGCAAGTCTTTTAGGCATGTTGTTCAGGGAGTAAATAAAAGGATATAGAAGTTGATTTTTATATGTGGTGCCTTAAAGAAATATAAAATATAAAAAGAAATTCTGAGTAATTTCTAAATCCTCAGAAAAAAAAAATTAATGTAGCAGTTTATGGGACTGTAAAAGTGAGATTTACATTCTCATACGTTCATACAACTATTCAGATTTTTATATAATTTCTTCTTCATATGTTGAAGGTTCATTTTTTTTTAATTTATTGCATTTAGACACCTGTGATATTATACTAATTTTTCAGGTTCTGCGAGATTATAGATTTTAACTGCATTAATTTTATCTGCGAATAAACATACATATTTAATTAAAAGTTTAAATTAATAAAAGTTCCCTATACATACGACACTATACAATTAGAAACATAATTCTTGAAATGTTAGCAACATATCTAAACAAGTGCAGCAAGATTCTTGAGCAGTTCACTTGCAGTCTCTTATTTTTCAGCTTGAAACTTGGAGACAGCCCGTAAAACAAATAGGCAACCTCAAAATAATAATAATAATAATAATAATAAGTGTCTCTTTGAATTCGCCTGCTTTTATATCTAAGTTGTGAGAATATTTTTACAATTAATTTGAAATTACAATATTCTTTTCTTTTTAATTAAATTCTTTTTTAGTCTATTTAGCAGAATTTAACTTATTTGTTTCATTTCCGTTTAGTTTTCTTTTATTTTTTGTTAATTTTTTCCACACTTTCGATGGACCTTTCCGTAATTGAATTCAGCAATTTATCTAAGCATTATATATATTTGCCGTTGTGTGTGTATGTGTGTGTGAGAGAGAGAGAGAGAGAGAGAGAGAGAGAGAGAGAGAGTGCGAGTATATATATATATATATATATATACAGGCACGCACACACACACATATATACACGCACGCACGCACACACTCACACACTCACACGCACACACTCACACACTAACACGCACACACATAAATATACATGCACGCACGCACACACTAACAACACACACACACACACATATTTATATATATATATATATATATACGCGCACACACACACACACACACACACACACACACACACACATATATACACACGCACGCACGCGCACGCACGCACACTCACACACACACACACATATATATATATATCCAGATTAATAAGGAACACAAACTCACACACATATGCATATCGAAATTAATAAGGAACGAAAAAAATATTAACAACGTTCAAAACATCAATTTTGCAACAGTGCTCAATATAGAAATAGAGTTATGAATATTTATTATAAATTATAATTTAGAAGATGTTAAAACTGAACCTTCTAAATTATAATAAATATTATATATATATATATATATATATATATATATATATTGTGTGTGTGTATATATGTATATACATGTTTTGAATCTATTTGTTCATACATTATTTTTAATGGATATTCTTATTTGAGTAGATGCTTTGTTATTTTTTAATAATTAAGCAGTATATTTATTTATATATACAATAATAATCTTTATTTACATCTTCTGTAATAATCGATAAATTTTGTTAGGAAATTAAGCGTCCCTCATCAAGAGTCGAACTTGTGTCCCCTAAAAAATACCATCATTGATCTAATTGGTCTTACACGTTCGGCCACCTTGGGCTAACGTTCAAACAGAGCCCGATTAATACTTTAAACACACATTTTTCCGATTTTAAAAACATTAATCAGACTTTGTTTGACTGTTCTTCGTTGACGAGCGGTTCAGACATATATATAAAGACCGTTTGCTATAGATGACGCAGGTTCCAAACCTGACAGAGGAAGTACATTTTCCTAACAATAGTTTTTGATTATTCCGCCCAGTAGATGTAAATAAATGTACTGTTTAATTATAAAAAAAAAAATAAATAAATAAAAATAAAAAGAGAGCATCTACTCAATTACGAATTTTCTTTAAAATAATGTCAAATAAAGTAAAAAAATTATCGGAATTAATTCATTTCTTTACGGATTTCGTAGAAATTTCATAAATGTGTACATGTACTTGCACTGGTAAGGATGGTTTTGACTGTTGTTTTTTTTTTTGTATTCATCGTTCACAGATGGGCACATGTGGAATCTTACAAATCCATCCGTTGTTTTTTATGAAGTTTTTTTTAAATTGATCCCAAATGTAAAATCTTTTTTTATATTTTTATATTTTATTTTTATATTGTTTTGTTTAATGAATTCTTTGGTGACCCATTCACTTACCGTTCGAAAATGATCTACTCTACTAAGTTTGATTATTTTTGCTATTATTGGAGTAAGTAATTTGAACATTTTAATCGTTAGCCGTTGTCACTCTGATTTCACCTTTTTTATATGTAAGCACTGTGAATTTTATACAATATATTTTATATTAAAATTTGTCTTCTCTTTTTAGTTTTATCTTATTTAATCCTATTTGATTTGATTTTACTTTAATTTATTATTTTTTATTGATCACCCCAATGTATATTCTCCTGACATTTCATCTGGTAAGAGCCAATGCGTCTTAATTTAAAACTTTATATCGTTAATACAATTTCTATATCCTTTTATTACGTTCTTGATTGCAGGTACTAGACGATAAACTTTTGAAACCTGGACATCTAAATATAAATCCCCTGTTTCATGTGTAGGACGAGCTCTCTCTTATTGGTTAACAGTCGTCCTGGAACTGGTATCTTGAACAAAATTTCACTTTGGATGTCAAGGTTAAAAGAAGAAAATAAACAAGAAAATATCAACAATCTCATTGCTTACGAACACATATGCATACCGGATAGGCCGTCGTCCGCGACAACAAGGGCCTCATCTCTGAGACCGAAGTCTGACCGAAAAAATTGTCACTGAAATAAACTCTTCTAACAATAATGAAACACCTGATCAACTTAACCAGACTAATTACAACCTTAGATCAATATGACCCCGAATCAAAAACGTCTTTTCTTTATTTAATTATTTTTCTTTAATCAATTCCTTAGAGATCCTTTCACTAACCTGCCATGCACCGATCTGCTATATTAAGTTTGATAATTTTCGCTTATATTGTTTGGTAGTAATTTGAATATTTTAATTAACATCAACAAAAGACAGCTGAATTTCCTGGAACATGTAATGTGGAAAAAGGACTTGGAGAATCTGATACTCACATATCAGATATAAAGAGAAACAGAGAAATGAACGCATAACATACTTGATGGGCTTAAGCAAGTGGATAGTAGAGCCATAGTAGTAATAGAGAAATGTGGAGGGTCATCATCGCCTACATTTCCAAAGGGAGACGACGCATAGTGAGTGTTTAGTTGATATCACACTGGATTAGCTTGTCTTATGTATGCTGTAAGTACTTTTACATAATTAATATGAAATTACATTTTCTTTTTCTTTTAAATTTTATTTTATTTAAGTCTTTTTGACTTTATTTTAATTTAATTAAAAAAAGCTTGGGTTAACCCACAATGTATATCCACCTGATATTTCATCTCTGAATGAAACATCTGTCACTGGAACAAACTCTTCCAACTACGATGTGCTTATTGGTCAATAAATATGAATTAATTCCATCAATGGACAATGACAAGTTAATTAATGAGAAGTCAGTGAAAGACATAGCTTACGGTCATATCACGTTGAATACACCGAAGTTAAGCAACGTTGCGCCTGGTCAGTACTTAGATATGTGACCGCTTGAGAATACCAGGTGCTGTAAGCGTTCATTGACGGATGTGCGTTGTGGTGCAGTGGATATCGGCTCGGGAAGATAAATCGATGAGCCGAGTTCGAATTCCAGTTGAATGCCCTACATTCACTTACGCGCTGGTATACTTGGGAAAGGTATTAATCCGTCCCTTCCCTCTAGTTATGGGTTAAATAACAGGGTAGGACTTGGGATCCTGCCCTTAAACAAATCCTAATGAGACTTTCTCCGTCGTGGAAGAAGCCGGTTCAACCCGACTAGAGTGAATGCGGCTTACATACAAGCGAAAGACATGGATTCGTGAAGAGTATCAACAAGTCATGACATTCTTTTCACTGCATTCAAAAATACACAAAATAAAATCACGGATCAGACATACTTATACTATGGTAGAAACTGGAATATGGTACTATTACAAGACAAACATGCTTACCAATGTCCGCAGAGATATCGTACGAAATAAACGAGTCTCAGATGCAAATAAATCAATCAGATAAGACGAAATACAATAACACGTCACTTAAACTATAAAGACATGAGAGTAGAAATACATAATATGACTAAAACAGATGAGATGCAAAATAATAATCTTTCAGGAAATAAAACCAGCGAATCTACCTGCGATATAAACAACTGCAGTTATTCAGATTATGTCACTGAGGATGAGTCAAACGAAGTCAGGACGGAATATCTTGAAAACAACAGAGGTGGAATCAGTGAAGCGAAAAATCACATTATTCAAATACTCAGCAAAACAATTCGCACACAAATGTCAGACAGAGACCGGCTCACAGATATTCATATAACAAAGTCCAATAAACATATTTTGTCAGTATATAACGCTCCGCTGCAAACATCGTTAACGGATAAACCATTGGGAAATATCACAGAAGTTAATATTATCATATACGCAACAACTTTAGCAGCTACTGTGAAGCTTTGTTTCAAGACAATGAAAAGATCAGAGAGAACGAGACAGCTTGGAAAGCAGAATTGAAACAAGAAATAGAAGAAGCCTTTGGTGAGTTATCGATACAAGATGAGATCTCCAGAAACCTAAATTTTTCAACATGCAAATGCGGAAATATCAAGCAGAGACATGAAATTAAATTACTAAATGAAATTTCAGCAATCAAGAAAGTATTTAAACAGTTAAAGAGAGCTAGAATAAAATTATTCGAAAAGCCTTGTAGATTCTATCAACAAAATAATATTCCACGCAGACTTTAAGAAATGTTAGAAGAAAATTGGAAAAGAAGTTATAGACGTCAAAAAAATCCGCTGCTATGAAAGTCGGTTCTCTTTGCAGGGCCCGGAGGTTTTTACATTCTGAATCTATCCTGCACATTTATAAATCTACCATCCACCCGTGCATTGAATACTGTTGCCATATCTTAGCTTTAATAAAGTGTGTGGAAGCGTTTTATAGATTGATGACAGATGGTAGAACCAGAAAAACTGGTTGCCTTAATATTTCGTGGACGAATTTTATTTTTGGAATTTTGTTAGATTATGCCGTTCTTGGTCATATATTTTCATTCTTGTAGAGTTTTATCCATCATTCGTTTTTCTTTTCGATTTATCCATTCCGTTTTGAAGCTAAATTCTTTTGGGCTGCTCCAAATTAATTTTCAAAGTTTTGCGCTCTTTCAATAGATGATGGCTTTTTTTTTTAAATCGTTTCACCCCAAGCAAGGCATTCCACTGTCACTATTGCGCTTAGTGCTACATAGGGGAAGGTAAATAGAAAGAGTGGTTAGATATACGAAATGTCAGAAGGAGGGTGATAGGTAGATGGGAGGATGGGAAGAGTGTTTGAAAGAATGGAAGCGAGTTATTGTGTGAGGAGATGTCTATTGACATTTAAACTCCTGGAGATTGTAGCCGTCGGGGAAGCAATCATGTGGAACGGAATTCCACAGTCTGGAAGTGCGAGAAAAGAAACTGTTAGAGTAGAAATTGCGGTTACATTTTATCGGTTTCACTGTAAAATGGTGGGATTTAGTTGCTAATCTAGTATCTCGTGCAAATTCGTAAAGAAATATTCAGAAATAAAGGAAGCCATTACGTTCAAAATGGAATTTCAAGTAGGTGTAGAAATGCAAGCAAAACATTACACACCGACTTATGCTGCAAAATCCTTGAAAAGAAAGCGAAAGAAATGCAATGAACCTCTTCACGTTCAGTTTTCTTCCTGTACCAGACAAGCAGATGTAGACAAACCATGTACTCATTAGTGGCTACGTGGTGCAGCGTTACAAGTCAAAATCAAATCATATATTATTATAGCACATGGTAAGTGTATTAGCCCAAAATGTAGATTCGGTGACAAATATCCAGAATCAATTGACCGACTTGTATCAGGTTGCACTGTATTGGCACCCATTAAATGTAATGCTCGCAATGACAGCATGGGCCACTCACTACATTGTAAAATCTGCATTTTGACGGAAAGAAAACTGCACAAAGTTGGTAGTAATATCATTCAAACCCGGTTACAGAGATAGAACGTGTAACCATATGATGGTGTTTTTAAATATCCAAAGCTAATCGCCCTTGATATTGTGATCAAAGACTACCAAAGACAAAATGTGCCTTATATTGACTGTAATATATCTATCAAAATATAAGAAATTTGAAATCGAAATCTCAATGATGTCGGACATGAAAACATGAACAATTCCAGTTGTAGATGGAGCCCGCGGATAGATTGAAAAATATTACAATAGAATCATTGAAGTGATTGCTTGTAGTTCCTGCCTTGGGGAATTACAAAACAAGATATATTCACAAAACCAGCCATCACTTTACGAAGGGCTTTATCTATTTATGTATGTTCTTAAGGTTCTATTTTTCCTCAGCATATATACACAGTAGAAAATGTCATGATACTATTTCTAACCTTAGGTAACTAGTTCCCACCCGGAATTAAATGGGCATACACAAGAAATCAAAGGAAAGGAATTGATAATAATAATAAACATTATTATCATCATTATCATTAATAATAATAATAATAATAATAATAATAATAATAGTAATAACAATTATTATTATTATTATTATTATTATTATTATTATTATTATTATTATTTTACGGGAAGAAAAGTGCAAGAAACTGGTATTAACATCACCGAGAAATAGTTACAGAGAAATGACCCAAAACAAATTTATGAGGCTTTACAATACACAATCAAAGCTAATCGCCGAGACATTGTGATCAAAGACCTCAAGAACAGAATGTGCATTTTTTATTAATATGGCAGTCCATGCAGATTGTAATACATCTTTGAAGATTGTTTTAAAAATATTAAAATATGAGGATGTTGAAGTAGAAATCTAAACACTGTAGCACACGAGGATATCAATAATTCCACTTGAAGTTTTACTTGGAACCCTCAGATTGATTGGTCAATGTTCCGATAAACACAGTGAAAGGAGTCATTGTAGTCCATGCCTTAAAGAAATACAAACAAATGTACTCACAAGTACAGCTCACATATTTTGAGAAGATTTATCTTTATAAAATGCTTGTGTTTCTTTTTCTTTCTTTTACAAAATTAATCAGTGAAGATATCGTGAAGCCATTTACGACACCAGGTCTCTGGTTAGGACCCGGAAACAAATGTGTATACAACAGAAATCCCAAGAAAAAAAAATAATGCCCTATTCATTTATAAATTAAATGCATTCATTGCTTCGACAAAGCGTGGAAAATTTGCTGAAAACACTAATGGAAATAATTAAAAAAAATGTCCAGTTTTTGTTAGCATGAATCGAGTGAATTGGCATAACCTCTATGCTTATGATGCGACAATGAGATATTGGAAAGAAAACATTTTTAAAACGTGTGATTTCATGAAGGTCAAAAAATAAAATAAAACGTAAACAATTGCGAAAGCAAGAAAAAAAAAAGAAAATCAGGAAATGTACAGGGGAGAAATAAAAAGGTAAGAGGAAAACTTTAATAAAAGGATTTGTGAAAGAGTTTGAACTTTAGAATTGTAAAGCTTAAATAAATATGCTTCATTATTCATAATGTCTAATAATGACTCACCTCATCGATTTTTTTTCCCTTTAAGTGTTTTCGATAAGAGCCAGGTCAGCGCGAAAGTCATATAGGGAAGTAGTCTTTTCATAAACGTGGTCATATTCACCTTTGGTCAATTGTGCATTCAATATCTCAGTGTAAAGCAGTAGTTCAAAATAAAATGAACAATTATCACCACAGATATATTATTGCTCATTTCTCTAACCGATTTTTTTAAAGATCTTTTTTATTAGTACTACAATTTCGTAACCGGAATAAGAAGACCGGAACATACTGCATCAATATAGGATTAATGCAAAGAATTTTTCACTTTTCGTTCGGGTTGGGTATTGTTTTGTTATTGTGTTCAGGTTTTTATTTTTTATTAATATGGAGCTTGGTGTGAATTGATATTTTGTTGAAGTGGTATTATCTGTGATTAGTTGGTTTCTTTTTTATTTATTATTATTTTGCATGTGTTTGTTTCTTTTTAATGTTTTTTAATTGTTTCTTAATGTAAGCGTGAGTGTGTTTCCGCTTACTTACTTTATCTAAACTTATTTATAAATGGAATTTTGTCTCTGTGTGTGTGTGTGTATCCGTTACCTATAAACTCCAAAACGGCTGAACCGATTTTCTTGAAAATATACACAGTTGTACTATAAGCGTCTGCGAGTGTTTTAGCTAGGTTTTGTGTCGAGGTACCCCCGATAAATATCGAAAATCGATAATCGAAAAAATCGGGTTATAGAAGGAGTGGTCTGATTTTAATCAAATTTGATAAACTCATAGATAAAGACATAAGAAACGATATTCAGAAGTTTCAAAGTTGCAGTTCTTACAATAGTGCAGAAAATTTGATATCGATACCAGGAAATCAAAATTTGACTTACATCCATTCATTTTTCTTTCAGTCTACGGTTTCGCTTTAACTGGAAACAACTATTGCTTTTTAGTCTTTCGTGCCAACGTCTAAAGAATCTGAGCTCTAGGACCATGGATTAGTTATAAAGATTTCATTACACCCGAGCAACGCCGGGTTATACTGCTAGTATTGTATAGATGTCCGATTAATTGCTTTTTGGTTGTTTGTTCTTGCTATCTAGGTCGACTTCTTTTTGTTGTATTAACATTCTTATTGATATGAACTTTAACCTGCCCCGATGAGTAAAGACATCATAACCGTGTCGTCAGGAAACTTCGAAATCGGTATAAAATGCTCAGTTAAAATGACAAATTCTTTGCATTAAAACTATCAATGCTTTATCTCCATACCAATATCAACAAAAATCCGCTAGCTAAAATAACGTTTAACAGTAGAACTAGTGAAAAACAACAATCTTGGCGCCAAAAATTACCACAACTCAACACTGTGCATATATATACTATCAACCAACTCCATTGCATCTAATATCCAAAACAATCCCATATAAAAAAACACACACATAGTAACAACTACTTCGAAAACTATTATGGACATTATCAAATCTAAAAATAACCGAAATCAAAATGATGAACAAGCAGGTGTATACAGAATATATTGCCGGGATTGTTCCTCCATGTACATCGGAGAAACAAGTAGAAATCTGAAAAACGCATATTTGAACACAAACGAGACATCACTAATAATAATCTAACAAATGCATTAGTGATCCATAGAAATAAATTCAACCACAATTTCGATTTTAAAAATGCCACACGAATAAAAAGAGTAAACAATTTATTCAGAAGAAAAGTTCTCGATAACGCCGCGATCCAGTACTACCAAAACATCAATTTGCACCCCGGATTTTTCCCAATCGAACCTTCACTTATAGAAATTATACTAAAACAGACGAACATACATTATAAAAAATTTCAAAGAAAACGGTTGAATTCCCTTCAATTCAACAGCTCGTGACTTTGCACTACACATGAAGGAATTCTAAAACAGACTAACACACATAATAAACAGTTTCAAAGAAAACACTCGAATTCCTTTCATTTTAATATCTCGTGATTTTGCACTAGACATGAAGAAATTCTAAAAACTAAAATATTCTGTTAATCTTTTGAAATGATCTGTGAGCGTTTTTGTGGTTGCCAACACTGTTTGTTTATAGATACGTAATTTAGAATAAAGCTCATTTCGTCTTTTTGCCTTGATAAAGTCCATCACAGGACGAAACGTGTCTTTATTTTATTTAACCATCCTGTTCTTAAACTCAGATCATAACTGAGTATATTTTTACATATATATAGTCTAGTTATGCTTTCACACTTTGATCCTATCCAATAAAATCTAAGATAAACAGGGTCATTTTAACTGTATTGAGTTTGACCTTTCTGAATTCCAAAATTTTGTTCCGGATAACCGAATGACCAGTATTATCGCAATGCTCTAAACCCCGTCAGGTTTCCTTCACGAAATTAATTTCATCATCCAGGAAAGTCTCCGAACATATCTTTCATGCCCTTAAAGCTTGGGCATTCATGATATAATGTTTATTTCACATTTTTGGTGGCAGAAAGAAATCCCAACGCATATATAACCCCGCAAATCTTGCTTACCTATAAACTGAGATAAGAAGAGTTGTAGGTGTCCGATGTACTAGTGCATCCAAAAAGGCTAGTTAAGAATTTGATTCTTTCTCAACAGTAAACCTCAGAGGTGGATGAATATCATTAAGAAAAGAAAGA
This sequence comes from Ascarosepion bandense, assembly GCA_037127315.1. Taxonomy (NCBI): domain Eukaryota; kingdom Metazoa; phylum Mollusca; class Cephalopoda; order Sepiida; family Sepiidae; genus Ascarosepion; species Ascarosepion bandense. The sequence goes on from JBBBDQ010000214.1 coordinate 1,681,590, forward strand.
AACTGGTCAGCTTCAACTTCAATATTGAATAAACAAAAGTGTCGTCCACATATCGACAATAAAGTTGAGGGCGAAATGCACTACTACGTATTCTATTCCCGTAAAAGACAACAAAAATATTAGCGAGTGCTGGACCCAAAAGGGGCCTATAGTAACCCTGTCAATCTGTCTATACATAGTATTACTGAAACTAAATTCAACAGACGATTAATTCTATTATTTACAAATATCATTGTAGTAGCGGTGCTGACTACATAGGGATAACTACTCAGCGCCTGGACATGCGAATGAAGCAACATGTCCCCACTAAGATCAGGAACGACACCTTGCCTCGGAATTAACGTTTCTCACTACTTTCTATTCCTCCATTTAAGAGCACCGATTAAATAAAAGAAACTGTGTATTGACTGGCTAACTGTTGTGCCCTGGTCGCACTCTATATTCCATTTCAAGGTGATGGTTATATCAGGAAGTAATGCTGATTGTATGGGTAAAATATTTTGCAAATGACCAGATTCGAGAGTTCCTAAAAATTGCATGTCATCACTTGCCTTATGGGTGATCTCATTGCCAATCCATTTTCTTTTTAAATAAAATTATTATTAGATGTGGAATACCATTGATTGATAATGAGACAGCAGATTTTTAATATTTTATCTATTGGTAGGGAAAGGTGTATATTTGATTGTGTTTGGTAATTTTTCAGTATTTTAGATTTGGTCATTTTTCAGCATGGATGTTGGTGTAAACGGATTTTATTTCTAGACTGGCCATGGATTTTTCTCTCATATTTCGTTCCTTAGATTGTCAACAAGGAAGCATGATTTTTTTTCTTTTTTATGTGATGGGCTGACTGTGCCAAGGTTAATATATGGCTACAGCTTTCTCCAGTTTGTTGGGAATGCTGTTATTTCCTGAAATATTGTGGCGCATTGAGATGCCTGTTTTGTACAGCTTAAAGAGAACGGAACGTTTCTGTTTGTAGCGTGTTATTTTATTAGTTTCTAACATGATTTGTTTTCTCCTTTAATTAGTTTCCTAATACACTTTTTAAATTCTTGTGTTTCATTAATCATTTTCTTTTGTTGGTATCGTTGTTTATTGAATTATTTTTTTCATTATACATGTCCATATTCATAATAACAATCCTACGTTGCTTATTTGTCAATATCCATTATATATATATATATATATATATATATATATATATATATATATAAAGAGACTTGTACCCGCAGAAATATTTAAATAGAATAGAATTAACGTCATAATGTATATAAGAGCTTAGGACTCTTTCGGCTGACACAGTATCAAAGGCGGTCGTTGGCAGAATTGTTAAATAATAAACAGGACACATAAATATGAATTGAAGAAGGGAAGGTGGAACCCGCTTTATAGATTAATTAAAATGTAAGGGGCGTGTAAACGTAAATTTCCACAAAGAGAATATAAAATGAAAAAAAAAGAGACTCACGAACTATCCAACAGCTATAAGGGGCGCATGAAGTGCTCCTTCTGTCTGCACAGGCTAGGCTGATGTATTTTCAAATATACAGCCTCCAGAACACGTAGATAATAAACCGTCAGGCGCTGTGCAAAACAGAAAACCATAATTTCTCATATTAAGAGGCACAATCGTGATTGTCAAGTAAATGTTGTCCAATGGCCGAGTCGAGAACAGCTTGAGTGGTTCTTAAAGGCCATTTTGGACTACCTAAACGTACATTTGCGAGGACGTGCTGCGCTAGTCGTGATTCCAACCCCACTCTCTCTCTCTCACACACACACGCACGCACGCACGCACGCACACACACACACACAGACACATATACATATATATATTATTTCATTTTTTATGTGTTTTTATAACTTTCTTCTTTTCTAGAGGTAAATTGCGTAGAAACCATTCAAATATTCTGTATGCCCGGATGCTTTCTAATGACAGTGAAAATATTTTAATAGTTTTTACATAATGTACGTCCAGAAAGTGCGTAATTGAATGCAAGGAATTCAAGGAGGAGCCGAGTTCGAATTCAAGTTGAATTCCTTGCATTCACTTACGCACAAATACGCTTGGAAAGGTATTGTCCGTTCCCTCCAGTTATGAATTAAATAATAGGACAGATTGTGTCCTATAGCCTTGGCTAGCAACCAGTCTACCGTAGAAAGCAATGACAGCCTATTGTGGGATAATCTTCTGCCCATTCAGTCATGTCTCTTTCGAGACATGATCGCCTAATGCCTGTATCATGTATGCCATTTAACTGACTGACTGACGTTCAGACAAGATGAAAAATTAAATTAAATCCTTAAACGTGGCAAATTTTCAATCGTTTGTAATGAAACTTGCATAAATGGAGGACGCTGCACAAATACATACAATTTCTTTAGAAATGACAGCCAAGATGCTACGGTTATTTTTTTTATATAATAGTTATCTATAAATTATATAAGAATTGTGCCAATGTTTTGATTATTAAAGGGTTTTCGGCTGTACTTTTACTAATTATCAAGGATAATTTTCTTTTAACTGTGTGCATAGATAGTTTTATGTATCTATTTAGAGTTATACGAATGTTTTATTTCAAAACATGGTCTACACGTTTTTGATATTATTTGAAGACGTCTTTTTCTATTTTCATTAATAATGCCTTCATTATTTTTACCTTTTTTCATGTGGATGATGTTACTACATTTTTTTATTTCAACATCCTGAAAAAAATCGAACTAAATTTTGTCTCCCGTAACTCTAACGCAGTCATATAATTAACCGCTGAATGACTTTCCGCGTAGGACAACAAATTTCGGTCTACTTTTAGCCGATTTACTTCCTTTACTGAAACTTCCGTCTATTTCCTTCCTGTGATGAAAGTAATACGCGATTGTATTTCTACGCGTATTACTTTCATTACAGGAAGTAGATAGGCGAAAGTTTCAATAAAGGAAGTAAATCGGCCGAAATTTGTTGCCTACGCAGAAGGTTATTCTGCAGTTAATTACATGACTTTGTGAGAGTTACGGGAAACAAAAAGTGCGAGATGTAGTTTGTTTTTTTGTGGACGTTAGGATAAAAAAAGGTAGGTTTCTTCAATAACTAATTGTTGATTTGAGTTCAGCATATACATTTGCACAGAAATAATGCTATTTTGGATAAATTTGAAGACGGAAAACCTTCGGGACCTAAAACGAAAATTTACCAGAAATTTAACCCTTGCAATGCGTTTTGAAAATGTATTTTTTCCGCCCTCACAACACGAAGACTCAAAATTCAAATGATAGATATTTCTATATCATTTCTCGCGGTGTTGAACAAAATTACGCCTAGCGCAGCCTATTCTATTTGCTATAACCTATCAATAAACTGAGGTAACTGAAATGTTCGTATTTACTAATTATACATGCTCTTTTCTTTTATCATATATTCAATTTATATTATATCAGTGCTTCACTAACGTATCTTTAAAAATCCATAAAAACAATATCTCTTTCAGTTATATTGCCAAATATTCTATTATATCATGTCCTTAGATAACATGGATACCAGTGCAATCTGCTTCGTGTCAACCATTTTTTCTAGTTAGCGATTGTGTCAAAGGCGAGTAACTGGAGATCTAACCCAACGATGTAGATTATATTACATAGCTATAGATGCAGCCAGTGTTATTATGACATTGCATATCTTAAGAAATTCCTAGACTGAAGTAAGTGGTGTGGGTAGTAGTTTTGAAAATGAAATAAAATTACTTTCATTTGGAGGACATTGACTTTGGTTTGATCACAAGACAGATGAATTCCGCTAAGACGCTCTCATCGTGAGTGTATAGTTCTAAGCCGTTCTTCATTGGCTTTAAATTAAATATGTGGGGGAAATCGTTATTTTTATGCAATTAGAAATGTTCAGTTAAACATTTATTTCGATTACGATCTAGGATTTTAGCCAACAGAAATTAAATCAGTAATCTATAAATTATTCGTAACATCATTTTATGGAACAATATGTATTTTGTCTATACTTCTGTGATGAAATAGTATTTATATTATTTGCACTGTTATCTTTATTGCCATGTTTACAAAGTTCCGACCGTTGTACGCTCTGACCTTCTTCATGTGTTAGAAATTTCGAACCGTCACAAACATGGTGATAAAGATGAGTACAACAGTCCAAACAGTGTAAATAATGTAAATATTTATTTTAAATTAATATTTATTGATATAACTTCAATATTCATTTATGCATTTACCCATTTATGTAGAAATAAGAATGTTATACGATATTGAGTTCTTGTTCATCCTGTATAAGAGACCTTATATTTGAAATTTTGCAATCGTTTTATAACCAATGAGATATTGAATCAGTATTTTTAACCAATCAGAAATGTTTATATAAATTCATCCTTAAATTCAGTGAAAAATATTTAATTCCGTTTAACTATAAGTTGTTTTTGGTAAATGCTTTGGATATACGAGGTGTTTAAGAACGCTTCATCTTCTAACACACTTCACTTAAAATCATATTTTAATAACCATATATCATAAGGATGGTCGTCCAGGGATCGGGTTACGAACATTTCCTGGTCACTTCAATTTTGTTATTTTTACAGGTTTTATATTCCATGTTTCTAAATATATTGAACTCAGAACGGCCAGTCAGCTTTTCCGAGCAGAGTTGCCATTAACTTTTCACGTGATCTATATTTTTCGACTGACGTGAAGCCTTAATCAACTACCTTTTAATTGCAACGTCTGTGTTAAATATATCGTCTTTTCACACACAAACACATGCTTATACGAGAGATTGGAAGGCTTCTAATAGATAAAGAAAAAATATCCAAACAGATTTTTCTCAATCTGCACTATACATTTTGTGTTGGCCCTTCTTATAATTGAGAAATTTTAACCTTTGAAAACTTCTAGTACCTAAGGTTGTCTATTAAATAACATTCATTTTTTCCTGTCAATCTAAGCTTCATTTCGCTTAGTCACCGTACCTCGGTATTTTTTTCTCTTATTTTTTTTTCTAACAATTTCGAATTTGTAATGTTCATCTTTGGAGTTGCTTACACGAAATAGCAGAAGCAGACTTGTCTATTGTTTTCGTTTCTTTTTATTGCTCCGTTCAAGTCGTTTTAAATAATACGATCTTTAATTAAACCACTTGGATCGCGAATTAAAAGAAAATCAACATCCAACTGGCTACCGAAAATACGTAATCTTATTAAGTTTTGAGGATAATTTATTCTCAGCGAAAGGCAGGATATACGTTTGGTGTGTAAGAATCATAAAATAGAAACTGAAAAAATAAAGAAAAATATGTAGAATAAAAACTAGAATATAAAAAACACGATGGGGAAGAAATGAAGGCAAACGAGGAAAAATGAAAAGGTGAATAAAATAAAGGATGTAAATAGAAGGAATGTGATCATTCAAAATACCCCCAACAAAAAAAAAAGTATTACCCTATTGTCTGCCAAAGAATTTCGGCTAACGAATGGTAGCAGTCGTTGTATAACGAGATATAAAACAAAACAAACCAATATTCTATTTCACTCTCTCCCTTCCTAGATCTCTCTCTATCTCTCTCTCACTCTCTCTCTCTCTCTCTCTCTCTCTCTCTCTCTCTCTCTCTATCTATCTATCGATCTATCTATCTGTCTATCTATCTATCTCTATCTATCTACTTCTCGTTTATTACGAATATGCTGGCGAGGAACAAAGCATCTTTCATTTCCCTTGCGATGGAATTCTTAGTCGCCAGCGGACTATATATCGTATTTTACACGACAAATAATAAAATACCCTAAACTGATTCTGCTACTAAAACTCCCAAAACTCTCAAATAAGACTTGATAATTCTTACTCTTCAACAAAACACCACGTTCAACTTACATTAGATATCCGAAGGCGAATTGGCATGGCAAAGAACGTGTTCCAAAAGCTGAGTAAAGTACTAACACACAGGAATATTTCACTAGAAACAAAGAAAAGACTGTTGGATTGCTATGTGATCTCAGTTCTTCAATACGGAAGTTAATGCTGGACAATATCATTGAAAATAAGGACCAAACTTGAAGCAGCGGAAATGTGGTTCTACAGAAGGATGCTGCGGATATCGTGAACCGAGCATGTGAGCAATGATGTGTTGTCGAAAAGAATGGCAACGAAAAGGAAATTAATATTGAGCACCAGGGAGAGACAACTGAAGTTCCTGGGACATGCAGTGAGGAAGGAGGCCTTGGAGAACCTGATAATGACAGGCCAGATAGAAGGAAAAAGAGACAGAGGAAGGCAGCGGATAACATATTTGCTGGGCCTGATCAGGTGGATGACCGAACGGGGGTTGCGAGGTGTGACAGGAGCAAACATACTAAAAGCTACCAAGGATAGGGTGACGTGGAGAACCATGATCGCCTATTTCCTGAAAGGACAGGGCACATAGAAGAAGAAGAAGAAGAAGAAGAAGAAGAAGAAGAATTTATTTTTACTATGAAAAGAAAGTATTGCTGCTAATTATACAAAATTGTTTGGGATTTAATTTTTAAATTCCGTCCGAGAAAACATCGCATATGACAACAATACAATCCCGACACTCACTTTCTTACAAAATTGTACGACCCTGTTAGTAAATATAATATCTGTTCACTGATAAATATTTCCATGACAAAAGATCATTAAACATTATGTACAAATAATGATACCTCCCTATAAGCACGCCATTTTAGTTCTTTTTATATTATTCATATTTATTCCCTTAAAGCTATAAAATATTGACATTAATTTTACAGATATGAATTCCTTTTGGCTTCACGATGTATCATCTTATACAGTTATCATTCTATCTCTCTCATATAAATACACACCCTAGCCCATAATTAATCATTATCTGATAAGAACCTTCTACAATGAATATAAAATAGATGTACACCTTGGTAATCACTACAATTGGTTGTGTTCTGGATCTCAGGAATGGGAACCGCACAAAATAAATGAACAACAAACGGAATTTGAGATAGAAAAATAAGTATATTAAACGTAAAAAATACAAACTTGAACGCAGGTTAGGAATACAGTTAATAAGACGGATATATACAATGTCTCTGAAGTGAAACCGTAGTGGAAATAGTATGTCTACGTCGGAAGATGACGGGTGCTGTACAACAATGTTCTGGCTGAGTGGAGCTCAGAGCTCCTATGTTGTATTGTTCGGTATCTTTTGGTATCGCTCGATATCTTTTGGTATCGTTCGGTATCTTTTGGTATCGTTCGGTATCTTTTGTTATCGCTCGGTATCTTTTGGTATCGTTCGGTATCTCACCGATCTGATGTTATCTCACGGATCTGATGTTATCTCGCGGATCTCTCGATGTCTGACGTCCTACTTCTATGTGAAAGTATATGTATGCTCTCATCTCATCATCATCTCACACTTTATGCACCCAATGGTGTGTAGGGCAGTTACTTTCTGTTACTGTTTCCGTAACAAACTATTTTTTATGGGGCAGGGTTGCTAGCCTTGTGCCCAACTCCCAAACCTGGAGGACCGGTGGACCATTTTTGGTCCTTACCTTTACAGCACCTGGTATTCCCAAACGGTCACTCATCTAAGTACTGATCAGGTTCAATGTTGCTTAACTTCGATGATCGGATGAGAACCGGTGTATTCAACACGATATAGCCGTAGACATGTATAATCTAGACGAGTCTATTATCCTGGAAAAAGGGGAGACTCCACAACAGGTTGAAATTTATAACATTTATCTATGAATACAATTATACGCGAAATAACTGTTGTCGTTTTTTTTCTTTGCTATTCAAGGAGGTTCCGTTCCTAACTTTTTATTTTAAGTGATGTGGAATGTCAACATTCTGATTATTTCATATTTTTATCGATATGTTAGATGTGGTATCCATTTTAGTTGTTTTTTTTTTTTTCGTCATTGAAACTCTTTAAGTGATATGAAATTCTATGTTCGTAGGTATGTAAGTCTTCTTTCATTCAAAGCAATTTTTAATTCCTGATTTTAGAAAGCTGTTTTATGCAGCTGGAATTTTCAATATATCTAAAATAGCTTGATTCCATGGATACATTTCATATTAGATTTCGGATCTGACAAGGATATTTAGAAACATGACTCATGGTATTGAAAAAAATACCACCAGTGCTGCCTATTCTTTTTTCTAAAACTTATCCATAAACAGAGGTAATTAAAGTGTTTAGTATTTACTAATTACACATGTTGGATTTTTTATCATAGATTTAATTTGTATGATATCAGTACAGTTCCAGATTATTGTGTTTTTTTTTAATGATTAATTTTGATTCCTTATTCTTGGAACATTTAGGAGAACATACTGATCTTTATTGAGGATAATTTCCATCCCAATTAATAACACCGATGTCATCAGTATAGTTCCATTCATCATCTGTATACTGACCTCGTGATTGAAAAGACGAAGGCCATTTTCAATCGTTTACGATGTGGTTTGGGATGTTAAATTGATCAGTCCTCATCTCTTTTCGTTTCTACTTGTACATGGGGAGTGCTTAGCGCAGTACGTGATTTAAAAAGCTGTGGATCTAATTTCCCTCTTGGCGTCACCCTCCTACTGTATGCGGCTCTTCAAATGACATCTCCGATATGAGGACTGCTGTAATTTTTCTATCAGATCTATTAATTGAGCGGATACGAAGCTTGGAAGACATGTTTCTAATTAAAAAACAATAGTTCTATTTATGTGCACATTTGAAGCTGTAAGAGCAACATAGCTGTTTTTGTTATATTGCACGCTATACAATTTCCTGAAGATTTTTATGCCGTCAATACTCCTTGTGTCAGAATTAGAAAAAAGACTAACCTAGCTAGCAAGATGATGATATTCGATAAAGAGTTAGAAGGCAGATAATAAAATTTTCTTTTGTACTTCTATCATAATGGATCCAGTTGAGATATACATGTATGTGTGCAAATATTGAGGGCTCACTTTTCTATTTCCAGAGTGCGTAAGTAAGAAGTGATATACAAGTTAGTTAATACGCTTCTGATCCAAGCTTTTCTTCGTGAAATGGTGAAAGTTGTACTAGAAATTCGACGATCTGGGTATACTATATTTAAATATCCCACCACAAAGTCAAGTGATGTTCTAGTATTCTTTATTTTGATCTAAATCTTACATGACTTCTTCATCACTATGTTTGTTGCTGTTTACGATTTAATAAAATTTTTGTAATGTTTGGCTCTTTATTTTTGTATGTTCTGTTTCTTCAGGATAACTTACACGACTGTTGTCAGAGTTGACCTTTGACTCTGTTGCTCGTACTTAAATCCCGACTCCCTGTACGATACATCGGCATATGCTCCCAAAATATTGTCACATTACAACAATTTTACGGTGTCACAATATCCGAAAAACGTTTGTACTTTATTTACTTGGGTAAAACATTGTTTGTTATTTTGTGGGCATATACACTCAGTTATATAGGTTATAGTTATAGTTTAAATAGTTTACTAGCAATACTGACAACCTCTCCCTGGACATAGAGATGGCTACGAGAATTGGGAAGGCAGACACAACCCATGAGCACCTCACAACTCATGTTTTGGTCATCAACACGGTGTCATGGGAGAGCGTAGCAGTCAACCTGTCCAAATGGAGGGAAAACCTGGCCCAACAACTTAAACAAAGAGAGGAGCAACTAAAAAAAAGTCACTATGGAGAGGCAGGTTCGCAGGAAACAAAATGACTGCTCCGACATACCAGAAACAAAACATAAATGCAACCTATGCAACAAAGACTGTCACTTCGGCATCGGTTTCTACAGTCACAGACGCCGATGCTCCAGCCAAGCAGATAACTTAGATGCTACTCATTGACAATCCTGACCAACGGAGGCCTACTACTAGTTTAATAGCAAGATATCCTGGGTTCTATAGTAATAAAACTACCTCTAAAAGAAATGACAACCTACTACGCGAAAATCATCTGCCGAGTTATTCATGGATTGAAAGAGACATGATCGCGCAAATGGGTACCTCGTATAGCGAAACTGACTGATATGTTTTTAGTTATTCCACTACATGTACCTCTTGTGGTCATTGCAGTGGCCCGAAAATACGTTTAAACATTACTGGCTTGTTCTGGGGTGGATATTGTTGGTTGCGTCTTTATGTTCGTTTGTACTATTTTTTTGGGATCAATATACTATTATTTCCCCGTAATTGTCTCCTACGGATGGTCAAACAGGTTATCTTCTCCCCGGGAGATGGATTTCTTCTCGTACTGCTGAAACAACGCTAAGATCTTGATTGGCTGCTTATATTACACTTAATATATGGCAGCGAATGCTGAGCAACCTCCTAAAAAATGAAGAGATTTGAAGCAACATACCTGTCAGTCAGTCAGTTAAGTGCCATACATGATACCCATTTTGGGCAATCATGTCTCGAAAGCGACATGACTGAGTGGGCAGAAGATTATCCCGCACTAGGTTGCCATTGCTTTCTGCGGTAGAGTTGTTGCCGAACAAGAATATAGAACCAAATCTGTACTGTTATTTAACCCATAACTGGAGGAAAGAGACAGATTAATATCTTTCCTGAGGGTATTTGCCAGTAAGTGAATACAAAGAAATCAACTAGAATTCGAACTCGGCTCCCCGATTTCTCGTTCCACGCTGATATCCAATGCACTACAACTCACAACTGTAGTTCTAGTAAGAATTACTGAGGATACAATGAACTGAACATGTGAGCAACGACGAAGTTTTAGATAAAACGGAGAAAAAATAAAGGAAGAAAACATTTCAAAATCCGATGGAAAATCATGAAGAAAGATGTCTTGAAAGATCTGATACTCACATCTAAACTTATTTATAAACGGAACTTTGTCTGTGTATGGCACACAGCCTGTGGGGGTCTGTGTGTGTGTCCGTTACCTATAGACTCGGAAACGGCTGAACCGATTTTATTGAAAGTTTACACAGTTGTACTATAAGCGTCTGCGAGTGTTCTTAGCTAGGTTTTGTGTCGCGGTACCCCCAATAAATATCAAACATCGATAATCGAATAAATCGGGTTATAGAAGGAGTGGTCCGGTTTTAATCAAATTTGATACACTCATAGACAAAGACATAAGAAACGATATTTAGAAGTTTCAAGGTTGCAGTGCTTAAAATAATGCACAAAACATCGATAATATATATATATACACACACACATATATATATATATATATATATAAGGCAAGATGTTTCTGTGTGTGTGTCTGTTTATCTGCCTGTATGTCTGTATTTCTTCAGCCCTTTTATTTTAGTTTTTGCTTCAGCTTTGGCTCTAAGTAGATATAATTGTAGTTCTTAGTTTCTGCCATGATACCATTTACTCAGATTACTTATTTAGCCTTCAAAATTCAGTTTACGACGAAAAAACCTATTTGATATCGATACCTGGAAATCAAAATTTGACTTACATCCATTCATTTTTCTTTCAGTCTACGGTTTCGCTTTAACTGGAAACAATTACTGCTAGTCTTCCGTGCCAACGTCCAAAGAGTCTGAACTCCAGGACCATGGATTAGTTTTAATGCTTTCATTACACCCGAGCAACGCCGGGCTATATTGCTAGTAACAAATTAAAGCCAATTGCGATAGAGAGAAAAATGGATAACATAGCAAGGCAGTGGCTCTTAACTGGGGTTGCGAGACCACTTTTTAGGGGCTGCAAAACCTCAGATTTGGCAATTTAGCAAAAATAAGAAATACATATATTGAAATATTACAACTTTAACTGTTAAACATTAAAATTTATTTGTTTATGTATTTTCTTGATACCTTTAAACTGTTTAAGAGTAGCTGATGAGAAAACGACTCTTTTTCTAAGAAACCTCTGCTTGATCGCGTAAAAAATAGCATAACATGAAGAAAAAATGTCCCCCAAATCAATAAAAACTATGCTGTGTTATCAAAATGTTTATGTTATTTTTAAGAGTAAAGACTAAAGTATTTATTTTATTTTTTGAAATTTGTTCCTCCTTTTTAGCACGTTCGAAATTTTGGTTAAATCTTGTTTTTTAAAGATCAACGATAACAGTATCTTTTTTTTTTTGCGTTTTTCCGTTAAAACACATTTAGTTGGAAATTCTTTTAAAAAAAAACAAATAATTGTCGGATTTTAATGGAATTTTCAAGACATATTCAGGAAGGAATAAAATTATTTTAATTATTTTTAATTGTATTTTTTTAGAAAATCTTCGTAAAAGGTTTTTACACATGCTACCATCCATTTACATAATTTCGTGAAATTTTGAGAAATTAAATTTTTAAGACGGGGAGTTAAGTGTCCAAAATTCAGTGAAGGTCCCTACATTTTAAGTGTAACAGTAATAAGATAATATGGATAGCATTCAAATTAACAAGAGAAAATAGGCAGCGCTATTTTCTTCCAGCTACTCTTTATAGTCGGGTTGGCAAATGAGTGCGCCTCTAATGTTTCTTACTTCATTAAGTTCAGAATTATCTCTAGATTCCAAATTTAATGAGTGCCGGACTCTATTATATTTGTTATTACATTGGTGAAGATATTGAAGTTGGTTATTGGAGAGTTATTCATTTTTCTATCTCCTTTAGATTATTAACCCTTCATCTTGTCAAAAAAAAAAACGGAAACAGAATGACGACTACGTGCGCTTTGCTTTCAGTTGGACCAGAATAAAAACCCAGTGTATATGTAGTAATACTGTATTTTTCAACGCAACCATCAAAGCTGTGAGATCACTTCAACAACAAATACAGTAGATGTGGTATTGAAGGCCATGATTTTGAATCACTAAAACTAATTGAGCCCGTTTTCTTTCTCGGGGAAACCGTCAAGATTCTTTTTTTTCTGTTGACAAACCACTGCTGCTAGTTTCATACCAAGTGCCATATAAGGTGGCCAGGTCCAAGAAGCCCTATACTATTGCACAAGAGCTGATCAAACTGTGTGCATTAGAAATGGCGACAACTGTTCTGTTGCAAGAAGCAAGCGTGAATTAGTGCAGCTATCAAATAACATAACTCATAATCGAAGTTGTGATTTGATTCGGCATGAATCTGCTCTATTAATGAGACAAAAACTTTTTGCATATCATAGCTTTATCTACACACCAATATCGAGCACTTTATGATAAAAACGTTGTTGCTAGAACACATTGCATCAGTTATAACCACTGAAAGTTAGCCTTGGAGCTAAATATTCTCACAATTAAACAATATATATATATATATATATATATATATATATATATATATATATGCAGAGCGAGAAAGAGAAAGGGGGTTGCAAGATCATATCATAATTTTTCTAGGGGTATGAGGCATAGAAAACAGTGGGAACCCCTATACTAAGGGAACATTTTACATGAATAGTGGAACGAGGTTTAGGAAAAGTAACAAAATGACAAAATTGTTATAAATCCTGGAAAGCCATGAACGCTTACGTCGTGAATGGACACAGCACATCCAACAATAATTATTCTAATAATAATAATAATAATAATAATAATAATAATAATGAGGATAATAATAAGAATCTTTTAACTACACGTCATCATGAGAAAGAGAGACAGTGAACGAGAAAGAGAGAGAGAGAGATAGAGAGATAGAGAGAGAGAGGGAAATTTACATTGTGTTAAACTATCATTCTTAGCTGTTTGAGTGTACGTTAAGAGGTTAGAATTATCAGGGAAAATTGTGACGGAGAAAATAACTTTATAAGAAAATTCTTGTGTTCTTCACAAGTAATATTTCCTTAATTACACTTCTCAGTCAAAAAAAAAAAGACTTTATCGCAGTATCGTAATTAAGGTCGACCTTAAGCTAACTTTTTCAACGTTGTTTCATTCTGATAAACGGGAGAATTGTCGTTAACTCTACAGTTAATTTACTTATTTTTGTTCTACTGAAGATTTTCTCACATTGGTGAATTTCCTGAACTCTATTACGTCTATGTCCCTTTGTTGCTAATCTGGATTTTCTCTATACTGGGTGACCGTGTACGTCTCTTTCACCTCTTAACTCTAAAATTATCCGTCTAAACAACTTTAATCTCTTTTTCATTATATGTACTGTATGACTAAAATACAATATATTTTCAGTAATTCGTTCTGGCATTTAAGCGACCTGCAAAAATTTAACAAGGCGTAAATATATCAATTAATTAATATTGAAATAAGTTGATTGCTGAATCTGGAGGGAGTCATATCTACGCAGTTTGCTCAATATTCGTGGCCTTGTGGTGACTAACCCAATTTTATTAAATGCTTATATAAAAACATTTCCGAATTACGTATATGTCAATAAATTATCCCTAAAGACTGTCGCTAGCACAAGTGGCCAAATTTCACTAAATTAGGAAAAATGTTTTTTCTTAAAATATAGGATCTCTCCATGTGGTTTAATTGGTTAGTTAGATTGACTTGCTATAACAATTACAAACCCAGTGATTTCGATTAACTGGGTACCACATGCTTTCGGACTTTCGTCACATCCGAGCTACGCTTGAAAAATCAACTATCTCAAAGTAAATTTTTAATCATTTTCACCTCAAGCAAGTGCTTCTAGTGCGCAGGTGGTTATAGTGAGAGAAGACACTGTGTAGAGAAGGATAAAAAAAATAAAAGATGAACGGGATTCAAGATTCAAGATAGTAATTGACATTGCATTAAATATATTTTTTGTGATTGTAGCTATCAGGGAAGCAAGTAAACCGAAGGGAGTTCCATGTGCGAGAAAATAAAATTTTGGAGTGGAAAGAGGAAAGACAAATTAGAGGAAGCAAAATTTTCCTTTGATGAAATTGTTAAAAAATTTTCTGCTCATTTTCGTTACTGTTAATTTAGCTTCATGAAGGAAACCTGGGGTTTTATCTCTTAACGCATTTTTCTCCCCTTAAGGAAAGGATATATCATGGCACTTACAGTTCGGATTCTCTCCCTCAATTTCGAAATTTCTAACTCGGTTGCCACATTACTGACTCATACATTCATCATCAATTCAATCTATGTCACTCACACCAAGTTCGTTTTCAATCACTCTTGATTCAGTGGAGTCGGAAAATAAACGGTATCAAAATGAATGCGAACGTTTACCCGATTTTCTCAACCTTTTGTAGGTAAATTTTGAGGAAAATGAATTAGTTGCAACTTGCTGATGAATCGTAGAAAAGAAAAAGTAGCATTATTTCCTCGTTAGGGTAAATTTTCTCTCTCTGAATCCGGCTCAGAGGCAAAGTTAAATGCGATTTTCTACTCGTGATCGTAACGAAGAGGTGGAGTTATGTCCTGATAACCAATCACTTATCATTTCACAAATGAGTTTCCGCCGGCTTACATTTTAGAACTTACAAATAAGATGAAAGTGGAGCTCTATTAAGCTGGGTTTCATTAATTTGCATTGCTTTTTGGTTTTCCTTCTTTCTATTCTCCTTTATTTCTCTCTCACTCTTTCATTTCTTTCTTTTTTCATTCCTTTTATTTATCTATTTTTTCGACCGCTGCTTTTATTTCAACTCTTTAATTTTATTTATTTTTCTTTCTTTCGTCCTTTCTTTTTTCCCCTTTCTACTTTTGTTCTTTATTTTCACTATTCATTTTTCTTCTTTTCCATTACCTTTTTTGTCTATTTATTTCATTGAGTTTTTCTTTTTACTGTGCGTCTTTCTTTTTCTGACTTTTCTTGTCTTCTTTTTTCTTTCTTTTATTTTACTATCTTATTTGTCTGTTTCTTTCATTGAGTCTTTCTTTGCTTTAGTTATTTCATTCTTTATTCCTTATATATTACTTGATATTTCTCTTTTTTTTGCACCATCTCTAATTTTCTCTCTGTTTCTTTCCTTTTCACTGCTTCATTTTCTTAATTGCTATCCTCGTTTCTCTTTCTTTCTTTTACTCATCGACAGGAAAGATTTGGGTTTCAGAATTCTGTTGCGTCTATAAAATATAGCTATTAATACAAAAATGATCTCATTGCTATCAATGGAATTCTTCAAAGCCAAATGTGGAAAATCATCGCTTTCGCATTAAGACAAAAATCTACATATAATGGCAAAGGTATAGGTGATTATTTACCCATTTATTTCGTGCAACCAACTTCAACAACAATAACTTTATTATTAACAGAATTTGATGTTCAAGGATCTTTATTCATAGCCAATTTCTAAATATATTCCTTTCATTTTAGCATTTTAACACAGAACTCTGCACATGCAGAATTCCGACTATTAAGATAAGCACGCGTCTTCACTCTCGAATTATTCAACCTTTAGAGTGAGGCAATCCTAAGAAAGAAGTCATCCAGTATTCATTATCGCCAGCATCACGCTTAAGAATACTAGATATGCAGATAATACAGCGTTTATGGTCGACACAAATTTGAAAGTGCAGGAACTACTATAGAATGTAGTAAAAGAAAGCAAGAAGATATAACTAAACAGCAATAGTAAAAAGACAATATGGATGTCAGCCAAAGGAATATTTAGAGAATCAAACTAAAGATTAAAAACCAACCAAGTACAAACATTTAAATATATGCAAATTGTTTGAATAGAGAACCGAAAATGTGACATCGAATTCCGAAGACACCTTATGATAACGATGAAATCCTTCCAAAATATAATCAACATATTATGAAGTAAAGAAACTTTGTAAGAAATAAGGAAATAATTCTGAACTTTTATGTAATATCGGTTCTTCTAAATAGCAGGAAATGCTGGGCATTTTCTCATCGAAGGAGTGGCTTAAAGCAATAGAAATGGGGCGGAGACATAAGAGTTACGATATTTTTTAAAGGTGAAATGGAAACAAAAATCATAGAATCAGAAAAATTAGGCTGACGTTTTTAGGGTGCATTATACGCTAATCTAACACTCAAAGAACTTTGAAGGCAAAATTGTCAAAAGGAGACAGTGAGTAAATTACATTAGAAGACTGGGTACCTCCATCTGTAGAACAGATAATTGGAGTTGTAATTAAAAGACTAAAACATACGAAGTATAAGAAGTTGTGGTGAGCAATGATATCCTACATTCTAGAACAGAGAAATAAAAGAAACGGTTACGGCACATAGAATTTTTCATTTTTCTTTTTAACACAACGTACTTGGTTGAAAGATGTATGTTGTGGTGCAGTGGTTATCGACTCGGAATGAGAGATCGGGGTGCCGAGTTCGAATTCCAGTTGAATTACTTGTACTCATTTTCGCACAAATACCCTTGGGAAAAGTATTTATTTGTCTCTTCCCTCCAGTTATTGGTTAAATAATAGGACATATTGGATTCTTGGCTGGCAACCAGTCTACCGCAGAAAGCAATGGCAACCTACTGCTGGATAATCTTCTGCCGAGTCAGTCATGTCTCTTTCAAGACATGATAGTCCAAGCGTGTATCACGTATGGCACTTAACTGACTGACTAAATATAATAGTTTAAAATATGATTAAGGCTTCTACTGGGCACAAAGTGGAGGATCAGCTTTATATTGTTATGGAGTAATAAACTGACCCCCCACTAATTACTACTTGATCATATAATACATCTCTTCCCCCGTTAGCTAGGAGTCAAATAACAGGACAGTTTGGGTTTTATAGCCTTGGCTGGCAACCAATCTACCGCAGAAATCAATGCCAACCCACTGCAGGATAATCTTTTGCCCAGTTAGTCATGTCTCTTTCGAGACATGATCGTCCAAAGCATGTATCACGTATGATACTTAACTGACTGACTTGGTTGAACATATAAACTTGTTGAACTTGTAAATCAGTGACATGAAATTAAAATAATAGTATTAGATAAACGACAAGTGCAAAAGCAATAAAGATATAAAGAAGTAGTAGTAGTAGCCTTAGTAGTTGTAGTAGTAGTAGTAATAATAATACTAATATTGTCATTTGTTAGATGTTGCGATAAAAACGCACCCTGAAAACATTTCAGATAAGACCGAAAGAGGTAGAAAATAGTAGAAGGTGGAATCTCGATTCAATATTACTTCTTATTCTGACTTAAGGAATGATACCAAAAGAAGCAAACAGACACCTGCTTCAAATACCTGGCTGTCTTAAAATACGTGCATCTCAAAAGATCATATTGGCACTTGATTTGTTTGTCCTTTGCTTGAGCGTAACCATTTTGACATATTCCCTAGGCTCTAGTGCAATCTCCATTTCTGTTCACGAAAATAACATGGGTAGAGACTCATAGAGAACTGTTTTCTCTTTTTTTAAATTTAGAAGGACTAACAGGCCACATAAATATATTTATGGACAACCCCATACGAAGAAATTCCAAGTGCACTCGATTATCGATCTGAAGGGGTTTTTAAGTTGGCTTCCACTATCAATGGTATGCGCTACTTTATGAAATTATTTGAAAAATTCGCTAACATCTGACTGTTATGCATGCGCCGATATACGCTTTAATGTTCGGATCTACCGATCAGTATTTTATGCTTCATATATTTGTATTCTCCGATTTTGCTGGATCAGTTAAGTATTTTATGCTTCATATATTTGTATTCTCCGATTTTGCTGGATCAGTTAAGTAATGTAAGAAATGCGGATCTTGACCTCTGAAAACGCTTATAAACGTAAAACGTTGTCTGCACATACACAAACCGTTTTCTAACGGAATTATTATTTCTTGAAGTGGATAAAAGTTGAACCCGAATGATTTATGACATAAAAACATTCTAAAAACGAATTTCTGCATAAAGAAATTTTCTAAGCTAGAAAGTTTCAGCTCCATTATTTCTACCTATACTAATCCAGGGTCTATCAGATCTATGAAGATTATGTAATTTTGTTCAGCCAAACAAATATAAAAAAGACTATAAAGTGATGACTTAGAAGATACTCTCTGTTATGGTGAAACACACCTATTCATTAGATAATGGACTCTCCCTCCTATATTAATAAGAGTTAACAGGCCGTTCAGTGGAGTTCTTAGGATTTCTGCGCATTTTTCTTGTAAATATTCATTGGGTTTTTTTTATATTGTTATTTCCCTTCCCCCACAGACAATCATTGTACATATTGGGAGCTTAGTTAGGACTTCATGGAGACATTGTGGTATTATGGTGGACGTAGAAAGAAAGGTTAGTAAGAAAGCGTTGTTTTGGTGATAGGAATACTGTGGCATGCCTGGGTCAGTGATTGTGACTAGCTAAGTTCAACGTTAGGACTAGATGAAGACCAGCCTTCCCCATCCCCGTATTCGGCCTCGTGCCACATTTTTTGTAGTAAAATACAAAAATAAATAATGTTCTTAGAATTTCTAGTTGTCGTGAGTTCCCCACACCACCACCTTTTTTTAGGTGCCCTTTTAAAATTGTGGTGTATGAAGGATTGGGAGGTGATGGATGGGTTCTTGTGGTTATTGTGCAAATTGTAATGAGTGAATGGGTCGTGATAGTGTTTAGCTAGGTATAGGATAATTAAGCAACCAACCTCTACCCCTCACAATTTTTGTATTTTTATGCAAAAATAAATATTGTTCTTAAAATTTCTAGTTGTCATGAGTTTTTCCCCACTTTTTTAGATGCCCTTTTAAAATTGTGGTATTGTGGTGTATGAAGAATTGGGAGGTGATGGATGGGTTCTTGTAGTGAATGTATAAATTGTAATGTGTGTTTGGGTCGTGATAGTGTTTACCTAGGTATAGGATAGTTAAGTGAGTACCACTCTATATCCTCCCCTTTTTGGCCTAGCGCCATAATTGTATTTTTGCAATAAATAATGTTCTTAAAATTTCTAGAGAGTTCTATTGAAGTTCAGTAGAACTACTAGTTATTTCCAGTTTAGACATAGTTGGACTAAGACAGTTGACATTGGTTGGCATTTAGCCGAATACTAAGAAGTCAGTTTTCAGTGGAAGATTACGAAGTTCCTAACATTTCGGGTACGTTAAGTCGATTAGTAACCGACGATTATAACCTTCAGTACGAAACTACTCCACAACACACCCAGAGATACTGTTGATCAATCGAGACTGAAATTGCTGAATGTAGGACGATATGCAAAAAATTAATCCATTTAAATTCCGGTTATGGATGGCAATGGCAAAACGGATAACATGTATATATAAAGAAACGGAGGTTTACGAGCAAAGATAAAGAAACCCAGCAAGAGGAAGAACGGATATTTGAAGTAAGACCTCGAACCACTTACCTTTGATTTAGTCGACGTCATATTTGCTGGTTTTCTGAAGGGAATAAATATATTTTTTACATATGAAAACATTTACTTATCCTTATTTGACGTTACAAATGCACCATTACATACCTGCATCGTTTGTTGCTGGATTAAACAATAGACAAATAAAATAAATATGAATTAAAAATTCTACGAAGAGCAGTATACCCAGCGAAGACGAAAATCATTAAAATGCTATATTGTAATTCGAATTCTATGGTCAAGAACATATATTCCGTGTGTTTTCAGGCAAACGAATGTTTTCAACCTGAAGCCAATATCAAATATTACATTTCACAATGGTTTTACTGATGAACAGAGTTTTGCCGATCAAAATTTTTTGGACATTTTCATTTGACAGATAAGTTCATGTCCAAAAGGAATATGTACAATTAACACACCTTATCCTCCATGTTCAAACACAGGTTAAAGTTCTGCAGGTATTTCTTCTTTTAAGCCTCGCCCCATATTACTGGCATGAAATTGGTTTCTCTTTTGTATTTCAATATAAATATAACAAGTAGATAAGAAAAGGTATTTGAATTCAGGTTGCTAATAATATTGAATTGAACGAACTTAAGTAAAAAAAAAGAACGAACGAATAAATGAAATAAAAGAAGGAAAGACAATCAGTAGAAAACGATAAAAGCAAAATCGGAAAAAAAGATTAAAAAAATATTATAGCAAAGAGAGCAATGACTTTACAAATAAAAAGAAAAAAGAAAAATGAAAGAAACAAAATGGAAATAAATATAACTAATAAAGTAAAATATGGAACAAGAAATTTTAAAAAGAAGTCAAAATATATAATTAAATATTTAAAGAAAATATAAAAAATAATAACAAAACTGATTTTAGAAAATGAAAGAAATAAAGTCTTGAAAGAAGTGGAAAAATTAAAAAGTACGTATAAAATAGAAAACATACTACTAAAAAAGAGAAAGAAAAACTAGTAAAGTAGAGAATGACACAAATTTGCGGATAAAAAGAAAGAACGAATGAAAGAAAAACTAGTGAAGTAGAGAATAAAACAAATTTAATTAATTAAGAATGAATGAAAGAAAGAAAATGAATAAAAGAAAAACTATTAAAAAAGAAATGATCCAATAAAAAATCAGACGCGAAAGAAAAAAAGAAGCAAGCAATTGATAAAAGACAAAAATTTTACTCTAATAAAAAAGAGAAAAAATAGAAACATAAAAGGAAAGAAAAAAGATTAAAATGAAAGAAATCAAATCAAAAAGAAAGAAATTAATTAAAAAAAAAAACAATGTTTAAGAAAAAGAAAGAGTAAACCAGAAAAAACTTAATTAAAAGAGGTTAAATTTTAAAGCAAGAAAAAAGAAGTAAAGAATAGATAATAAAATATAAACAACTTGAATGAAAGAAAGAAAGAAAGAAAGAATAAATGAAAAGGAAAAATATATAAAAGAGTAATGTAGAAGAATCAAAAAATGGTAAAAATCGGATGTGAAAGAAAAATTGAAAAACAAAAACAATTGATAATCGCAATAACTGAAATCGATCATATAAATGAAGGAAAGAAAAAGAAAAAGGGGAGGAAAAAAAGAAAAATAGAAAGAATGAAACAAAAGAGAAAGGGAGAAGGATATTGAAGGGACATAGTGGAAAAAGAACGTTTATAGTATAAAAAAAGAAATTCAAACAGAAGAGGCCGACTTTAAAAGAAAGAAAAAGAAAAGATAGATAAGAATAAAGACAAAAAAGGCAAACAAATAAGAGAAATAAAGAATTCATATATGATAGACATAGAAAGAAATAAAGAACGAGAAAGAAACAAAATGGAAAAAATAAAACTAATAAAGTAGAATACGAAAAAGAAATTTAAAAAACATATGAATAAATATTTAAAGAAAATATAAAAAAAGATTAAAAAGATTTTCGAAAATAAATAAAAATAAATAAAGGAAAACAGTAGAAAAAATAAAAAAGTACGTATAAAATAAAAAAAATAGTAGTAAAATAGAGAAAGACAAATTGATGAAGTACAGAATGAAACAAGTAAGAATAACTAAGTTGTGATCTGTAAAAAAGGAAATAAACGATGAATTTCAGAAAGAAACAAAGAACAAACAAAACAAAGTAAAACACGAAAGAACAAAATTGGGTGAATGTTGGAGAGCATGAAATATTGTAGTTGCAAAATTGAAAAAGAAAACAAAACGACCCCCCCTCTCCTGTACATGTCTGGGAATGTCGTAAATCTATTAATTTGGATACTGGACGGATTGTTACCTTTTTTTTCTCTCAGAGGAACCTGGTCAATTGAATGATTTTAATCAAAGCATAAAAATAAATATATCATATAACACTACTATAGTAACTCAAAATGCTAATTACAGGTCGGGGATAGTAAAATCAAGCACGTAGAGAAATTTAAATTTAACATTATTTTCTGTATGAAAAAACATAACCCTCGTATTTTAAGACAAACATTACTTTTAAGTGAAAAACTTTCGCTTCATTTTAAGGATAAGAAATTGACTACTGTTATATTATATTTCTTTTTGTTGCTGTTTTATATATATATATATATATATATATATATATATATATATATATATATATATACAAAGAATCTCAAGCTAGCCAAAACCTACCGCGGTTTCACACTACGGCTCGTCAGGGTTTTTTTGTGTGTCTTTGCTCTACTTTTGTAGGTCGTTTGTACTTTGTATCGAGCACTTTTTCTTTTTCTTGTGGTTGGTTCCGTTTGGTTTTTTTTTTCTTTACTGCGGAGTATCGTATGTCTTGTCCTTATTCCGCGGATTTCTTTTTTTTCTCCTCTTTTATCCGACGCCTTAGTGCACCGGATTGTAACGGAATTAGGTTCTGTTTGTTAGTGGTTTTTCTAAAGGTTTATCTTAGTATAAATTTACAACCTAAATACTTACAGAGTCTATTTAGTTATTATTTTGAGTATATATATATATATATATATATATAAACCTTTTTCCACAACTCATTCAGGCGTCCTTCGATTTACTTTTGGCCATTTTTATTAGCCCAGTTGTGCTCGCGCGTTCGGTGTGGTTACCATGGTAAAAAGACAGCTAGAAAGATTTCAACGTACCTTTTTCATGATCAAATGTTCAAAGCGTGGGTGAGGAAGAACACTTGAAGACCAGCTGCTGTGTTGAAGCCATCACGACTAGCGACCCGAGAGAGCGGCGGCAGTCTGGTGCCGTGTTGACCAGGATAAAACCCTGACTAACCGCGTTTTACAAGTACCTGAGAAGTGTTCCGACAAAGGACAGAAATTGCTACATTGAGATCGAATGATGTATTGGCATGGCAAATGATGCATCCCAAAAGCTGAGTAGAGTATATTCAAAGACAAGATAGTTCTGTTGGAAACAAACCGAAAAGTATGGAATGTTAGCTAATATCATATCAACTGGACAATTTTTTCAGAGATGAAGGAAAGACGCGAAGCAACAGAAATGTATTTCAACAGAAGGATGCCGAGAAAAGCATAAACCGAACATGTGAGAAACGACGCTGTTTTGGAGAGAATGGAAACGAAAAAGAGCCTTATACTTAACATCAGAAAGAGACAGATGAAGTTTCTTGGACATGTAACGAGGAAGAAGGGCTTGGAGAAATTGAAACTCACAGGGAAGATAGACAGAAAGAAGAACAGGGGAAAATAGCGCGTGACATTTTTGATAGGCTTAAACAAATGAATGGCGGATTAGAGTCTTGGAGAAATAACAGGACAAAATATATTGAAAGCAACAAAAGTCAGGAAGAAGAAGAGAACCTTGATCATTTACGTCCTGAATTGCTCGTTTCGTTTTTACTACGTGTAAGTGTACAATAAACAGCCCAGCAATTAAACTCACAGCTACATACATAGGTGAAATACGTATTTAATATACGAGGTTAGTATCTAGTGGGACATTCCTAAGTTTAGAACTTGGAGTCTTAAATATAATCTGCCTGCTACTGGAGAGGTGGGTTTTTTTAGAGCCATGGTCATTAACATCTGTGTGGACATAGAACATAAATGATAAGTAATGACTTTGCTTAATAAAGTTGTTGATAACATTAGGTACTACAATTTACATAAAACGAATGCATTATGCAAGAAATGGAAGATGGTAAAAGCTGCTGATATCACATATTTTTATGTTTGACATATAATATTACATTAACAGCAGATCTGCTTATATATTCAATAGCAGTATAGCCCGGCATTGCTCGGGTGTAATGAAAACTTTAAAACTAATCCATAGAGCTCATTCTCAGCCTAAAGGATATTTTTGTGAAGTTTGGTGAGAATCAGATAAAAATTGTGGATTTGTATAAAAGACATACAGACAGATAAACAGACAAACAAACATCTTAACTTTTATATATATATATATATATATACATATATATATATAATTGATTTTCTGCACTATTGTAAGGACTGCAGCTTTGATATTTATGAATATCGTTTCTTATGTCTTTGTCTATGAGTGTATCAAATTTGAATAAAATCGGACTACTCCTTCTATAACCCGATTTTTCGATTATCGATTTTCGATATTTATCGGGGGTACCTCGACACAAAACCTAGCTAAGAACACTCGCAGATGCTTATAGTACAAATGTGTAAATTTTCAAGGAAATCGGTTCAGTCGTTTTGGAGTCTATAGGTACCGGACACACACACACAGACAAAGTTCCATTTATAAATAAGTTTAAATTTAGAGGGAACATTCCTATAATCACTTCAATTCTGTAGCTTTATTTTCCAGTCCCATGGTCACGTGTTTGTTAATTTGAATTTATTCCAGTTTCTTTAAGTTCAGTTCATTCTAATTTTTCTCATTTTCATTATGTCTTCATGGCTTATTGTGATAATATAAATAAAAAAATAGAAAACGTTTGTCAATCTAACGGGTTTCACATTTATTAAAGTTTCATCACAGAATAAGATATAGAGAAAAAAAAATGACTGTTATTTTTATTTTTATGTTGTTTTATTTCATCAGTTAATCAGTTATCACGTGCATTCGACTTATTAAATAAGTGTTAGTATAATTCATGGGGATTCGAATCCAAGAAGAGACGTCACGCCCCTTCCAAATTCCAAGAAAATAACCTCCCCTAAAATCCGAAAAACCCTAATCATTTCTTTATGTATGTAAATGTATCTAGATTGCCTATTAGAAATGTAAAAATATTTTTACTAAGAATTTCCAGAAATAATAAATGCGTAAATTACTTAAATTCAAACAGATGATTTTGCGAGAATTTCCATATTAATGTGCCTTTCAACACTAAAAAACGACTTGCTCAATATTACGTTTTCCTTAGTAGTAACAATAGGTAAACATGGCAGGAATCGCTGACTGAAAAAAAATTAACCGAAATTTCAAACGTGTTAGAAATTATTAAAAATATGTAAAAAGAAATAATGGCAACGAGCTTTGATGTTTCCCCTTAATAATAACATACACGAATGTTGTTGATCAAACTTTGTTTTATTAAGTTTAAGCCGTTTTTAGCATCATGCTATACGGTTTTTGGGTGAATTATTAAAGAAACCGAATATAATGTTTTTGATTTGTTTACAGTTGATAATATTGTTATTATTAAGCACTCAAAGTATTTTCTTCTTAAATATGTTTTTTTTTTAATTTGGTTTTTATTTATAAAATCAAATTCTTATTGGCTTGAGAAACCGGTTCAGAACCTATCTTACCCTGTTTGAAGATAGCTCGAGATTTATGCTGGGTTTCATATTATTTGATAGTCAGTTAGAAAGGATTTTATTGTGCATTGGATAGAATCCAAACTCCTGTGAACCTACGCTGATAGAAAACCGTAAGTGAGACTGTTGGTTCTATGACTGCCGACATAAAAATGACGTTTTGCTGATGATATTTTGATAAACTCTGTTATTTTAAAATTTTCTCATACTATGATAGTTATATCCGGCAGCATGCCCTCTGATCTTGAGGTTTTAAGAAGGCTACAACCACTGATTCATTGCTGTTGTTTCCAGTTCAGACCTGAACCGGGGTAGTAGCGCTTATTATGGTCAAATAGTTAACCCCCAAACTAGGACTAAAGTCACTATGAAAGTATGCAAATAGAATTTTTATAGTAAAAATAACAAGTAAATTTTGGAAAAAATACTTCCACCAATTCACAATTTTATCGTCTTGTTTTTTTTTAAAATAAATATTACCAGTAATAATTTCTTGAAGAAAACTAATTAACACTATTATATATGACACTCAACAACTTTTTTTACAATAATACATCAATAATATTTGATCTAAAACTGATATCTTACAAAGAATACATATTCTATCGAAACGAACCTATCTAAAAAATCTCTGTCGGTATTACATAACCAACGGAGGTTGTTATGTCGTAAAACAAAATACATCAAACCAAATCAATGAATCCAGAATCGCAATAGATACAATCTTTAAAAATACATCAATGAAACTCGATCTACACATTTGTTTCTTATAAAGAAACCACATTCTATTCTGATGAACCTATCCTAAAACTCTTGTCTGTATTTAAGTCTTGATATAACGTAAAACAAACTAATTTCCTACCAAAAATATACATTCTATTTATACGAAACCATCTTAAACTGTTGTCGTTATTAAATAATATATTGAGATATTGATATGCCGTAAAATAAAATGTATCAAAACATACTATGGTTCAAACAATAAATGTTCCAAAATAACTCAGAGTGTAGAGTTTCTCGATGAAGTCAATGCATGCTCATAAAAGAATGAATTAAGAAATTCATATCATAAGAATATGTAAGGTAAGTAAATGTTTAGCGAAGACCTGAAGTAAAGATCGTAATGGTTGGAGAAACATTATTTCGTGGGTGTTAAAAAATGTAACACTTGAAACATTATTTGAAACATTATTTGAAACATTATTTGAAACATTGTTTGAAACATTATTTGAAACATTATTTGAAACATTGTTTGAAACATTATTTGAAACATTATTTCGGGGGTGTTAAAAAATGTAACACTTGAAACATTATTTGAAACATTATTTGAAACATTGTTTGAAACATTATTTAAAACATTATTTGAAACATTATTTGAAACATTATTTGAAACATTATTTCGGGGGTGTTAAAAAATGTAACACTTGAAACATTATTTGAAACATTATTTGAAACATTATTTGAAACATTGTTTGAAACATTATTTGAAACATTATTTGAAACATTATTTGAAACATTGTTTGAAACATTATTTCGGGGGTGTTAAAAAATGTAACACTTATGAGGAAGATTATGTTCGAATAGAACTTCCTCCCTAACAAAAGAATAAAAAGGAACTAAGGATGATTCGATTCTGTGTACATGATATTCTAGCTGTAATGGTTTGAACGAGTAGAACTAAGACATATGGGAATTATTAGCCATTTCCTTAATTGGTATTCACTGCCAAATTTTCATGAAACAATTCATTAAAAAGTAGGTATCTCGAGTTCATTAGCAGTTATCACCACTTCCAGTATTGTTGGAGGTGTTTCTTTCCTAAAGTTTTACTTAAAGTAGTGTGTAATGTTATCATCTTAATTAAGTCATTATTTTCTCTTTGTATTATATGTGCTATCCATTTTACTTGATGTTGATGATGATAGACCTCAAGTGATTTCTGTTATTTGGTACAACTCTTTGTTACTTATTATGCAACAGCAGTTCCCAATGTTCAAAGATGTATGATCTTTGCTAAGGTTTTATTTACCCAAAGCAAATTTTCAATATTTGATCTTAGAAAACGGCTGTATAAGCAGACAGTTTAAATATTTCTTAACGCTTTTGGTGCAATACATGAGATCCATCTGAAAATATTCATCAAACGAGGCAATGTAAGTGTATGACTGTTTTCACAATTGATGTTTCGGTTTCGTAGCAGTTTGCGTATTAGTTTGTCTCAACATTTACCGGTAGATTAGCGAGTATTGCGCCATTTCATCTGTTGGGAAGATGTTATAGCGTCGAAAATAATTCTTTAGAGAATAAACGCTTTCGAGATTTGTCAAAGCAGCAAATTAAGGATACTGCAACTAGACGGAATTTTAATGATATATATGTACTCTAATCGATGTACGTTGTGGTGAAGTGGATATCGGCTTGGGACGAGAAATCGGGGAGCCGAGTTCGAATTCCAGTTGAATTCCTTGCATTTACTTACACACAAATACCCTTGGGAAAAGAATTAATCCGTCTCTTCCCTCGAGTTATGGGATAAATAGCAGGACTGATTGGATTCTCTAGCCTTGGTCATCACCCAGTCTACCGCAGAAAGCAATGAAAACCTACAGCGGATAATCTTCTGCCCAGTTACTCATGTCTCTTTCGAGACATGATCGCCCAAGTGTTTATCACGTATGGCACTTAATTGACTTATATACTGTAACGATAGAGCATGCTAACAGAAACTATAAACTTTCTGGAGCGATGCAAGGGACCGAGTTTCAAAAGAATCTGCTGCTACAGATTGATGATAGGAGTTCCACTTGATCTCATTCAGATCTGCAAATATCCTAATGGCAAAGTTAAAGGGAGGTTTGTTCAGATGGAAAGAGACGTCTATGTGCATATATTAATCATGTGAAGAAGATAAGTCAGACTTTACCTTCGACTCCAAGGATTGCATTCCCGGGTTGACAAGCTTCATTTACCCGAAACATCTGGTTTTGAAATGCCAGATGTTTGGCCTCGTCACTTCTCTGGTTTAGAGATGGACTTAATTGTTAAAGGCTATTTCAGTTGCATAAAATAGAAGCATTTTATAGATACTAGGAATTTGACTCCATTTCCACTTCCGTCTATAAAAGCTTTGCAACATATATAATGTAAATTTATGAATATTTTATATATTGCTTGTTGTAAAATCTCTTAAATAAAAACCCTTTTTAGTAAAAGCTCGAAGGAACAACTTAGAAAACAGTTGTACGTAAATAAACAAACGATAAACATAAAGATTGCAAAAACCTTTGCCAAGAAATGCTAAATAAATTATTATTTAATATTAAATTTATTTTCTTTCTTGGTAGATCTCATGGTTTAACCACTGACAACAGCTTTTATAACCCGAGATATTTTGTTTTGCTAAGATCACCATGACGAAACACATCTCACGAGTTAAGCACCAAGTACTGCGTGTAGCCTGGTGAGTTGATGAGGTTTGGATTAGGTTGATGGTCGAAAAACATCTCAGGAGATGTGTTATGACATCTCTATTCTTCGGATGTCACCATGATGCTCGTCACGCCAATTGTTGCCTATTTAGGCCCAATGACCAGGTATATTCTTCTGCTTGAATAACACATTATTGTTGATATGCACAAAGTCCATGGATAGTACAGCCTACCAGTCATTGTAAGAGTAATTTTACAGATTCAAAGGGAACCAGCTTCATAGCATTAAAAAACTTCAATGTTCATTATGAAAACCCTACATTCAAGGTCTCATAGGTCCTGAGCCAAAGTCAAATCATTCCATTCAACTTAAGCTGGTACATTGGAGTATTTCAGTTTTCCAGGGTCGAATTCATAACGCCAATAAACGAGGGGAGGCTTCCTATCCGGTGCTGTGGTGTGGCAGAGAGAAAGTGGCGAGTTACTTTTTAACATATCCCCAAAATTTTAAGAAATCTGTTTTTATGGACTTATGATTGCTATCATCTACTTGGAATAGAGATGTATTTTAAGCTATTAGCTGCTACTTCTGATATTCTTAGCTCGACAATATTGTTCAAGATCAATAATGAGTAGTGTTTGGCCAAATTTTAACTTCTCGTTCGTAGTAATACATGCATCAAATTTTTCAGATAAATGCATACGCGTGACAACTCATGCTGACGTAATACAAACACCCCACAATTTTACAATTAGAATGTCCTATCTAACCGTTTTTAGACCAACTTATGTCTGAATAAAAGTAATATCTAATTATTAGCATGGTCTCAAAAATAATATATCTAGCAACCATAATTGCATTCTATCTATCTACTACCATATTAGCCTTTGTGTGAACAGGCCAGTTACGGTGAACAGTACTATATGAGAACAAGAACACTTAAGAACCTCTTTAGCACACATTACTCTTTGACAGCTTACAGCTATTATATTACTATGCCTATGTCAAATGTTTACATGAGCACAACTAATTGGTTCCTGCAGTTATGGATTAGCCATATCACATTTGTAACGTAGAACGTTAACATAACTATTTACAGAAAACCGCCTAATTGTGGAACAAACGTCTACGTGGATGTTTCTCTAAATACTGAAGTCTTAACTTTTTCATATCATGTAGGTCAATCGCTGTCTGTCATCCCTATCCTCATGATCTCCAGTTCTTTCTACCTACTATTATGAGTAGGCATCCATTTATCCTGTGAGTCTGACAACGGCCTATGAGGCTTCACACCGGGTTTTCGGTCTGTAATTTCTTCCATAGCCATTTGGAAATGATCGCAAGTCAGAGGACGTTTAAAATCATTTTTCCTCTGCCTCGGTGGATTGAATTCCTGGTTTGACATGCTCTATTCTCTCGAAACATCTGGTTTTGAATCGCTAGCTATCTGAATTCGCCACTTCTTTGGTTTGGAAGTGGACTTACTTGTCAGATTCTATTTCAGATGCATAGAAGCTTGGCTCCATTTCCGCCCCCGTCTCTGAAAACTTTGGAACGTGCATAATATACATTTATTGATATTACATATATTGCATATTTTAGGTGCTCTCATAGCATTTTTAAATTTAAATTCTAAACAAAAGCTCGAGAAAGCAAGACTGATTACAAAACAGTTGTAGTAAATAAGTAAACAACAAACATCAAGTGGGATAATATATATGTATATAAAAAGTAAAATGTTTGTCTGTGTGTGTCTGTTTATCTGTCTGTATATCCCTTATACAAATCCACAATTGTTATCCGATTCTCACCAAATTTCACACAAATATTCTTTAGGCTGAGTCTGAGCTCCAGGACCAAAGATTAGTTTTAAAGCTTTCATTGCACCCGAGCAACTCCGGGATATACAGCTAGTTTATCGATTAGCGACTCGAGCTAAATAATTATGAGAATGTTATTGACTGAACAGAAATTTTAAAGTAATGTAAAACGTAAAGGTTTTCTAAATTATAATTAGAGACAGTTGTAATCTACTATAAATATTCTGGGATAAGTCGGCTTGAAATATTTAACAGGCACCAGATATACTAAAGGCCAGAAAGGAAGAGTGAAATAACATACCTGATGTATGAAGGCATTTCAAATTGAGGCTAAAGATAAAAATAGACGCTTGTTAGAATTAAAGGGTCATGTTATTGTGGATCGCTTAAAGGTAGAGAAGAAAAGCTGATTGCTAGACAGGCTGATAATGCAAAATCCAAACGAAAGATCGTTATGAATATAATTGGGTTATCTTAAATGTTTCCTCGTCTCCTACGCTATTGACATTCGTAAACGAAGAACGGAGGCAGCTGACAGATCTTGGCGGTAATACACGACCCAGAGTAGAACATTGGAAGCCGCACCGTAATTTTAACACCTCATCCATTCAGCAGGAGTGAAATAGTTTAGGCGATTAGAAGGTGACGCTAGATATAAATCGCCAGTGATTAATGTCATATTAACACTAATATATCGCCAGTTACACCCAGCCAGGCTTTTCTATGTGATCAGCTTCAGAATCTTCTTGTTCGTTACGTGGACCCTATACGTCTACTGTCTGAGATATATGATATTATTTTGGTATTATTTGGGTATTTTAAGATATGCATCTGTAAAACATCTTCATTTTCACACTTGCATTACAGGTATGAAAGCAATATTACAGAATCTAGAGGCCAAGAGCCACCCAAGGACAATCCAACATCTGCTTTCTGTGGACTTTGTGCAGAATGCCAGTTTCTGTATCATGCCAAACTAGGGTAGGTTGATCTTTAAGTTGTTTTAGAAAGTCATCATTGGACTCGATGCTGAAGATGTGGTTTGATGCAATAGGAACAGAAAGCAAAAGAGTAGAATCCGGGCTTGTACCAGTTTTTGAGCAATTTGTTTTAACAATCATCTAAAGAAAGAAACAGAAATATCTTATTTTCTCTATTTTTCTTACAAAATTACTTCTAAATGTGTCCATGTCAATAATAAATCCAAATAAATTTAAATGCATTAAATGGAAAATATATTGAAGCCAAAATGTTAATTATGAATAAGCACAAGCAAAACGTGTAACTTGATAAATGAAAAATCGTAAAAATTGTAAGACATTACAAAAATGGCTCAACACCAAAATTAGTTGTGTTGTTTGTTTGTCAAACTTGTCAAATTGACCTTGTGCCAAACATGACCGGAGTCCCCACAATTTAAATATCTGAATGTTGAAAAGATACTGAGAAGGATAAAGTGTTTGTACATTAAAATAAAGATCTATTAACCGAAGAACAAAATTGTATGAAGAAAAATATAAATGAAATTTGTTAACTGATCACTATAGCATATTTGTGAGAAGGAAAATATTCATTGATAAAATGCATATAGTTTTGTAGTTAAAATTGTTCAACGAGAAATATAAGTATTTAAAATGTCCAACAGAAGAATGTAAAATCTTATGTTTCTTTCGCTTTTTTTGTAGCTTGGCGACAAGGTGAGAATGAAGAAATAAAGAAATAGTACTTGCCTCAAATAGAGTGTCCTGTTGCTGTTGCTGTTTTTGTTTTCTTTGGCTGCGGGGAGTGAAAAAAAATCAAAAAAAGGAAAATTGGAAGTAAAGGCGAGACGTGACCGAGTGAGCTTAAAGAAACGGATTAATACCTTTCCCAAGGGTATTTACACGTAAATGACTGCAATTAAGTTCAACCGAAATTCGAACACAGCTCGCCGATTTTTTCCGTTCCCAGTCGATATCCATTGCACCACAACATACATCCCACATCACAGATCACCTTAATTAAATTCCAACGCTCCGCTTTTAAGACTAAACTTAAGCTCGTTTTATCAAAAACAGCTGCGACTTGGAAAATGTATTTTGTGCTATTAATTAATTCAAACCCCAACTTTTAAATTAAGTGCAATACCATGCTTCCAAAACCGAACTACCCTAATGCAATACAACAATCAATCTCTTTTACAAACCCTCGTTCGCGTGTGTGTTTTTATAAATCTGAGGTCAGACTGCGGCTGATTTAAATCTCTCTCTGGAATCCTTATTTCGCAAACTGAAGTCATGATTCATGATTTATTAATTTTACGCTTCGTATTTCATTGGATTATTGTTTCTGGCCCAAATACTTTGAGTGATTCATATGATTAAACATTTCTTTTTGCTTTTTGTCTATTTTCCCTTTTTAGAATTTATATCTCTTCAGTTTAGGCAACCTTCCCCGTTGTTCTATCATATGGCCTGGTTATTTAGTCGAATCCAATTTCGACGCTAGAGGCAAATATCCTGAGGATTAATGTTTCTAAAATGTTCCAATATTTAACAAAGAATTTTGGTATAATCCGAAGTCAACTGGCTAATCTGTATTTTTCGATTTTGCAATATATATATATATATATATATATATATATATATATATATAGTCCTCAGTTATATATATATATATATATATATATGTGTGTGTGTGTGTGTGTGTGTGTGTGTGTGTGTGTGTGTGTGTGTGTGTATCTGTGTGTGCCTACGGCTATATCGTGTTGAATACACCGGTTCTCGTTTGTTCACCGAATTTAAGCAACATCGAGCCTGCTTAGTACCTAGATGGATAACCGTTTGGGAATACACGCTGCTGTAAACGTAAGGGCAAAGAATGGTCCACCGCTCCTTCAGGTTTGGGGTTTAGGCGCAGGGCTAACGACCTTGCCACATAACAATTACTGTTACGCTAACAGTAACAAAAAGTTAATGGCCTGCACACCACTGATGAGTTGAGGATGATGATATAGATATATATAGTAGGGACGTGTTTATGAATATCATTAAATATATTGAATGCGTTGTCTCTACTTGGAGTAATAAAGATTGGAGATATTTTATCAAACGATAATATCTTTAGTTTTTGTATCAACATCATTTGAGATATGGGAGATTTTGTCTTTTACCTGAACAGAATGTTAATTAGACGATATTTTATTACAGAGAATTAATACGAGAATAAGAATGTCTATATATGCAACATTAAAATAAAACGATATTATGATGGAATTCTATGAAAATTGTACCGCAAGGAATTATGTAATCAAGAAATCAAAATTAAGAAAGAAAAATGTCAGCATGAAATTGTTTGTACATCGTGAGGAAAATATTAATACAAGAGAAATATAAACCCATTTACATAACAAAGGCTTATCAAATAGAATATTTCTCCCGCAACCCTTTCATTATTTGTTGGCTGATGAGGAATATTTTCTGATACCGAAAAAAAAAATTGAAAGTAAATATCTGTTCCTAGGATTTTCTAAGTAAAACATTTATTAAAACATTCAAATTACGTTTCTCTTAGAAATTCTATATTATAATAACTAAACGCAGAAAAGTAATATATCTCCGATAATCCATACATTTTAATATTCAAGTATTCCTGATTATGCATTTCTATAGAAATAAGAAATACCTGGGAAGTGTTCGAACAGAAGACGGAAAGTCCGACACAGAGATTCGAAGGCGAATTGGCATGGCGAAGGAAGCATTCCAGAAGTTGAGTAAAGTATTAAGAAACAGGACAATTTTGCTAGAAACAAAGAGGAGAGTATTAGATTGCTATGTGATGTCAGTTCTTCAATATGGCAGTGAATGTTGGACAATATCTTCGAAGATGAAGGAAAAACTTGAAGCAGATGAAATGTGGTTATACAGAAAGATGCTGCGGATATCATGGACCGAGCATGTGAGCAATGACGAAGTTTTGGAAAGGATGGAAACGAAAAGAAAATTAATACTGAGCATTAGGAAGAGACAACTAAAGTTTCTGGGGCATGCAATGAGGAGGAAGGGCTTGGAAAACCTGTTACTAACAAGCCAGATAGAAGAAAAAGAGACAGGGAAAAGCAGTGGATAACTTATTTTAAGGACCTGTTCAGGTATATGACGGAACGAGTGTTGTATGGTGCAGCACTCTTTGTTCTTTCATTGATGAAACTGCAATATAGGTAATTATTAAATATTAATAAATTCATTTGATTCACATGTTATTGTGCAATATTAACAAAAGAACCATTCTCTTTTCATTTACAATTATTCACTTGGCAATAAATATTAAAAAATTGTATGAAATACATCATTTTTAAAACATTGGGATGGCCTAATTATTATGGTAGTGTACGTTATCGAAACTTGTGAACTGGCGCTACATAATCCTAAGCAAAAACTTAGTAAATAAGAGAAACCACATCACTTGAGAATTTTTCAATAGCAACAACAGTAAAAATGGAAATCCCATGTTAATCAAAGCGAAAGGAATTACCACGGCTGTAACACTATTTTTGCATACGGAAACATGTAATCTTAAGTTTAGTACGACGGATCTAGAGATTATCAGTATTATTATTATTAGTAGTAGTATTAATTCTGCAGATCATTGGTTCCAGTATGAGTGGAGAGAAAAATAAGCTTAATAGATAGTATAATTGCTTATCGTCGATCGCAGCATGTTTACGGCTAAGAAATTGTGAAAAAATAAATTGCAAAATTTTAAAATCTTGGAAACTGGCAAGAAAGTGAATTTTGCAGGTGTGAGCGACAGGTCAAATAGGGTCATAATATTGTAAATTTTCCGTGGAAAGCTTGAATAAGACATTTTGAATTGTCACAACTGAAATCTCCGATTGGAGCGATAGACGTTACTAACCGAAAATTTGAATTAATGTTGAGAAGACAAACATTACTCTCCTTTGAAAATTTTGCTCCGTTGGAAGAATAAGAAATTGACGACCGTCATATTCTATTTCCTTTTTGTTGTTTTTTTTTTATAAAGACTTTTTTCGCAACTCATTCAGGCGTTCTTCGAATTAATTTTAGTGCCGTTCTTATTAGCCCAATTGTGTGCGCGTCCGATCTGGTTAACGGGGTAAAGAAACAGCTAGCAAAATTTCAATGTAATCCTATTCTTATGGCAGCTAGAGACAATGGCAAAGGAGGCGTTCCAGAAGATGAGCAAAATACTAACACACAAGAAAATCTCAATAGAAACGAAGAAATGAGTGCTAGACTGCTACGTGATGTCAGTTTTTCAATACGGCAGTGAATGCTGGACAATATCATCGAAAATGAGGACAAAACTGGAAGCGGTCGAAATGTGGTTCTACAGAAGGATGCTGCGGATATCATGGACTGAGCATGCCAGCAACGATGAGATGTTGCAAAGAATGGCAACAAAAAGGAAATTGTTGCTGAGCATCAGGAAGAGACAACTGAAGTTCCTGGGACATGCAATGAGGAAGGAGAGCTTGGAGAACCTGATACTGACTGGTCAGATAAAAGGAAGGAGAGACAGAGGAAGGCAGCGGATAACATATTTGCAGGTAGAGCAATAGAAGCAAACATGCTAAAAACCACAACGATGGGGAGTTGTGGAGAACGATGATCGCCTACGTCCTGAAGGGACAGGCCACATAGAAGAAGAAGAAGAAGAAGAAGAAGAAGAAGAAGAAGAAGAAGAAGAAGAAGAAGAAGAAGAAGAAGCAAGATTTCAACGTGCGATTCTCAGGATCAAATTTCACAGATTGGGTGGGGAAAAACAACTTGAAGACCAGCTACTGTATCGAAGCCATCACGACTAGCGACCCGAGAGCGGCGTCACAGGCTGAGATAGGTAAATTGGCGTTTAAATTACGTAAAAATGAAAATAACACTTACATCTCAATTTAACAAATAAGTTTACCAAACATTAAAGCTTCATATTACATACAAATAAATTTAACAAATAAATTTACCAAAAGTAGACAAAAATATATTAAAATAGTAAATGTATTCAATATAATCGCCATTGGATTCAACCACGACATCCAGAAGACATCGGAATTTCTGCATCTCTTTGACAAAGTATCCTTCTTTAAGTTGATGAATTCTGCCATAATCTATGACTTCAGTTCATCTTTGGTGTTAAAGTTTTGTTCGCCTCAAATGCGCTCCACACATAATGGAGGTTGCTATTGGAGAGCTAGGAGATTTAGGTGGTCGCAGAAATTGTCTGACAGTCATGGCTGAGTTTCCTGCTTCTGTAGTATGGTGCATAGTCCTGTTGCCATAGTCATCTAGCAGCCCCCCTCTTCATCCACGGAAGCACACGCTTTCTTCTGTGTGTGCTAAAAGCCACCAGGAATAGGGAGATGTGGAACGCCTATGTCCTGAAAGGACATGGCACATAAAAGAAGAAGAAGAATGGTATGATTAAGCGTTGCATCATATGGAAACATTTGGCATTCATTTGGTTAAATATTCATAAAATCTGTCTCTTGAAACAAGTTTTCAGAAATAAAAGATTCCTCATGTCCAATTAATGTTATCACTCTTTCCAGTATTGATGGGATTTTCCTTCCTGATATTGTACTTAAATTAGTGTGATATGTATAAGCACATTAGTTATAGAAATCGCGGCCAGTGACTTGTCGCTATTTATATTTTTATTTTCGAACATTTAAGTTGTTGTTTAATTAAACTTTGTCGTCTGTATAATATAGTAGAATCAGATGAGAAAAAAAAAGCTCCATGAAGCCTTTAATTCAGCCAGAAACTTTCAAACGCCATACAGTACTGGTTGTCAATCGCGCCGGAAACTTCAATACAATCATTTCAGAATGTTTAAGTGTCAATCTTAGGACAGCGCAGTAGATTTGGAAAGAGTTGGATGAATCTAATCGTCATTACGAAATTATGGAATTTCGAAAAAACATATACTGAACGTTCTGATAATAAACGAACCACCCGTATTTTTGGGGAGGGTCTTAAAATCAACATGGAGGTCTACACAAATTGACTTGAGAAGGTAATGCTTCCGTGGATGAAGAGGGGGGCTGCTAGATGACTATGGCAACAGGACTATGCACCATACTACAGAAGCAGGAAACTCAGCCATGACTGTCAGACAATTTCTGCGACCACCTAAATCTCCTAACTCTCCAATAGCAACCTCTATTATGTGTGGAGCGCATTTGAGGTGAACAAAACTTTAACACCAAAGATGAACTGAAGTCATAGATTATGGCAGAATTCATCAACTAAAAGAAGGATACTTTCTAAAAGAGATGCAGAAATTCCGATGTCTTCTGGATGTCGTGGTTGAATCCAATGGTGATTATATTGAATAAATTTACTATTTTAATATATTTTTGTCTACTTTTGGTAAATTTATTTGTTAAATTTATTTGTATGTAATATGAAGCTTTAATGTTTGGTAAGTTTATTTGTTAAATTGAGATGTAAGTGTTATTTTCATTTTTACGTAATTTAAACGACAATTTACCTATCTCAGCCTGTGACGCCGCTCTCAGGTCGCTAGTCGTGATGGCTTCGATACAGTAACTGCTCTTCAAGTTGTCCTTCCCCACCCAATCTGTGAAATTTGATCCTAAGGAACTCACATTGAAATCTTGCTTCTTCTTCTTCTTCTATGTGCCCTGTAGGCGATCATGGTTCTCCACATCTCCCTATCCCTTGTGGTTTTTAGTATGTTTGCTTCTGTTGCTCCTGGCAACCCCCGTTCCGTCATCCACCTGATCAAATCCTGTAAATATGTTATCCGCTGCCTTCCTCTGTCTCTCCTTCCTTCTATCTGACCAGTCAGTATCAGGTTCTCCAAGCTCTCCTTCCTCATTGCGTGTCCCAGGAACTTCAGTTGTCTCTTCCTGATGCTGAGCATCAATTTCCTTTTTGTTGCCATTCTTTGCAACACCTCATCGTTGCTTTCATGCTCAGTCCACTATATCCGTAGCATCCTTCTGTAGAACCACATTTCGGCCGCTTCCAGTTTTGTCCTCATTTTCGATGATATTGTCCAGCATTCACTGCCGTATTGAAGAACTGACATCACGTAGCAGTCTAGCACTCTTTTTTTCGGTGAACATCAACATCAACTTATAATTATACTGCCTACAATACAATATTTGCAATCTATTGGATACCAACGACGTATCTAAAAAAAGATCCCGCTGTTTCATCCTTCCGGTTCCGTGCAAGAGTATTATCTGTATAAATTAATGCCTACAACAAATCCAGCCATATGTGACACTACTCGTAAACATTCTACTATCTCTTATAACTCTTGTACACCTGCATTAATACAAAAAGATCTAGAAGTGTGGCGGTTCAGAATAAATTTTATTTTTGGTACCCAGTCGTCTGCAAGTAGATATATTTAAACATAGTATTAAGGATACTGAATACAAAAATAGAGATATAAAAGTATTTTTATATATCTACAAGCAAAAAACTGACTACTAAAAATTTTATAATGGTGGTTACAAGCCTGAAATTGTGCGTCTGTAACTTCATGGAGTAAAAGAGAAAGATTTACTTTCCCGCCTAACAATGTATCGTGCGATTCTCGCCAGATCACGTGACTGTTTTTTACTCTAGTGAATATCTATAATTAAATTTATGGCTATTTTCAATTTAGGTCAAGGGAAGATAAATCTTGTTCTTCCGTTACTAGTTGGAAAGTTCACTTAAAGTTTTACAACTTTTAACCCATAAATATCCATCGTACTATCCGTAAGATGGTGATAAATTAGCTATGGGTCGAAAATTATAATTAATACCTTTTATAAACAAATAAATACATATGCATAATACTAGATTTTTAGAGACCTAAATTAATGCCGAAATCTTTAGAAATCTAAATTTAATCATGTTTTTATCATATATTATATGATTAATAATGGATTAATGGGATATTATCTGTATTCTTTTTTTTCATATACTTGTGACACAAGATCTTTCAAATATTTTCCCAGGTCGTTTTTGTGACATTCTTAAGACAAATTTTCTTCTTATCATGCAAACATTTTAAATTTTTAAATTTTTCACTGATCCAAATACAAATTTATTCCGTAATTTCTAAACAGCCATTCCCATTTGTAATAAACATTAAAATATCGTAAATAAAAATGGACATGAAACAAGAATGTGTTTTGTATATCTATCATAGCAGTATATCTGCTGACAAATTGACAAACTTTTAATAGTTAATATCAAATTCATTAATAAAACATTGCCTTACATAATCGAATCTAACATAGATTAACTACGTCTTGAATTGTCACCGACAATCAGGTATGTGGGTGGGTGTAGAGAGAAAGAGAGTAAAAGTATGACACATATATACACAAAGACTACAGCCGTCAGCAATCACTTATCTTAGGAGTGTTAAATGTTATTATTTAGAAAAAAATAAAGAGAAATTTTAGTCTCTACTTTGAAAATAAATATAATGTATTTCTGCCTATAAGTTAATATATATAAATATTAATAAATATCGGACTCTTCTAAGAGACCATGTAAATATTTATACAATACTCTGATGAAAGAGGCTATATTCTGTAAATATTCTAAAAATTATGTAAAAATTTCCACATGATGAGACCGGTAGAGACCGACCGTAGGAGACACCATTTCTGTAAATCCCAATGAAGTTTAGTCAACTATCAAGCATCGGCACCTTTTCTCGCATAAGTTAATTTATTATCATTTATTGCGTATTTCTTCTCATTATTCTTGTATTGTGCATAGTATGGGTTAGTGGTATGGGTTGTGTACCGAACATGGTAAGAATGTTGCTAGCCTGTTCGTAGTTGATGTTATTGATTGTTGTGTTTTTCGTTTTTATGAATGTGTCTGTAATGTGATCGATACCGACTTGGTAGACCGCCTGCAGTCTCTCTCTCACCGGCGTGACGTGACTTCCCTGTGTCTCTTATATAAATACTTTCACGGCTTCTGCTCCGATGAACTTAGATCACTGGTGTCCCCTAGGTACGAATTTGCACGAGATACTAGATTAGCAAGTAGGTCCCACCCTTTTACAGTGAAACCGACAAAAATGTGACTGCAATTTCTACTCCAACAGCTTCTTTTCTCGCACTTGCCGACTGTGGAATTTCCTTCCACATGATTGCTTCCTCGACGGCTACAATCTCCAGGAGTTTAAATGTAAGGTCAATAGACAGCTCCTAACACACTAACTCGCATCCATTCTCTCAAACACTCTTCCCATCTGCCCAACCCGTCTATCACCCTCCTTCTTATATTTCCTATATCTAACAACTCATTCTATTTACCTTCCCCTATTTAACCCCTTGCGCAATAGCGGCAGTGGAATGCCTTGCTTGGGGTGAAGTGATTAAAACAAAATTTCCTTTAAAATTTTCTTAAAAATTCTCAGTATCTTGCAGTTGGTTTTAATGAAATAGTTATTATGAAACCGGCTAAAAAAAGGGATTGATGACCAACTACAGAATTATTAAATTACATGATCAGGCTGCAAACAAGGAAACAGCACTACCTTGTAAGTCCTTTATATATATATATATATATATATATATATATATATATATATATATATAGTTTTGTATTCAACGCTTTTTTAGCAATATTTGAAATACTTCATTTTACTACTATGTACACATATAGTGCACCTAGAGTTTTGCTATATTGTGTCACTTACAATGCAGATTTATATAGTATGTTAACAAATACGCATATAACTGTGATCGATATCTCATGCAACTTAGAATGGAGACCGACAATATTTGATGGACTAGGCGAGGAACAGTATCTATATATCTATATATTTTTTGCAGTGCCTCTTTCAGTAGATTTAAATCAGTGGTAGACACAATAATTACATCATAAATCGCATTATTAATATATTCTTCTCATATATTTGCTGCTTTTGCCGATATCACCCGATAGCAATTTCTACTTTAGAGACATAATATTTTCTACACTAACTCTGATTCTGCATTCAAAAGTATTATTTATTCTCTGCTGCTATACCCAAAAAGCTACACTAGCTCTTTACCTTTTGCGCCATACATAGCTTATCTGACTGAAATTCTCTTATTACATCCAGATTACTGCTGCTTCAAATTCTGGGACACATCGCCTTAAAATTTTTTGTCTATCCATTTGAGTCAACTTATTCAAAATGTAATGTATAAACCGTTTTTGTTTTTAAAATCATTTAAGTTTGTTCGCTATTCTTTATTTTTGAGCCAGTATTTTTTTCAGGGTGTATGTGTTTTTGGCTCTCCACAACTCCCTGATTTCTGTAAATTGGGTGGGGAATTTCCGACCAGTGTTTGTCCATGTTCATCATGTGCGCATTCAATGTTATGAAACAAGTTACTTTCCGTCTCCATCGTTTCTTCTTGTCGTCAGAACTTTTAAGGTCCTTTTCCCTTACTGTCTCTTCCTGAATATAAGTAACGTTTTTCCTGCTCAGACTCTTTATCTGTTTTATTTTCAAAGAATTCTTCCTCTCTTAAATGTTGCGAACTTGATATTTCTAAAACTTCTTGGTATGATTTAACCGCTGTTAATTCAAGATTCTTTTTTTTCTGAGAGGAAAATCACTTAATGATGAAAATAAAACAAATAAGACGTCTATTGAACAGGTGAAGAGGCTTATCCTTTGTTTCCTGTTCAGGTTGTGGTTTCCGGTTTTTCTCTAAACTATCGCCCAGTCCACACTCCACTCACGTCTATTGAACAGGTGAAGTGGCTTATCCCTTGTTTCCTGTTCAGGTTGTGGTTTCCGGTTTTTCTCTAAATTATCGGCCGGTCCACACTCCACTCACATCTATTGAACAGGTGAAGAGGCTTATCCCTTGT
Source organism: Ascarosepion bandense (assembly GCA_037127315.1). Taxonomy (NCBI): domain Eukaryota; kingdom Metazoa; phylum Mollusca; class Cephalopoda; order Sepiida; family Sepiidae; genus Ascarosepion; species Ascarosepion bandense. The sequence continues at coordinate 1,724,654 of JBBBDQ010000214.1, forward strand.
TTCCTGTTCAGGTTGTGGGTTCCGGTTTTGTTCTAAACTATCGCCCGGTCCACACTCCACTCACGTCTATTGAACAGGTGAAGAGGCTTATCCCTTGTTTCCTGTTCAGGTTGTGGTTTCCGGTTTTTCTCTTCTCCAATCTTTTCACGCTTTTTATTATTATTATTTTTTTTCAATTGGAGTAGATAGACTAAACTATCGCCCGGTTCACACTCCACCCACGTCTATTGAACAGGTGAAGAGGCTTATCCCTTGTTTCCTGTTCAGGTTGGGGTTTCCGGTTTTTCTCTTCTGCAATCTTTTCACTCTTTTTTATTTTTATTTTTTTTCAATTGGAGTAGATAGACTAAACTATCGCCCGGTTCACACTCCACCCACGTCTATTGAACATGTGAAGAAACTTATCCCTTGTTTCCTGTTCAGGTTGTGGTTTCCGGTTTTTCTTTTCCAATCTTTTCACTCTTACGTAGCCCCCTGCGCATCAGTGGCGTTTTCGCCTTGCTTGGGGTGATATCTTTTTTTTTTTTTTAATCATTTCACCCCGAGCAAGGCAGAAACGCCACTGATGTGCAGGGGGTTACATAAATGTAAAAAGATTAATTAGAAAAGAGTGAGGAGTACAAGCTAGTTAGAAAGGAACAATAGAAAGCTGAGAAAGCAGGTGCAATGACAGGTACATGGGCGGAGAGGAAGGGAAGGTTATACAGGGGAGGGGAGAGAGCTAGAGGCCAGTGGTTAGTAGGTGAGTATTAACTTTGCTTTTAAATTTCTGGAGGTCGTAGCCGTCAGGAAAGCAAGAATACGGGAGTGAGTTCCACAGGCGGGAAGTGCGAGAGAGGAAGCTGCAGGAGTAGAATTGTCGTCTGCGTTTGGCTAACCTGACTGTTAATGGGTGGGACCCAGTTGCCAGTCTGGTTGAACGGGTAAACACCTGTTGAGGAGGCATCAGTGACTTAAGCTCATCCGAGCAGAAGCCATGAAAGTATTTATAGAAGAGACAGAGGGAGGCCACATTTCGACGATGGGAAAGTGGCTGCAGAAGAGTCGCCAGATTAGTACCTATCACATTACAGACTCTCCTTTGGAGCTTGTCAAGAACACTGAGGAGAACGGCAGGGGCACCTGACCATAAATGGCAGCAGTACTCCATATGATTAAAAAAAAAAAGACATACTTAAGTAAATGGATAGCAGAGCAGAGTTTGGGGGGTGTAACAAGAGAAGTGGTGTCAATAGCTACAAGAGAGATTTGGAAGACCGTGGTCGACTACTTCCTGAAGAAATAACACACAGAAGAAGAGGACGCCGATAATAAATTCCGATTAGGATTGTAAATCACTTGCATATCACTGAAAATATGCAGCTTTGAGTTTGGTCAATACTTAGATTTGTGAACATTCTAGAATACCATATACTTGAAGCTTGGATGTGCCGGTGATCCAATGAATAAGTGAGAGGAATTAAACAAAATCAAAACGTCCAACTCTAGTCGAACTGTTTATATTCAGTTACTTGCAAATATCTTTATGCAGGTTTTGAATCTACTTTTTCTCCTAACTAGAGTTAAATGTTAGCATTTATATCAGAAAATCATTATTACCTCAAAAAGTATTACAGGGAAAAATTTATTTCGGCTTTAAATAATATTAAAACAGTTGGTAAGCAGTTAAATACAAAAATTATAGCAAATCAATCAAACCAGCAATAAAATATCTGTAGGTAAATCCGTTGGGTAAATTCATTTTCGCTTCGTCTTGTTAAGTGTATCATGAAAATCTATTCGGAAAAAAAGGACATATTATTTTTCATTATTTTTAAATTAGTTTTATTTTTTATTCACATTTCCAGTGGCTAAATGAATTTATCGATTGCAAATTTCTTGCAACCTGACTCTTGTACCAGCTGTATGTTATATTTATAACCTTTTAAAATACATCAGTGGTTCTCCCTTCTAGTTCCGTGTCTGAAATGGAAATACACTAATAAGAATATCGCCTGAATACATTAATGCCTATAACGAATGGATGAGTATGTAACACAACTCCTAAACATTAGACCATCTCTTATAAGTCCCTTAAATGCATGGTCATCAGCAAAAGGTGCAACCCAAAATGCCAAATACAGATGAGGGATACCAGAATCAAGCAAGTACAAAAATTTAAATACCTAGGAAGTTTTCTAACAGGAGATGGAAAGTGCGACACAGAGATCTGAAGGCGAATTGGCATAGCAAAAGACGCTTTCCAGAAGCTGAGTAAAGTACTAACACACAGGAAAATTTCAATAGAAACAAAGAAAATAGTGCTGGATTGCTATGTGACGTCAGTTCTTCAAGACGGCAGTGAATGCTTGACAATATCATCGAAATGTGGACAAAACTTGAATCAGCGGAAATGTAGTTCTACAGAAGGATGCTACGGATATCGTGGACTGAACATGCAAGCAACGATGAGGTGTTGGAAAGAATGGCAACGAAAAGGAAATTAATAGTGAACATCAGGAAGAGACAACTGAAGTTCCTGGGACATGCTATGAGGAAGGAGAGCTTGGAGAACCTGATACTGACAGGCCAGGTAGAAGAAAAAAGAGACAGAGGAAGGCAGCAGATAACATATTTGCAGGGCCTGATCAGGTGGATGACGGAACGGGGGTTGCCTGGTGTAACAGGAGCAAATATACTAAGTGCCACCAGGGATATGGAGACATGGAGAGCCATGATCGCCTACGTTCTGAAGGGACAGGGCACATAAAAAAAGAAAATACCTGCGTTAATTTAAAAAGCACTAGAAGAGTGGCCGTTCAAGTAAACATACATATTTCGTACCCGGTCTCTGCAAGTAGATATATGTGAACATTGTATTAAGTATTGCAGTTATAGGGAGATGGTTAAAAGTTTATGAAATTGATCTTGTGTCAAATATAATCGAACTCCCTATAATTTAAAGATTTATTTGAAATCATCAGAAGGTAGATTAGCGGAAGAATAAAAGTATTTCGTTTGTATGCTTAAAGTAGAATTTTATTAACAGAACAGAATAAAATCAATTTTTAGGAATTAAATGTTCAAGAAAAAAGAATAGCAAGGAGTTAAGTGAATCTAGAGGTTGTCGTTATAAATACCAGAGTGTGCTTAATAAAGGCTGTGTTTCTTTTCATTTTTTATGGCCGGAGAGAACGTGAAAATGAAGTTAAAGTAATAAAAGAAAGTTATCATACATTAGTTTTTAGGACTCAATTGAAGTATCTTGTTGCTCTTGTTGTCGTCTTCTTTTGTTGACTGCAAGAATGGTTAAGAGAAAAAGAAGGAGAAAGAATGTGTGACGGACCTTATGTCCGGGTCAGTGGTTTGAAGTTTCTTTTGTCACATCTTGCTGGTGTATGATATCATTGGTATCTGATTGATTCAACTTTCCTTCCTTTTTTATAACCATTTGTTTTTTTTACATAGGCTTGTTAACTTTTCTTTCAGTTTTGCTCATCGCTTAATTTCATTGGTAAGAAAATTAATTTATCATCGGATCGCGAAATTTGGCTTCGTATTTTTCTTCAGTATGGGGTCAATAAGGATGTGTATCATGGTGCATTGGATAACGGCTCGGAACGAGAAATAGGGGAGCCGAGTTCGAATTCCTAGCTGAATTCATTGCTTTCACTTACGCACAAATACCCTTGGAAAATATATTAATCCGTGTATTCCTTCCTGTTATGGGTTAAATAACAGGACAGATTGGGTTCTATAGCCTTGGTAACCTACTGCGGGATACTCTTCTGCCCAGTCAGTCATGTCTGTTTCGAGACATGATCGCCCAAGCGTGTATCACGTATGGCACTTAACTAACTGATGGGGCCAATACTTTTCTTATTTCTCAAAATTAATATTTCACACGGAATTGTGATTTTTGTAAAAATGAAGATTAGTGTTACTTTTAATTCCGTGTTCATAACTGTATATTTAATGTAAAATGTATATACAAGTGTTTTATATATAATTTCTAGTTGCTAAATGAATTTATTGATTGCCAATTTCTTGAAGCCTGAATATTCTACTCGCTATTTGTTATACGTATAACCCGGAATCTATTGCATACTTATTAGAAATAACATTTTCAATGTTTTAATTCCTTTAATTTCTTTCATCAATTTAGAATTTTATTCCAGCTACGCAAATCATCAATCCTCAGCTATTTGCAAATATGGATTAACTGAAATAAAAAATTAAAAAATAATCTTTCGCCATGACTCGAATTTGTAATCGCTTTTTACTCTGGAAATTCCAACCTGGCATTTAAGCTACCTGGATGAAACAGACGATGAAATAAAACTTTCAAACTTACACTTCCTTTTCCGCGGTCGGTCAATCAGTGTCACGTTTGTTGGTGTAGTTTATGTACATTGCTAATATTTGTGGTATAAATTTTAGATTGGCTTCGATTAAACATTGTCGACTTTTATTAATTTCTCATTCGTATTTGTTTCATCATTCAGACACGATCAAACTGTAAAGACGAGAAATATATATTACAGTGTCTCGATACTTTTCATACAGAAAAGAACTCCCCCAGTGATATAAACTTCGTCATTGATTTCAATTCACTAAAGCTTATTAATGCCTATAAGATTTTATTATGCGGGTCAATGTTTTCACAATAAATCTGGTATTAACGTCAGGGCTTTAATAATAATTTAAGGCAGTATACATACGTCTTTATAATAAATCCACCGGTTGAATTTATATTAGAAATATCTATACTAACTTATTTGCTATCTCGTGAGTTTTGTTTTAATCATCTTACAAATAGGTATAGTAATATTTATATTTATATTTATTTTTTAATTTCAGATATATAAATATTGCCACAGGTCAGGAGAATTATTGAATATCTTAGTAGTAACAAGATATTGTAAAGTTATTGATTGTGGGGACACAATGTTTGAAATTGCGAAAACTCTGAAGATCAGAGAAAAAAATCAAAAAAGGTATGGGAAATATTGGCAAGAATATAATAAGGAAAAACAAATAATTTTATGAATATCACAAAGATGTATTTAAAAAAGGTATATAAGCAATGTTTTATATTGAACATAAATAAAATATTTGAAGAAATTGGTGTCTCGCACTAGATAATAAACCGCGGAATAGATACTGAGCATAAAGAAACGTAAGCAACTACACTCCCACCTTTAACGAAATATAAACTGATGTGTATAATTCTTGTGAAGATATACACTTATGCAAATTAATTTAAACAATTGCTTTAATTTCTTTTCTTTTAACATACGGTCAGTTTTAGACTCACTGAAGTGACAAGGTGTAATTGATTTCTATTTTTTCCACAGATTAAGTCATTTGCAGTGGTGTGTGTTGTGTTGACTTGTGTACTATTCTTCGTCGACAATTTGTTGTGTCGACTTGTGTACTAATCTTCGTCGCCAATTTGTTGTGTCGACTTGTGTACTATTCTTCGTCGACAATTTGTTGTGTCGACTTGTGTACTAATCTTCGTCGACAATTTGTTGTGTCGACTTGTGTACTAATCTTCGTCGCCAATTTGTTGTGTCGACTTGTGTACTAATCTTCGTCGCCAATTTGTTGTGTCGACTTGTGTACTAATCTTCGTCGCCAATTTGTTGTGTCGACTTGTGTACTAATCTTCGTCGCCAATTTGTTGTGTCGACTTGTGTACTAATCTTCGTCGCCAATTTGTTGTGTCGACTTGTGTACTAATCTTCGTCGCCAATTTGTTGTGTCGACTTGTGTACTAATCTTCTTCGCCAATTTGTTGTGTCGACTTGTGTACTAATCTTCGTCGCCAATTTGTTGTGTCGACTTGTGTACTAATCTTCGTCTCCAATTTGTTGTGTCGACTTGTGTACTTTTCTTCGTCGCCAATTTGTTGTATCGACTTGTGTACTAATCTTCCTCATCAATTTGTTGTGTCGTCTTGTGTACTAATCTCTGTCGCCAATTTGTTTGGGATTCCGGTTGATGGACTGCACAAAAAATGTACAACAAAACAGATATGGAGATAGAAAAGTAGGTTATATTGACCGTATTATTCAAACTTGAACGCAGTTTAGTAAATCCTGGAATACTCTTAGTAAGAAAGAAATATATACAAGGCTTGAATGAATTCGTTGGAAATAGTATATCCGTGTATATTATTCAAGTTGAGTGGAACTAAGATCTAGTCTGACTTCTGGTGCTCTAGGTAACTTACGTTTGTGTTCCGGTACTCTCCGATAACTGTAACGGATCTCTACGAATACTATTTCCTGTCTATGGCAGAAACTGCTGTTCTCTCTATGGCAAGAGTATATGTACATTCAGTCGAGGTCATTATCATATACAAAGGGGAGATCCCACAATAGTACGTAATAATATGTATCTATGTTCAGAGCGAAGGATGAAATTTGCTTGATCTTGAAAAATTATTGCATCATCTATGATTACATCAGATTTTTATCACGACCAGACGAATTTTCTCGACTGTTGCTTAGTTGTCCTACGGCCATTATCTGCGATGGACGTTACTCCAAGGAAATGAACGAAAATTGTAACACTGTAAGCACACATTATCAATTTTTGCGCAAATAACTTTGAGAAAGATATAAATCCATCATATATTCTTCCAGTCATGGGTTCAATAGCAAGACAGATTTGTTAGTAATTAGTCTGCCACAGAAATAAATGGTAAACTACCACAAAAAAAATCTCCCGTACGCTTTCTTTAAACATGCACTGGGTCAGCATGGAATAGAATGCCCTTAGAGTTAAAACGAGAAAAGAATATTTCATGTTGATGGGCGGTTTTCAAAACTGCGGTGTAAGTGTTAGGTTATTATCAATTTCTGTACGCTTCAGTTAGACTATTAAAAAATAGTATTGTTCTTTTCCAAAACTGCATGTTAACTACAGCTAGAGGACATGTTCTGTTCTGATACTTAACCCATAGCTGGGGTAGAAATACGGATTCTACAATTTCCAAGGGCATTTGCACGAAATCGAAAATAATGAACTCGACCGATACTAAAAGTCGTGCTGTTAATAATTATGTTTGCTCTATATACAGTTTGTAAGTACTTAATGATCAAACAAAATATATTTTTTAATATGTGTAAAACTGATTAAAGATTACTGATACCAAGTTTTAGATGGGTGACCGCTTGTGAATACCAGGTGCTGTAAGCGTTTACTGACGGATATGCGTTGTGGTGCAGTGGATATCGGCTCGGAAAGAGAAATAGGTGAGCCGAGTTCGAATTCCAGTTGAATACCCTGCATTTGCTTAAGCATTGGTACCCTTGGGTAAGGTATTATTCCGTCCCTTCCCTTCAGTTTTGGGTTAAATAACAAGGGTAGGACTTGGGGGAAAATCCTGCCCTTAAAAGAAAACCCAAATGAATCTTGATAATCGAAAAGAAAAAAGTATTACTAGACACAAAACTTATATAAAAACAACAATAAATTGTTGAAAGAAAAAAGGTATTACCAGCAATAAATAAAATTTAGTTGGCAATAAATGACCCGCCGAGTTTGATTTGCCATAAAAACAAAACGACAAATCAACTAATACCAATGTTTCATTCAAAGGAATAATTTTCATTCAAATGCTTGTTCATATTTCCTGTCCTGCAACTGGAGTCAGTCAGTCAGTTTAGGTGCCATACGTGATACACGCTTGGGCGTTCATGTCTCGAAACAGACATGACTGAAGATTATCCCGCAGTAGGTTGCCATTGCTTTCTGCGGTAGACTGGTTGCCGACCAAGGCTATAGAACCCAATCTGTCCTGCTATTTAACCCATAACTGGAAGGAATAGACGGATTAATACCTTTCCGAAGGGTATTTGCGCGTAAGTGAATACAATGGATTCAACTGGAATTCGAACTCGGCTCCCCGGTTTCTCATTCCGAGCCGATATCCACTGTACCACAACGCACATCTGGAGTACACTTGGTAAATAAAATGACCTGTGTTTCGTCTTTTACGAGATATATTTCGCAGTAGTAAATTGTAATAGTTCATTCTGATTAATATTTAAGAATGCTTGAGTCATTTATATTACGTCTCGTTAGCCTTTCTCTTTTTGTAATCAGAAGGAATGATGGGTCTGTCTTCATCTAATATGTCTGTAAATGTACACTATTTCTTATCTCGTACAATCGTATTATATTTATTCATTGTTCACAAACGTATATGTTTTTTGTTTTGACTTTGAATAGCGAAAAGGGTTAACCAGTTAACCTTTTACTCTTAAATCAATAAATTGTAAACGAAAATTCTACTCCAGTAGCTTCTTTACTCGCACTTCCTAGCTGTGGAATTCCCTTCCATTTATTGCTTCCCCGACAGCTACAATCTCAAAGAATTTAAATGTAAAGTCAATAGTCATCTCCTATCTCACTAACCAGCTTCCTCCCTCTTATGCTCCTTTCCTTATCCACTCCCCTCTCATCAATATTCTCATATTTCTCATACCCACTCCCTGACACCCCCTATAACCTGTCACTATTTCTCATAACTTTCCTCCTATGTAACCCCCTGCAAAACAGTGGCAGTAAAATGCCTTGCTTTGGGAAATATGATTATATAAAAAAGTTAGACCCTTTTTGTTTCTTTTGTGTTATATTTTTCAATTCACCACTTTAAGGTGCGTATTTTTCCGTGTCCTTGATTTTCTTTACCTGCATGTTTTTATACATATTTTTATTTACATATAGTTGTTTTACAACTTATTTATATCCGTCAATAGAAGGCCTAAGAGTAGCTTAAGTTAGAGTGTTCCTGAAAGAGTTCATTTTCTGACCAGAAGAAAAGCATGAAATAAAACGTACAGTTTATGAAAGGTGCTATAAACGATAAGAGTTAAATTTAGATTTAAATCAGGTAAACCGTTAGTGATCGAGAAAGCATCCATATGAAATGAATAGCGATGGCACGTCCTAGTGTCCGTGGTATGGCTGGTTTTAAATATTAATGTCGGAACTAGATGAACTAAGGAATGTATCTCGTTAGAGCATTTGCGATAGAAATACCAGTAATATAGCGAAATTCCGTCTTTGCGAAAGGATTTGAATAGTGGAAAATATTTAAATACAGACTAGACTATGGAAATGCTTTTTTTCATTCTATCACAACTTAGATATGAGGATTGGGTAGCTCCAGCCCAGTTGTAGTATCAGCAATACATATTTCAAAATAAAGTGTCTCTTTGAAAAAACATGCTTTTATCATAATCAGAAAAATATTTTTGGTCTGCTAATAATGTTATGTTATCATCTTGTGTTTGAAATATTAAATGACCAATCCAGTTATTGAGCTGTTAGAAATATCTCGAGAAGAGATCAGCTGCTCTGCTCTCGTTGTCAAGATATTTGGAGGTACAGTATTGTATCATCATGGCATAAATTCACCAAAAATCTTAGGCAGGCATTTATACCCAATATTATATTAACAAAACATAAGTGAAGCACCCGCAAAAGCCTCATACATTTCCCATTTGAATCTAAATTTGATAAAGCATAATTCTTCTTAATGATTGAATACGCCGATGTGTGTTTTAGGACAATACAATATCTGTAGAATGTTTCCTGTCACAACCAGTATAATATTACACTAACAACGATAACATAAATGCTGGTCGTTATTTTAAGCAGTAAGGTAGTTCAAATAAAAATATTTGGAGTAGACAAGATATTCCATTTCACTGAAACAAACGTCAAATATTTCTAACTTATTCGTCTTAAAAAAAACATTTCTATCTTTGTTGTCCTTAAAAATCTTTGTAGAAACTTATTAAAGTGAATCATGTTAGATTAAAGAGACTTTTTTCTGCCTGCTCTTTACTTATTCTATTCAAGAGGTTTGTTAAATTGAAACATCTTAGATTATAGACGCTTCTCTTTGCCTCTTATTTACCTTTTCTTGTGATCTTGTCGGATTTCAATCCATATATTCAACTTTGTTCTTTTTTTTCTGTCTTTTTCTTTCTTTTTTTCTTTTTTTTCTTTCTTTTATTTCATCACCGAAACGAAGTAGCGCATCTGATATATCTTTGCTGTGTTTCTACGCGAGCAAAGGTAATAGTCCATTATTAATGCGATATCAGCAGGGAGTAATAGTTGTAATAATTAAGGAATGGACAAGCAGAATTGTAATAAAAATGTATTGGATTTATTTATAAATAATAATACATTTTAGATATATATTCTGATTTAGTCAACTGAAGAGGCACCCAGAGGTGAAAAACATTCCAATTACAGGAAACCCAACACACTCCAATAAAGTTACCAAGAAACAGCATATAATAAACCCCTGAGGTAACGATAGAGAGTAGAGGGTGAAAAAAAGAAAGAAAATAATGAAGAAATCGTTAATCAGTTAACATGAGACGGGAAACGAACATTCTATTCAGCAAAAGAAAATTTCAAAAAATATATCAAATAGTCGCAAAGAAATGTAGTGAAAAACTGAAAGAAAAAAACAGCAAAAAAAAACAAACAAACAAAAAACAAACACTACTAGATAAAAAAGACAACAATGAAACTGACGAGCCCTTGAAATGTAAACATATTTAATATGTTGACGAAACTCTGGAGTCGCGGGGAACTCTAATCTATTATATGACATTTTTTATAATGATGCTATCCATGCTCTATCTCTGAAATACAACACTTTTTACAACGCCTGCTTGTCTAAAATGCCTTACTATCAGTTAACTAATAAAAGCCACAAATTCGGCTTCAAACAATATTCCAAACAATTATTCTCTCTCTCTCTCTCTCTCTCTCTCTCTCTCTCTCTCTCTCTCTCTCTTATGTTATTATTGTGATGAAGGTGTGTGCAGAATAATCAACAAATTTTAGGACTACTGATGACAATAAATAAGTGCAAAAGAATACCACATGAAGGTGAACGGTATTAATATATATTTACGCGAATTAATATATATATATATATATATATATATATATATATATATATATATATATATATATAGTCCTGACGATCCGGCGAGTGAAACCGCGGTCGACTTTCAGCTCACTTTTAGATTTAGTTCGTATTGAGCTCTTTTTTGTTAGAGTTTTCGTCTTGGGTTTTTTTTTCTTTCGAACACAGCTTATGCTTTATTTGTTTCTTTTTTTTATTCCCCTCTACCCATTTGGTAGTACCTTTTGGGTTTGACGACTAACTTCACCGACATGTCAGCAGTAGGTTCTCTGGTTTCGGTCGTAATTAGGGCTACTGTTTTGTTAGTACGTTTTACAATATATATATATATATATATATATATATATATATATATATATTAATTCACGTAAATATATATATTAATAGCGTTCACCTTTATGTGGTATTGCTTTGCACTTATTTATTGTCATCAGTAGTCCCGAATGTTGTTTATTATTCTGCACACACTTTCATCACAATAATAACATATATATATATATATATATATATATATATATATATATTAAAAAAGAAATAGGGGTTGTTTCCAACGAGAGCAATTGGTACGGAAGCCGTGAACGTTTTGTTGAAAGTGTAGATTTAATGTTGCTATTATTGTAATTATTGTCCATAACAGTATTTGTGTCACTTCGGTTTTACTTTGTGAGTGTATCTGATGTCTGGATGTGTTTGTATGCTATAATAATATGCTCTGAAAGGTTTACTTCTATGCTTTTCATATCCGTTCCTAGGTATGTCTTTTGTCCAGGGTTTCTCTACTTACTAAGGACATGCTTGGTGTATTTTGTTTTCTTATTGTCCGATTCCTCCTGATTTGGTAGTGTTTTCGTCCATGTTATTTTCTTTTTTAGAATTTTCCAGAATTTCTTTTCTTCATCCTTGCATTTAGATTCCCATATTTCCAATAAGAATTTTTTGTTTCTTCAGGGCACGTGTGTTTTAGTTTTTTAAGAAGTGTGTTGTCTATTTCCGTGTATTTTTGTATAGTTTATTGCTCTATCCTCTTGTGTGTCGATGTTAGCTAGTAATTTGGTTAAGCTAAGGGTCATTTTAATTTGTTTTTGCTCCCCAGTATTCTGGGTCGTTATTATTTCTTGAACTTTTTTTGGGATAAAGTGATTTTCCCTTCTTTAAATGCTCTCTATATGGCGGTAGTTTCTTTGTTTTTGATAGGATTGTAAAATGTTAAATTTTCTTTCGTTCTTTAAGTTGCCTCACAATTTGAAGCTGAGTCTTTTTATTTTAAGTACTTTTTCCTGTATATGAGTCGGTGATTGAAAAGCAAAATAGAGGTAAGCATCCCAGAGCATATTATTATAACATCCAAACACATCCAAACAACAGGACCACTCACAAAATCACAACGATGCTACACATACCATTTTGAACACTTTCTATATCATACAAAAAGCAAGTAATAATTATAATAATAGATATAATTCACGGCTTCTCTCCCTCTCTCTCTCTCTCTCTCTCTCTCTATATATATATATATATATATATATATATATATATATATATATATATATCCGCAGACAGATCTGTTTCGCTGTATCACAGCTCATCAGTATGGTTATAGTCTGATTGCTTTTAGCCCAGGATTGAAACCCGACCGAAGTGGCGTCAGTCGGCGATTCTACCTCTGGTTTATGGGCGCCCGGTAGAAGAAGGCAGACTTTTTAGTATGTATATTATCATTATACACGCTCAATAGCCAGGGTGCTCTAATTCATTAATGAATGAGCGATGCGTGCATGCCAGGGTAGCTACTGTTTTCCAAAGTCTACCATTCTTCCAGAGTGCTCAATCAGGGCGTGAGAGCGTATGGGAGGACACATGTATATTATTATTATTCAGCTGTTAATAAAACAGTACTCAATATTGTAAGAACAAGGAGATATCTCATATATATATATGTGAATTATTAATAGTACAAAATCTTATTATGGCAAGAAAAAAATTAAGTTTAATATTTACAGGCATTGTGTAAAATGACCCTGAAGAGGTTGCGATAAAAAACGGTCGGGCGTTCTTTCTGTTTTTTTAATTTTTAATCTTTTATCTCGTTTTCTTACAAAATGCCTGTAAGTATTGAACTTTATGTATTTCTTGCCATAATATATATATATATATATATATATATATATATATATATATATATATATTTAATAAATATAAATATTGTCCGACGTAGATGGCACGATTTGGTTTCATACTGAAAGTTTAATAAATTTGAATTTAATTTAAATTCAAAGCCTATTAAGCAGTCAGGACCTGATGATTGCATAGTGCATGAAACTCGGGAAAACTACGATACGGAAATCTGAAGGGGAACTGACATGGCCAAAGAGGCATTCCAGAAGCTTTGTAGAGTATTGAGAGACAGAAAAATTTCGCTGGATATTATATATTATGTTATATTTATTCTTGAATATGGCAGTGAATGCTGGAAAATCTTTTCAACGGTCAAGGGAAGATTGGAAGCAATCGCAATGCGGTTCTACAGAAGGATGCTGAGAATACCACGGACCAAACATGTGAACAACGATGAGGTTTTGGAGAAAATAGAAACTAAAATATACCGATATTTAACATCGGAAAAAGACAGCTGAAGTTCTTAGGACATGTAATGAGGAAGGAAGTCTTTGAGAATCTGATACTTAAATAGAGGAAAATATTGACAAGCGGAAATAAACGCGTAACATACTTGATAGTCTTGAATGAATGAGTGTCAGAACAAGATTTTGGAGAGGTAACAAGAGAAAGCGGGTTAAGTGCTACTGGGAATAGAAAGATGTGAAAGGTCATGATCGCCTACGTCTTGAATGGACTCTGCAGAAGAAGCTTATTTCTAGGGGTTTATTTTCAGATCTGAGTACCGCTATTATTGTAATCAATTCTTCATGATACTTTATACGACTCTTTTTCCCATGAAAAATTCTGGTAATTTTCCAGTTTTTCTAATATTTTTGAGACGAGATTTTACGATCACGACATCAGTGTTTTAATATGACATATGCTTTCATATTCCCCCGAGGTGTCCCAATATTTCTCCAGATTCTTTTAGTTTCTTTGACACAAATCCAAGTGTCCACTTATTATTCACTCTTTCATGTCTTCTCTTCTCTTGTGAGCAGCCTAGTATTTGTCTTTTGTTTTTGACACAAGTTAAAGGGCACCTTTCTTTATGATCACGGTTTCATTCCTATTCTATTTGTTTTTGTATCTCCAGTTATTCTCTACCAATATCACTCTCAAGTCCACAATCTAGTTGGTGCTTATTTCTTTAATTATGATTTACTAGCATTATAGCCCGGCGTTACTCGGGTGTAATAAAAGCTTTAAATCTAATCAATGGTTCTGGAGCTCAGACTCTTTAGCCGTTGGCCCGAAAGCCTAAAAAGCAATAGTTGTTTCTAATTAAAGAGAAACCGCAGAGTGAAAGAAAAATGAATGGATGGAAGTCAAAATTTGATTTCCTGGTATCGATACCAAATAAGTTTTTTTTCGTCATAAACTGAATTTTGAAGGCTAAATGAGTCCTTTGAGTATATGCTCTCATGGCTGAGACTAAGAACAAAAATTATACCTACTTAGAGCCAAACCCGAAACAAAAACTAAAATAAAAGGGCTGAAGAAATACAGACATACAGGCAGATAAACAGACACACACAAACACCTTGCTTTATATATATATATATATAGTACATATATATTATAGTACAACTGTGTAAATTTTCAAGAAAATCGGTTCAGCCGTTTCGGAGTCTATAGGTAACGGGCACACACACAGACAAAGTTCCATTTATAAATAAGTTTTTGATTTAAATAGAACGTTAATTTTTGAATCCTGATCTTTAACTGCTTTTGTGTCTTTAGCGCCTTGCTTAGGGTAGAACGGTTAAAAATGTTATATTATTACGCACCAAATTTAGAAAGATTTTGGGACGAATTTTATAGTTTTGAGAAATATTCCCTGATTTGTAGTGATTATATTTGTCTACATGGGATTTGCATATTTTCTAAATAACATTTCTTCTTCTTCTTCTTTTTCTTCTTCTACTATATGCTGCCTCCCTCCGGATGTGGAATATCAGGGTTTTCCACGACTCTTATCCCTTCTTGTTTTTCCCCGCTCTATCTTGCTCTGTGTATTGATATCCATTCCTTCAAGCAAATAGATAGGTTATTAACTTGTTCGCTGTATCTCTCTTGCCTTAAACATTTCCTCTAAGTTATACATTTTAAAATCTATTTTCAATGAAACCTTGAAATTTCTGTTGTCTCTTTATGACTGTAAATATACGCGTCCTTTCAAATGCATATTTCCTTCATTCTGTTTCATTTCTTATATGTTTAGCCAATGGATTCTCAACATCCTCCTGTATAACTACATTTCTGAATTTTGAAATACTTCTTTATATATATGAGCATTCTTTGTCGAATAGTACGTGTGATATTACATAATAGTTAATTACACTTATTCATGTTCCTAAAGTTATTTTCTTAAAATAATATTTCTATGGAAATAAAATACGTTTCCACTTTAACTTAGTACGTGGCCAAAATATCACTTATTCAATAATTCAAGTGCTTTCTAGAAGACTTTTAAAAGTTGACAAACTGAGCGAGGCACAAACACTTATTTCAATAAATCAAATCGCAAAGAATGTATATATATATATATATATATATACGATTGTGTAGGAATATGTGTATATTTAATTATATATATATATATAATGACGATAAATGAAAACTCGATATTATAATGTACTGTTTCATGTCAGTCCGTTCGTATATTTTTATAGCGAAAAGGGTCTAACTTGATTATATCCTAAACGTTCGGACTTTGTGAAATATTGTGCTATTGTTACGTGCAAATAACAAACTTCACAAGGTTATAAATATATTCGTTTGTTGTTCAAGCCAAAAACTCAATCTAGAAAAATACAATAAAACTGAAACACGCACAAATGATACTCAAGAACAGGAGCCGAGCCAGCTTGATATTTCCAACAGTTTTATCTTTGGCCAACATTCTGACACCCTTTCTTTCTTTCACTCTTTCTTTCTTTCTTTCTTTCTTTCTTTCTTTCTTTTGTATTTCTTTATTTCTTTGCTTTCTTTTTTAAGTTTGGGAGAGAGATTCCTTTGCCTTATGACTCAATAGCCAAAATTACGCAAAGTATATATATATATATATATATATATATATATATATATTTAATTATATATATATATTTAATTTTATATATATATATATTTAATTATATATATATATATATGTGTGTGTGTGTGTGTATGTGTGTGTGTCTAGACATTTCATTCTACAAAAAAAGAAATGTTTATTATACTGTATATTGTATAAAAAAAGCAATAAAACTGGACCCCAGTCTCTATTTTGTAGCGGATCTTAGTTTACTTTAAGATCCTCTGGCAATGTTGAATGTGAGGTTATTTATTTATGTTTCTTGTGTAGAACATCTTGATAATGCAATCCTCCTGTCAATACCACTATTTTTGTTTTCTTTTACTACAAAATGGTAACATGAAGATCACGAGATGAATGATGGAGGAAAATGTTATCCTTTTATATTCGCCTAATATAAATAAAATCTTTGTTACGCAAATGGAGTAAAATATATTTTTTAAAATACAACGAATAATTGTATGTGAGTGAAGTTATTATCTTCTTTCGACTCTCTTTGTCGGGGTTCAGGTCTAGTTTAATTTTTTTTCAAGTGCTGATTTTTAATAGGCGTAAATAGGTTCTTCAATATTTCACCTATCTTGTCATAAACTATATGTAAAGAGCTAATTATTCATATTAGCACTAATTAAAAAACATGTAATTTCTAAGTATGAATGTGGAATTACTGTAGGTATAGATGGCGAAGTTATTATAAATAGGAGTGTTTCCAAGAAAATACCTGATTGAAACTGAAGAGAGCTTTTAAAACTAATTGTCTTCGACACAAAATTGAAGAGTGTAGACATCCAATCCTAAAATGAATGAAATTTCTTAATGAACACAACATTCACTCACAGATGAAAGCTCGAGACCAGATTCTTCTGAAAAATAAACTATCAATTGTTTTGTTAAATAATGCTATATTCATAATTGCCTTAAAATTATATTTCCTACACACTCGGACTTTGTAATGCAAGACAATATTTTAAAAAATATAATAGTTGGATATTTTTGTTTTCCGCGCATACGTTTCTACTAGAGCGCCTAGGAGACCTCTGTGGCAGACATATACAATTGTGTTTTTTCAGAGACCACTTGTACAACTATGCTGATATATAGATAGATAGATAGATAGATAGATAGATAGATAGATAGATAGATAGATAATTTTGAAGAGCGAGACAGAGAGATAAAGAGAACTCATAATCTGTCATGATCAATAGACTGAACTAAATTAGTAAGAATGCTTCAAAAGCAAGAACATTTGTGTCGTATGAGTTGAATCCGAGAGACGTCGAATAGCGCCTTGTTACGTGTGAACTGCTGCATCAACGGCAGAAAAAGAAGTTTTATTTTGCTTCGTATCATTACCAGCAATGGAAAGTGGATACACGACGACAACCCCAGGCTTAGAAGAACGTGGGGTAAGCCCGGGCATGCATTAACATTAGTGGCAAAGCCGAATATCCGTAATTCGAAGCTTCTGCTCTGCAGTTAATGGAATCAGCCGTGTGTAATTTATTATGAGCTGCTAAAACTGACCTAAGCACAGGAAATCACTATCGACTACAAGTGATGCATTTGAGACAATCATTGGATAAAAAACAGCTGCTATACGAGCAGAGAAACGACATAGTGATTTTGCAATATGTCAGCACTAAGCCACATGTTGCAGAACTGATGAAAATCTACTAAGAAACGCTTAAATGAGAAGTCCTACCCCATATACCGTATTCATCATATATTGGCACGTCCGATTAAAACGTGTTCCGATTGATGACACATAATCTGGCTGGGCAGCATTTTTCTCCTTATGAAGATGCTAAAAATAGGTCGACTCGTTGTTAGTTTCAAAAAACGTGTTGTTTTTCTCGGGTAGAATTCAAATGTTGCCAGAAAGATAGGAAAAATTAGTGGCTATCGATGAACAATACTTTCAGTGACATGTTTCTCACTAATCTTTGCTAATAAAAAATATCATAAATAATCAGCGACAAGGTATTCAAGGTCTTTCAATTTGTTTGTAGTTTATATGCAGTCCTTTCTTTTTGCATTCTTCATCTAAATTCCGTAGGTGGTATTGTAGTTCCTTTTCCATGTTTGCTATCAGTAATATATTATCTTATATTGTTTAGATAATCTTACTATCGCTGAAATATTTCTTCTCATATGAGAGTGCCATCCTTGGAACCGCTTGGGAATACCAGGTGCTGTAAGCGTCTAGTGACGGATGTGCGTTGTGGTGCAGTTGATATCGGCTCGGAAAGAGAAAACGGTGAGCCGAGTTCGAATTCTAGTTGAATACCCTGCATTCACTTAAGCACTGGTACCCTTGGGAAAGGTATTAATCCGTCCATTCCATCTAGTTATGGGCTAAATAACAAGGGTAGGACTTGGGGACCCTGCCCTTAAAAAATCAAATCTCAATGAATCTTGATACTCGAAAAGAAAAAATTATTACCAGACACAAAACTTATTTAAAAACAACAATTTTTGAAAGAAAAAGGTATTACCAACAATAAATAAATAAAAATTTAGTTGACAATAAATGACCCGCCAAGGTGTTGATATGTCATAAAACAAAACAACCAACCAACCATCCTTGGAATTTATACATTCTGTTGAGAAGCAAGCCTTTTGTCTTGTCAGTGCCTTTATTTCTTTTATGCAAATCTCCTTTAGTAGTAGTGCTAAATCTCTCTATTCTTACAAATTTGCTCGTTTGCCTGTTTGCATTTTCTCCCTATTTTCTTGTGTAGTCTTCAGTTTTGTGTTCCACGTCTTGGAATTGTTTTCTGTCTCTTTTGAATTATGTCAAAAATCTCATCAGTCATCCATTTGCTTTTTTGTATACGTTTAATTTCCTTTGGGACGATGTTGTTTGTTGATGTCACTAACTCTCCCTTTTAGTGTGTTTCACTTCGATTATCTGTTTCTAATTTGTTCTTTTTATTTTTTTAAAAACTGTTCGTGTATTTTTCTTACAGGTTGAATTCGTTCACAAGTCTGTTATACTGCAGTCTGAATACTGAACTCGGCTTCTTCAGCTTTCAAAGTTCATCCATAGTTTGTATATGACTGATAGGTAGTCACTACCACAGTCGGAATTTGGATAAATAAATAACTGCATTCCTGAATCTCTAGTGTATAGTTGTGTAATCAGTCTGTTTTTGTGACACATCCTGCACTACTTGATATGGAATATATTACCTTGAAAGGCGGATGTAATTGAGTGATACATCTAGCTATAGATAAGGTCAACAAATTGACAACCGACTTGAAATGGGTGGACCAGCGTCCGTCCCTCCGTCTGTCCGTGGATAAACTTAGCAAGTGGCAACCCGAAAAAGCAAAAATTAATGGGCAAAGAGACGTGGGCATACGGGTCACGTTGAAGTTTTAAGACTACATTAGGTCTAGAATTTGGGCTGAAAAAAAAAAACGACTCCCGCTGGCTTCCGACTCCTGACAGCCCATTCGTAAGCGCGATCACTCTCCGGCTCTCTTCCTGCTTCACACAAGCGTCACCGTCGAAGAATAAAATGTAAGATTATATTTTATATATACGCATTTCTCGTAATTTTCCAGCGGTAATTTTGAACATACACGATTTGGCCCAGAGTGACACACTGTGCGTGTGTCTGTGTTTCTGTGTGTATCTGTGTGTGCGTTTATTTTAAACATAGATAAACATTGATAACGTAATTTAAAGTAGATAACGAACCTGGTTACCACTAAACGATCGTGGTATACAAGACTACATCAGGGAAGCGAAGGTGACTTTTGATTATACGATGTGTGAAATCTGTTCTTCTGCGCATTATAGAAATTTTGCTAGTTTAAAAAAGAGCCTTAAGATGGAACAGCATATTTTCCGATTTCGCTCAGAGTCTGATGGTGGTGTTGAGAAATGTGTCTTGTTCGGTGAAGGAAACATTAAGCGGGATTGCACGCCTAGCGAGAGAAATTAGGTCTCTGCAAGGCGAAGATGTATACTCGACTTACTTCAGTTGAATGAAATGTTACGGTTTCAAGTGCGGCGGAGGGCCACATAGGGCATATAAAGGCAGTTTTGAGTGATTTGCGTACGCATAATCTCAACTTAAAACTAGCTAAGTGCGAGTTCTTAAAAAAGCCTTAATACATCAAAATTACTGAAGAGTTAATACAGCTAGATTTTGATAAATTCAAGGCTATAAAATCAGTTTCGATTCCAAACACTGTTAGGCAAGTGAGAGCTTTCACTGGAATGAAATTATATTATCGCCGCTTTATTAGGAATAACATAAAAAGCGAGGAAGATCGTGATAGATAAGTCCCTTCTTAAGACTAAGGATTTCGTGTTTGATGTTGGTGATTTGGTGCACTATATAGACCAACATAAAAAAGGGAAGTTGGATATGTGCCGGCGGCCATATTATGTGGTAGTTGAAAAGACTGGCTTTGGATCTTATAAAATTAGAAATGACTTAACCAACTCAGACATTTAGACGCATGCCGAGCATCTTCGGCGGGATTCTATGGAAAATGGTAAATCCACACTATAGAAAGTCCGTTACAGGAAATAATATTGGCTGCTCCATCAGAATCCATCGGTTCTAACAACGAATTCGGCTGGAATAGGCCGATCGTATAGTACAAATATGGAAAAACAGACAGAAATCTTATTAAGGGTCTGCCGTATCAGGACACGACGTAAAATGAGAAAAAAGGTGTCAGCTGTTGTTAAAGGTGTTGGAATTGTGGTGGAGAAGGCCATATAGAGAGATTTTGTCCCAGAAAATGGCAGGAATCGGTTTGTGAGTCGACCAAACGTCCCATATTGCTGTGGATAATGTAAGAGCAATTAAAGTTTTGTAAATTTACTGTTTAATAAGCGGCACGAAAAGTTAGGCGACTCATCCCCCAAGAAAACTGCATGCTTATCATCAACAGCTAGAATCAGGCCTTTAGTTAATTTTCTTTTGTTTTTTATGGTGTTAATCGAAGGTCATTTACCCGATGTCAGTTTAAAAATTGACGCGTGTCTCCCACTCATGATCATATGGTCGTACACCGAGATGTATACTGTTATGTTACATTGCGGAGACAACCGAATTTTGAACATTACAGAACTTTCTTTGATGTGTTTGTTCTTAAAGGTTAAAAAAAGAGAAGTAAAACACACACTGAGGACATTATAAGAAGAGCATAATGGATATGAACATTGTCGGGGTTGCAAAATTCGGCCCCTCAATTTTATATTCCAAGACAGAAAAAAGAACAAAAGTCTTGTATGTTGTTACATATATATATATATATATATATATATATATATGTATGTGTGTGTGTGTGTGTGTGTGTGTGTGTGTGTGTGTGTGTGTGTAAAGGTTTTAGAACAATTGATTCGATCGTGTGAGTAGTGAGAGTAGAGGAGTCATGCACTTAAAATGTTCACATGTGAACATTTTGAAAAATAAAATGGCGAGAAGTAAAATATTTTACCTTGAACAGTGGATTTAAATGACAAAATTGACAACCGACTTGAAAGACATTGATCGGCGATTGTGATTTACGCATAAATCCGGCCGTAGATAAAGTGACAACCTGAGGAAGCAAAATGTCGTGGATGAAGAGGTTTGGGCATGTAGGTCGCGTTTAAGTTTTAAAACTATATAAAGCCTACAATTATAACTGCAGTAAAAAGTCTCCAGCTGGCTTCCGACTTTCGATGACCCTTTTGTTTGCCTCCGTCTGCCTCCTACTTTACGCAAGCGTCACCGACGAAGAATAAATTATAAACTTCTATTTTTGCACGTACATTACCCTCAAAGATGAAAAAGCCCCCAAGCAGAAAGGGACGTGACATAATATATATATATATATATATATATATATATATATATATATAAAATAATAATAATAATAATAATAATAATAATAATAATAATAATAAGAAGAAGAAGAAGAAGAAGAAGAAGAAGAAGACGAAGAAGAAGGTATGTGATATAAATAAGTGAAAAGTAATCGAGAGAAAAATACATGAAAAAGAGCAATTGACGCAATATAATGACGTCATTATTACACCAGAATTTTGTTGCATACTCTTTAGAGATAAAATTACTTTTTACGGTTTTATTTTTATTTTTAAAATTTGGTTCTGTCTCGATTTTTGTATTTTATTTTACAGGATTTGTTTTCCATTTCCCTGTGAAATTTCCTTGTGAAATGAGAGTATTATCGTTCCCCTTTATTCCACTTTTTTGTTCTCTTACTGAACTCAAACATCTTCCCTGACAGAAATTGTCCATCTTTCCTAGAGATCCCAACGGAATAGTGCATTATTTATGATGTATTAGAAGAATGTAATCTACGTTCTAACAAACTTACTAACGAACTAAGCACTAACCAGAATACGAATATGAGTTCTACTAAAAGTCAACTCTAAACTTTGCTTTGTTAAAAAGCAGAAATAGCAAAAGATAATGAACTGCACTAGATAACACTTCATACGTGATTTTTAATCTATTTCTGCACAAGTGTCTGATTACAATATAAATACATGAATCATTTATGTTCTCTTGAGCACGAATCGGCTTTTCGAATAGAATTTATCTCGATTTGTTCTTTGATCAAATATCCCAGACTTTAACTAGCGGTTAGATATAAACCATAATTACGTGGGTGACTCATTTTAGAGCAACGATTAGCAAACTTCTTCTTCCGATAAATAGAAATATAATCAGTCTAATTTTTTATTCAATGCTTCCTATACTTAGCCTTGTGCCAGGCAGCAGGAAACTTTCTAATGATGCTTGTCTGCAAATCTCCGCCATGCTGGTCTACTAAGGGAGATAACTATATTTGTCTATAGACGTTATACGGTTAGCTTATTTTAGTAACAGTTTCTGCGAAAGTGTGCATAGCCAGGTGTTATCGGTAGTTAAAAAAGCGAGTACTCTCAAATACTCAGTCACAATGAGTCGTGATTTCTTGCCAGCAGAGCCATTCAGTATTTTCGTTTGTCCTATCTTATTGTCGAGTGTTCGGTCAACCATTGCTTCTTTTTCAGTCTCTTTTCCCCAATCCCTCATACGTGATGGTATCAGAGCGATAACACCAAGATGTCATCTTGTAGCCGTAGCGTGATGGTTAATGTTTCTTTTAATCGGACTTGAGTTAGACATAACCGAACTCCCTACAGCTTACAAGTTTTATCCAGAATTATCATCATCAGAATTATCAGATGGTTGGTTGTTGGAAGGATGGAATGTGTGGAATTGGGTGGAATAGTGTAAGAATAAAATATACATTTTTTCATGTTAAAATAGAAATTTATTAAAAGGAAAGAATAACACAAGTTGTAAATGTCAGTGTTCAATTAGAAACATTATAAAGAAATTAAGGGTAGAGTTCGTGTTCAATGAGAAAGTTATGGGTATCAAGACTTGTAGAAAATATTCGTAGTATGAATTGTTGAAAGTGTATATGCGTCCGTACGTATGTATGCATTCAGTAGGAATGACTTTGGATGGAAAAGTAGAACTAAAAATAAATCAGCAGAAGGGCAGAGAAAGAAGACAAATATCCAGGTCAGCTTGAAGCTTCTCTCATTATATTTTAGCTTGTCGTCTTTGCAGTTTTCATCCCCTGACTGACTCACTGACGCTGATCGGGGCCCTTTTATTATCATTTGATTTTCGCATTGATTGGCGAAGTCCTCAAGTCTTGCAAGTAGTTCCCATTGGTCAAAAATCAATTTAACACATACTTGCGAATTCTGGGTTCGACTTTTTCTTTAAGCAAATGGCCAACCCTTTTTCTATTTGGGAAAACCAGGATTTCACACGTCATTGTGAATTTTTGTAAAAGTGAAATTTGATTTTCATTAATTCCTTCTCCGCTACAATCTCCCTGAGAATTCGACCATGGTGTGATTCGCAGACAATTACTGATGTTAAGAATTCTGTTCTCACTACTCCCGCATATATATATATGCTAAAGTGACTTAAACATAATATAATGATTTTCTAAGCGTAGCTTAGATATGGCACAAAGACGAAAGTATGAGACACCCATTCTTTATCGGGAGTACTTTACATATCGGATCTATCACAGTAGTTTTTCCAAGCTGCCGTGCCTTCGTAATCACCATTAAACTCATCTAACTCTTTCCTTATCCTTTGTTCTCTTTCCATGTTAACACACAAACACTTGAAAGTATTTGTATCTGTTGTGATTACCAAGAAATACAGCATGCCGTTTCCAAATTTCTGGTGGAATGAATTGCGTGTATTACCACAAAACAGAAATGATGATGGTGAATTAATAGGGATATTTTAAATGAAAAATTATATCCTGAATATTTCATTTCAGTTTTAGCTAAAGGATTAAATTTAATATTAAAAAAAACCCAAGCATGTTGCTGTATTTCAAACTGAAGTTAAATTGATTGAAATAAGCTTTTTTTATTAGTAGTAATAAAAAAAAGCTTTTTTTATTATTTTAGATAATACTTTGTAATTTTTATAACTATATATATTTATATTCTTGACATGTAAAGTCAAAAATTTATTCACCTGAAGAGAGTCAATTTTGAACTCGAAACACGTATATCGACGCAATAAAATTATGGACACTTATTGTAGTATACAAAAGATAAATAATATCAATAATAATAACAATAAATGTACACTTTAAACAAAACTTTCATGGCTTCTGAAACTTTTTTCACACACAAAACACAAAACAAACACCCACACACACACAGACACACATATATATATTTATATATATATATGCATACATATATATATATATATATATATATATATATATATATATATATTATAATAAAGTGAAAGAATAGAAACATTGTGTGTGTGTTTTATATTTAGGCAGCATGTCTTCATTCAAACATGTCTCATATAATAATATAGACATATTGTGTCTACTTTTTATACACTTATCTAGTTGTTTCTTGATGCTAACATGAAACCAATCAAGAAAGATGACGGATATTTTAATTTTTTTACCCCTGTAATTTAGACTTTTTTGAAGATCTTGTTCAGGGCGAAATTACAATGACAAACATGCTATTGATTGTGATGATATCTGCATTTAGTTGTCATAATAATTTTTAAAAACACGCAAAAACGCAACATCATATATTTACTTCATCTGTCTATATATTTTTTTATCCAAGTTACAATAAATTTGTCTTTGTAATTTACCTCTGAAGATGATCTTAAAAAAGTCCAAAAGTGCTTAAACAAAACTATGACGCTTTTATTCATGAATATCATCTTAACATCAATTAACTGATAAGACAACGAAAAAGGATCAGTATAAAAATAGGTAAGCACAATATGGATATATTATTCCTTAAAACATGTTTGATATATATTTTTTCCTTTGTCCCTCTTGTCTTCTGACTAAATAATAATAAAAAAAAGATGATGCCGTTGTGTTATATGAGCTGATTAATAATTTTTCGAAGAGTGTATTTTTATGAAACAGGAAAAAAGAATATGAAAACTGGCTAAGAAAAGAAAAATAGACATTGTTTTAAAAAATATATTATTTTTGTCAGAGTTAATAATGCAGGCAAAATTTCCTTTGTCAGGAAAGCATTTGATTGTTTTGAAACTAGCGTAGCCAAGGTCATGATGTGAACCTGAAAATGCTTGTAAACAATGTGTCTAAAAAATGACATAGTCGCTTATATAAAAAAAAAGAGCGTGTTACGCTGAAACCTGCATTCCTCCGCCGATAGATGAGAGATACAATCTCCGAATTATGTCTAATCTGTTCGGTTTCAATCCTGGAAGGAATTAATCTAATGTACACCTGTACTGATGAGCTGTAATACAGCAAGCAGAACAACAGGACTGTCTGCGGATGACTATATATATATATATAGTCTTCCGCAGACAGATCTGTTTCGCAGTTCATCTGTACTTTTAGACTCCGATTGATTTTAACCCAGGATTGAAACCCGACCGAATTGGTGTCAGTCGGCGATTTTACCTCTGGGCTATGGGCGTTCGGTAGAAGAAGGCATAATTTTTAGCGTATACATTGTCATTATAACTGCCCAATAGCCAGATTGCTCTAATCCATTACTGAATGAGCGATATTATTCTGCGTATGACGTTAAACTCCATCGAACAGAAATACCTCTGATTGTAAGGTTTTAACGGACGGGAAACCAGATCTTAATTAGTGTTGTTACCAGATACAGATTGACACGAGTTAGTAAAGTCTCTTATGGTTCCAGGTGTAAGCAAATAGTAACCCATTACCTTTAACCTTAAATTCTAACATTAAATTTTACCTCTTGCATTAAATCTTACCAAATACACAGCACAAACTGTGATCTAATTTAAAATTTAATAGAACAAATTGATTTCCTAAATCCAAAATTAAGATAAAATATACAAAATGAGATTATTTATAAAAACTGTGTTTAAATACAAAAATATTCTATAGTTGTACAAATAAGCGGTAAGTCTAATCCCATCACTCCCCACCTCTTACACCTTCCTACTCTGCTCATCTAAGAAATCCAAAGTCGCAAGACCATAAAATTTTACAGCCTATCTTTTAACGTTAAATCTGTCTACAAAATACGATAACACTCATTAATCAACTACATTCAATACCCACACCACTTTCTTCAAAATTCAAACTGACAATTCACAAGACTTATTCCCTTAACACTAACCCCCACCAATATCCCACACAGAACTCAACAAATATAAGAAAAGAGGCTTTCCGTTCCTGTCCACACCACCTGATGAGACATTGTAGTTTCAATGTCGAAAAAAATGTACGATTTGTAGTGGATATATAAAATATTTTTACATGTTCTAATATGTAATTTATAATAAATATTCACAGCTCTATAAAATTATATATCGAGCAGTGTTTTAAATTAATGTTTTGGACGTTGTAATTCTTTTTATTCTTTCCTTATTCACTCGTATATATATATATATATATATATATATATATATATATATATATATATATATATATATCATAAGAGAGTGAAAGAACAATGAGATTAAAACCCACTGTTCAAGCACTTATTTTTATAAAGAGTGCTCGATACAGAGTAGAGCTTACTATTGTAATTTTGTTATTACAATGATTTATAAAAGCATAATATCACTACACAAAAATGTTAATGTTTAGGAACAGAACTGTTTCTCTTCAGGTGATATGTTACAATAAATCATGAAAACGATTTATCTTAGAAAATATAAGACGAATACATGGTTATTTAGAAAATTAGGGAGTAGTGGTTAGAGGAAATGTGTATCTAAACTAGTCAACCAACATTTCGAATTATGTAACCGTGGAGATAAACATTTGGGTTGGGAAAGGGGGCAGGATTGCTTAGATTTAGACATGTCACTTTTTACTTTATCTGAGTAAAATGCATAGATCGACCTTAGATGTTTTAAATGGGTAGACAATAATTTTTATCAGGAGGTTGGATTTTATTTTTTTTATTATTATTGAATGATAGATTTTATTTAATTACTATCTATGAGTGAAGAGGATAGAAATTTTAAGTCAGAATTAGGATTAAGTAATTGTAGTATTCTTAGTTATATTGTATTTAGAACAACAATTAAGTATTATGCTTTTATAAAACATAGTAATAACAATATATATATATATATATATATATATATATATATATATATATATATATATATATATATATATATATATATTTTAATTCAGATACTTCAATCCAAGGGAAAAAAGCAGGAAGGTAAATTAAAAAAAACCCGATCCTAATTAATATTAAAAATTTATTTTAATATTAAAAAATGATACAGGAAGAGAGCTCCATGTAATAAAATATTACAGAGCAAATATATATTTTTTTCCGTGTTGCTTAAACTTACGTCGATTTAACACGGCTGTCTGTTAATTTTTAGTTACATTCTCCCTTTTTTTTGCGAACCCAGACGATGTCAATTTTTTCTTTTCTTATTTATTTGATTTTATTCTATCTTTTTCTTTTTCGTTTTCTTTTTCTTTTTCTTTCCCTTTATTTTTATTTTTATTTTATTTTTTTATTTATTTTTTAATTTCTTTGCAATCTATTTAAAAAGGAAAAGTAGACTCATTTTTCTCCAGTTTCTGAAAGGTTTTTTCTGTTGCTGAGGTGATGTGTCGTCCCCCGTGGGTATCTTCATATCGAAATGGTCATTCAACATCTTTGAATTAATCCTTTTTTAATATATATATATATATATATATATATATATATATATATATATATATATATATATATATACTATAGTCATCCGCAGACAGATGTATTTCGCAGCTCATCAGTACCGTAAGACTCCGAGCGATTCCTAACCAGGATTGAAACCCGACCGAATCGGCGTCACTCGGCGATTCTACCCTAGCCCACGAGCGTCCGGCAGAAGAATGCATACTTTTTAGCGCGTATATATATATAGATTAATTACTTAGTCTTTGGTCATAATAAAATTAGGGCAGCGCACATTTGTATTAAAAAGTGTTCAATACAATTATATTGTAGAACTTTTGAATATTTCCCATTTGTAAACGAGTTATTATGCACCCTAGGTTTCTACCATTAGTAGTGTCTTCAGGCGATTTTCAGGCGATTTTCAATAACCGATTTTACCGTTTACCGTTTTTTTTATGAACGCTCACGTTACGGTGTTTTCTTTTGTTTTTTTGTTTTTTTTGAACGCTCATGTGGCAGGCAATTTTGAACTTGCAATTTTTAAAATTACAAGAAATTATAACGTTTTCATCCATGGTTGTATGAACCTAAGATGTATTTTTTAGTATAGTTGCACTTAGTCATGATTTTCGTTCTTTCACTCAATAGTTCGTTTTTGTTTGGGAATAGCATAATCTCTAACTTTTCTTCCTGACACAGGCTACATATTTTGCCCCCGTTGTAAGGCTTGGCTGTTTTTACTATATATATATGAGAAAATATTCCAAAGAATAACGTATCTGATATTTTTATTGACGAAAGAAACAACAGGTATTTGCAAAATAGATGGCAGACCTTCCAAAGCATTTTTCAAGCACCGAAGTGGCTCAATCTCACTATTTCTTTGAAATCTCTTATCCAGTTCATTTCAAGAGGGAAGAAGTCAAAAGAGTGATGAGGCCGTGTTTTTATTTCCAAGACTGTTTCGTTTTTTTTTCTACCCAAGGCAATTATAGCATAATTTAGCGGTGTGTTTGTATCTATATATTGTTGAAAGATGAATTTAATACCAGTTATGCTTAAACCAGATGATAAACCATGTGTTTGAGAAA
The DNA here is from genome assembly GCA_037127315.1 of Ascarosepion bandense. Lineage (NCBI taxonomy): Eukaryota > Metazoa > Mollusca > Cephalopoda > Sepiida > Sepiidae > Ascarosepion > Ascarosepion bandense. The sequence continues at coordinate 1,754,134 of JBBBDQ010000214.1, forward strand.
TCGAATAAGATTCCTCGTTTTTCTTTATTCCCTTAATCTGAATAAAATCTTCTGTCTCTTTGTTAATCTCAAAACTATATTGAGGGGTTAATTGTGAAAACAAATTAAAATGTTTCTCATATAAAATATTCATAATTGTTGGTGATCCGGGTGAGGAACCACACCAAATAATGAACAACAAACAGATATTTGAGATAGAAAAGCAGATTATATTGAACTTAAATTATACAAATTGGAACGCAGTTTAGTAATCCAGTTTTAGTAATATATATATACAATATACATACATATATATATATATATATATATATATATGAAGCCGTGTTGAAATAGAATATCCGTGTTATGTTATTCTGGATGGGTGGAGCTCAGAGCTACTATGCCTACTGTTGCTGTATTCTCTGTGTAACTTCCGTATCGTTCGGTAACTTACAGATCAGTCCCAGTGTCTCTAACGGATCTCATTGTGGCAGGAGTATATATATATATATATATATATATATATATATATACTCAAGTCGAGTCCATTATCTTAATAAAAGGGGAGATCCCACAATATTAATTTAGCAAAGTGTATTATGGGCAAAAGAATCCGAATTTGAACTTGTTATTAGTAAGAAGAACCTGGAGATAGTCTGAACAATAAAGGTAAATATATTGCAGATACCAAAACTGTATATTCTACTTGAAGAAAATACTAATATTATCTTATTTTACGGTGTCTCTGAAAGAAATGCGGGGTTGTCCCATATTTCTGGCTTCTAGAGTATATATACTAATATTTTCCTTAGGTGTAGATCAGAGTTTGACTGAAAAATTCTCTGTCCTACACCCTGTTTGACCAATGTTAGCAACCACTAAAGATGAATAATCAATTTTTATTATGAAATCGTCTGATTCTATATTATGAATCGCATACATTAATGCCGACGAATAAAAGGATTTAATGAATCCGATTTTAACTCAACACAAAATGCAACTATAATTTGAGTATTTTGATTCCAATTAAAATATTATTTTAATTGCCTTTCCGACGGCTACCAACGCTAAGCATTTAAATGTAAAGTCAATAGTCATCTCCTACCTCACTAACCTTCATCCTCTCTCTCTCTCTCTCTCTCTCATGCTCCTTTCTCCGTTCACTTCAATCTCATCAGTATTCTCATCCTTCTCTTACCCACTTCCTGACACCCCCATAAACTGTAGCTCTTTCACATGACTTTCCTCCTATGTAACCCCTGCAAAACAGTGGCAGTAAAATGCCTTTGCTTGGGGCGATATGATTATAAAACATAAATAAATAAACAATAAAATTATACACAAAGATTACGAAAAAATTGTATGTTGATATTATTTGTTTCTATTAAATAACATATTTAATAAATTCAAATGGTACACCTACTAATCAATGAATTTGTCGTCCTCACTTCTTTAGCGGACAAGGCTGAATGTTTTGCTTGCAGATTCGCAACCAATTCGAAACTAGATTCGTCTGGAGTTTCTACACCCTACTTTCCACCTAGAACTGAAGCTCAAGTGAATGACGTCCACATTATACACTCGCTGACCCTCACAAATTGAGCGGAGTGGACGGAATCCCAATCATAGTCTTGAAGAAATGTGCCCCTGAACTCTCCTCTGTCCTTTCTAAGCTCTACAACTTCTGCCTAACCGCATCCTGCTTTCCTGCCTGTTGGAAGTCTTCCTCTGTAGTTCCTATATTTAAGAACACTGGAGAACCCTCGGACCCCCAAATTACCACCCTATCAGCCTTCTTCTGTGGTCGAAGCTATGATTAACGCCGAGGTAGTTCAGCATCTCACAGCCCACAGGCTCCGCTGGGATAAACAGTATGGTTTCCGCTTCACTAGGTCTACAGTTGATATGCTAACGACCATCACTGAGTATATATACCAGGCTCTCGGCAAGAATGTCGAAGCCCGAACCGATGCCTTGGATATCTCTAAAGCGTTCGACAGAGTCTGGCATGCTGGCCTTCTACGCAAACTGCGGAGCAATGGTATAACATTGGTTTGACCTAACCTAGTCTTCCCTCTCTAACCGCGCATTGAAGGTCGTATTAAACGGACAAGCCTCCATACCATACGAACGCGGGTGTCCCTTAAGGCTCTATCCTAGGTCCTACGCTCTTTCTGATCTACCATACGAACGCGGGTGTCCCTTAAGGCTCTATCCAGGTCCTACGCTCTTTCTGATCTACATTAATGATCTCCCCGATGCTATAAGATCCCAAGTAGGTATGTACGCCAATGACACCACAGTTTACTATCGTCTCGATCAAAATATTTTGTGGGCAACAAAGCGAACCTCGCTGCCGAGCTTGAAAATGACCTCCAATCCGTAGTGGACTGGGATAAGAAATGGCTCGTAAATTGTAATGCTTCCAAAACGAAGCTGCTATCAATTAACAATGATAGACAATCGCACCTACCTCCCATTAGCATGAAACAGGTTTGCTTCCCAGAGAGTAAAACACTACGCCTCCTTAGCCTCACACTCTCAGCGGACCTCAAGTGGAATGATTATATCGAATCCATTGCTAAATCTGCTGCTATGAAAGTCGGTTCTCTGTGCAGGGCCCGGAAGTTTTTTCCGTCTGAATCTATCCTGCACATTTACCATCCGCCCGTGTATTGAATACTGCTGCCACATCTGGTCGGGTGCACCTGCTATTCTCCTCGGGGTTCTTGACAAAATACGACGGAGAATCTGTAATGTGATCGATACCGATTTGGCAGACCGGCAGCACTCACTCTCTCACCTGCGTGAGGTTGCTTCCCTGTGCCTCTTCTATAAATACTTTCACGGCTTCTGTTCCGATGAACTTAGATCACCGGTACCTGCTAGGTACGAATTTACACGAAATACTAGATTGGCAACTAGATCCCACCCTTTTACAATGAAACCGATAAAATGTAACCGCAATTTCTAACAGCTTTTTTTGCACTTCCCGCCTGTGGAATTCCCTTCCACATACTTGCTTCCCCGACAGCTACAATCTCAAGGAGTTTAAATGTAAGGTCAACAGACACCTACTAACAAACTAACGCGCATCCATTCTCTCAAACACTCTTCCCATCTACCCAACCCTCATCCTCGGTATCCTTACCCGTTTATCAACCTCCTTCTGACATTTCCTATATCTAACCACTCTTTCACCTTCCCCTATGTAACTCCCTGAGCAATAGTGGCAGTGGAATGCCTTGCTTGGGGTGAAATGATTAAAAAAATTTTAGGCGGCATCGAGTTTTCCTTTACTCTCTGAAGTACCTCTGACCGCTGGTTGAGTGATGAATTGATTACTGAAAGATACAAACCATTCTCTCAAATAAAATGATATCAAATCCTGCAGGTTCGAATCCTGCCGAATGACACACGTTTTTGTAACAAAAATTCATCGTAAATAATCAGACCGTTTAAAAAATAAATATTTAATATTACTTGATTATAAACAGCATATCTATTTAAATACGAGTATCGATCAAAAATAATGTTCAAACAAATCATTTCAAATTATCGGTTGTTTATAACCAGTTTCATTAATCTTCGTTACTTTCCATAAAATGATATCAAATCTGGAAAGCCTTTGGGGTGAGGTTACTCTAAGTTGGGAAATAGATTTTTGCATGTTTATCTTGTTGGATTAAATAATTTATTCCTTTATACGCAATGCTCCCATAGAGTGTTGACCAGTATGTGTCTCCATATTTTCTTCTCTGAATAAATGTTCCTTTTATATCACATCTCTTAATGTTTATTCTTTTTGTTATCTCTACTCAATCCTGTGCTGTCAGCTATTTACACAAGCTCGCTCTGCATGTTAAACGTTGTTTTCCTTTCTCCTCTTGTCTTCAGTTTAGCATTAGTCATCTTTCCTCATAATGTTTCCTAGAAGTTAAAACTTTTTCTGGTGTTAAGTATAACTGTTCTTTTTGTTTCTGCTTTCCCTAAAATACCGTCTTTGTTCGGTCCTTGTCATTCTCAGCATTCATCTGTATAACCTCATTTTTTTTACTTCAAGTCTCTATGAGGATTCAGGGAATGATGCCACACAGAAGAACCGATATTACACGAGAGTTCAGTATTATTTTATTTGTTTCTAACTTGATACTTTGCTTAGCTTTAAGAAAGTGCTTTCTGTTATAGTGGAACATTCTGCCATCCCCGAAAATAGGATGCTCTACTTTATAAAAGACGTTAACGAGCGGTACGAAAATAAAAAAGGTCTTAGGCATTCGCCTGACTGCTCTATGACACTGTCAGCACTCTGCCTTCGGGTAGAGGGCGCTCTCTGCTTCCGAGCAGAGAGCACTAACTCAGTCGTGGTTCCGCCGAAGGGTAGAATCACGACTGGGGAAAAATAGACAGAGATTTTTTGGCCCGGCTATATGGCCGAGAATACCCACTATAAAATGACCATGTGTCACATCTGGCCTTGCGTGGGAAGACTAGTAAATACAAAAAGGTCTTTGGCATTCGCCTTACTCCTCTATGACACTGTCTGCTCTCTGCCTTCGGGTAGAGGGCGCTCTCTGCTTCGGAGCAGAGAGCACAAACCCCGTCGTGGTTCCGCCGATGGGTAGATCCACGAACGGGGAAAAATAGACAGAGATGTTTTGGCCCGGCTAGATGGCCGGGAATACCCACTATAAAATGACCATGTGTCACATCTGGCCTTGCGTGGGAAGGCTAGTAAATACAAACAGGTCTTAGACGAAGGCATTCACTATTCGATAGTCGATTCCGCTCCAACCCGTGGCTTGCCTATATGTATTATTGTTAATTGTACCTTAGTACAATAAATCTGTATTTCTTATTCCTGGTGTGGAGTTCCATTCTTCAACTGATCTTTTTATACTGTATTCCTTTTCGGGATATATCACTTTCGCAACTGCAATCCACTTTCGGATTTCAGAGCCACATTTTCCAGCATCTATTAAAACACTTCCTAAATAAGCAAATCTTTGCATCTGTTTGATTTCTTTATCTTTAATTAGTATGTTGGGCTGATCATTTTTAATTCTGATTTCTTGCAATTGACATTTAGTCTTTTCTTCTTGCTTTCCTTCACTACCTTCTGTTGACGTTATTGTAGTTTCGTTTCTGTGTCTGCTGTTGAAAATGTGGCATATCTATATCTTATTCTGTGAGAATTGTGATCGCCAATAATGATCTTGATATGGTTTTTAATTCTCTCAGAATCGCCTCACTGTATAGATTAAATATTCCCATGAGAAGATACTTCCTTGTCTTACAGCGTTTCTATATTTGTTTATTTCTTGGGTTAATTTTCTTTCCATATGCAGGCGTTTTGTCCCCAGTATATGTTCTGGATTATTTTAATTCAGTCAATTAAGTAATATACATGATATACCCTTGGGCGATCATGTCGCGAATGGGACAAGACTTACTGGGCAGAATATTTTCGCGCATTAAAGTGCAATTACTTTCTGAGGTAACTTTATTGCTAACCAAGGCGATATAACCCAATCTGCCCATAGCTAGATGTACAAGAGACGGATGTATGTCTTTTCCAAGGGGATTTGCACAAAAATAAATGCAACGAATTCAGTCGAAATAGGAACACGGCTTCGCGATATCCACTGCACCACAACAGACATTTTTCCCATAATATCCTTCCTAAATATATATGTCAGGATTAATTTGCTGTTCAGTTGACCTTTAGGGCATACTTTATGAAACGCTTTTGCATAATCTATAAAATATAGGTATACATATTTTTGCAGTTGTATTCATTTTTCCGATATCATCAGTTAAGTTCCATACGTGATACACGCTTTGGCGATCATGTCTCAAAAGAGACATGACTAAATGGGCAGAAGATTATCCCACAGTAGGTTGCCATTGTTTTCTGTGGTAGACTGGTTGCCTGCCAAGGCTATAGAACCAGATCTGTACTATCTGATTTTTCGGTCCAAGTCGATATATACTGCTTCACCACGCATATGCCTTTTCCGTAATTCTTATTTTTGTATGTGCATGTAGCTTCAGGACGTAGGCGATCATGGTTCTCCACGTCTCCCTATCCCTTGTAGCTCTTCGTATGTTTGCTCCTGTTACACCTCATAACCCTCGTCCCATCATCCACCTGATCAGACCCTGAAAATCCGCTGCCTTCTCCTCTCTCTCTCTTTCCTTCTATCTAGCCTGTCAGTATCAGGTTCTCCAAGCACCCCCTCCTCGTTGCATGTCTCAGGAACTTCAGTTGTCTCTTCCTAAACCTCATTATTAATTTCCTTTTCGTTGCCATTCTTTCCAACATCTCATTGTTGCTTGCATGCTCAGTCCACGATATCCGCAGCATCCTTCTGTAGAACCACATTTCCCCTGCTTCAAGTTTGGTCCTCATTTTTCGATGATATTGTCCAGCATTCTCTGCCGTATTGAAGAAATGACATCACATAGCCATCCAGCACTCTTTTCTTTGTTTCTAGTGAAATTTCCCTGTGTGTTAGTACTTTACTTAGTTTCTGGAACGCATCCTTTGCCATGGCCTCCTGATCACTGTGTTGCACTTTCCATCTCCTGTTAGAACACTTCCTAGGTATTTAAATTTTTGTACTTGCTTATTTCTGGCATCCCCCACCTGTATTTGGCATTTTAGATTACACCTTTTGCTGATGACCATGCATTCAGTTTTTTTTAAAGTTTATCCTTCCTAAATATATGAGGGTTAATTCACTGTTCAGTTGACATTTGGGGCTTACTTTATGAAACACGTTTGCATAATCTATAAAATATAGATATATATACAGGGTCCCCAAAAATGCATACACATTGGCTGTCATTATTGTGGTCCGGGATTGAATCTGCAAAATAAACAGAAACAGTTTAATTATTTGCTATTTAAAATTATTTAAAATATAGTCAAAATGAACTAAAAAAACAATAAAATGATACTTGTAAATATTTTTATATTTTTCAAATTATAAGCGCCAAGTTTCCAATTATTTAAAATGTGTTTACATTTTTTGTGACACCCTATACTTTTGCATTTGTATTCAATTTTCGAATATCTTACCGAGTATAAATATCTCATTACTTATTCTAGTGGTTTATGCAATTTGCGATATTAAACTGAGGTTAACAAAATCAACCCGTATGAATAGAATTAATGTGATGGCAAAATCAGGTTGCATTCCTGCTTCTAATTAGTATGGAAAAAGCGTATAAAAGAATCTAATGTTGATAAATGTGAACTCAAATCTCGGTAGTGGGATTTTTCAGAGAAATGCTGCTTATTTAACACTCTTAGGATATAGATACATATTTTAAGCTTGCAGTGAAACGAAACAAAATAAGATAGACGATAAATGACTTAAGAAAGTTGGTTCATTGGGTCATGGCAGACAATATTTTTCTCCTGATTTTATCGTGCACAAATCTATTATTCGTCTATACTTTGATTATTAGTGCCACATTTGGATGAAATTTACAGAAGAATAAGCAATATTATTACTTCTGCTCTGGCATCTCGGATTTGTAGCGTCCCTGTGTCTTTTCAATAAATAATTTAATAGCAGTTGTTTGGCTGAACTCTTCGCTTTGGTATCTAGATTTAATGAATTCAAAAGTAGTACTAGTTTGACGGCAAGATCTCATCACTTCACAGCTGGATTCTGTAAAAGAAACCGTAAGCTATATGCCAAAATATTCTTTACTCTCACTTCTTGTGTGTGGAACTCTCTTCTGCCTACATGCTTTTACGTCAAGTTTACGCTTCGAAGATTTAAATATACTGTCAATCGTTTTCTATTGACTTCATTACTCTACTATTCTCTTGCTCTTACTGATTCTCATTTCTTTTGTGCCTTAGTGACTTTTCTGCATTTTATGAAATGATGCGATTACAAAAATCATTAATATTGATATTCAAACATTTCAATAGAATTGAAATCTCTTTCTTGTATTCGGAATACGTAAAATCAAAGTAAAACTCGTTACAAATAAATAATGCTACTACATCAATATAAAAAATAAGATAACTGTGGTGGAGTAGATAGACTAAACTATCGCCCAGTTCACACTCCACCCACATCTATTGTACAGGTGTAGAGGCTCATCCCTTGTTCCCTGTTCAGGATGTGGTTTCCGGCTTTCTTTTTTCCAATCTTTCACTCTTACGTAGCCACCTGCACATCAGTGGCGTTACCGCCTTGCTCGGGGTGATATGATTAAAAAAAAAACTACCGCAATGTTTTTACGTTGTAGAAATAGAATCACATGAACGATAAACAAATTAAATATGGTATTTAGAAAAAATTGAAGAAAACCTGACGATTTAGAGATATGCGATTAAGAAATTTTACATTCCTTCAGTGGCCTTTTTGATTGATAAATCTTTTTTCTGAATAAAATCATAAAAAAATAATATAATATGTTGATGTAATAAATATGCATACACCTTGGTACCAGCTCACAGTAATACAGACTAACTATCAGAACGCCCATTGACTACACCTATTGCATAAATCTACGCCTAAGCATACTGCATACGACTCCGACTCCATTACGGCTACTTGATAGGATTTCCTACCTGGTTACATTTGCAAAACTACTTACCTATTTCGAATTATATATATATATATATATATATATATATATATATATATATTCCGGGACATATCATGTCCTGTGATATTTTTGGCTATATTTTTACACAATTACACTAGAACAAATATATTGTACATGTAAAGCAACGCTTCCTGTATTTCTGCGAACATAAATGATGAATCATTTACACTCTGTAACGACTTTCTCACAGACGAAACTTGCAAGCGTCTTGCTACATTATTGCTATTTCCATAACAAGTGTCCAGAAGTGTGGAATCCCTTAATTCCTCCATTTCAGACATTTACTGCTAAGTCTCTTGCTGTTTTATTGTTAATTTAAAGGGGAGTGTTCAAAAAATTGATGTACCTTAGTTCAACCATCTTTAACTCTCACTCGAGTAAGAAATGTCTTCCACTTGAACAGCAAAATATCACAAACCGCTACGTTGAGGAATCTACTACTAAGGTACGATTAAAATCCTAACCTGTTCATATCTGAATATATCTGTCTGACATATTCTGCATAAACAGCCCTCTTACTTCTTACTCTTATCGCTCACCCAACAAAGTTCTGCAGTAAGCCTTTTCATGAAGTTGATCTTTGTTTTTTTTAGAAAAGCATTAGAAAAAAACAAAAGACTGCCATTAACATCGTAGATTTTAAATACATTGTGCTATATCATTTCGATTTTTGAGTTTTTGAATAGCAGATAAGTATGTACACAAAAAGAACAAATCAAAAACAAATAATTGTAAGTCTTGTAAAATAAACGCCAGGACGATAAATTACACGTATTGCAGTTGCGTTGTGGTACAGTGGATATCGGCTCGGAACGAGAAACCGGGGCGCCGAGTTCGAATTCCAGCTGAATCCATTGTATTCACTTACGCACAAATACCCTTGGGAAAGGTATTAATCCGTCTCTTACTTCCAGTTATGGGTTAAATAGCAGGACAGATTGGGTTCTATAGCCTTGGTCGGCAACCAGTCTACCGCAGAAAGCAATGGCAACCTACTGCGGATAATCTTCTGCCCGGTCAGTCATGTCTCTGTCGAGACATGATCGCCCAAGCGTGTATCACGTATGGCACTCAACTGACTGACTGTAGTTAACAGGGAATTCTTGAGAAGTTCATAGAAGTTTTTTTAGAGTTGGAGTTCAGTAGAACTACTAGGCAGTTGATATTAGTCGGCAGTTAGCCGAATACTAAAGTGTCAGCTTCAGTGGAAGATTACCAATTTCATTGCATTAACAACCGACATAGCACGATTATAATATTCAGTGCGAAAACTACTCCACAACATACATCTAAATGATTCAAACAAAAAAATTAATACTTTAACTCATTTCAATTGCAGCAATTTGGACGTTTTTTGCGTTTAAGCATTAAATATTGTGTTCTTACACGACTGAACTTTAATTAATCACAACAGAGTTTTGATTTCATTAATACAATCATATAAAATATGTCCTGTGGTTTTTCTGGGATCCTATTTTTTTGCAGATTAAGCTGACAATTTTTTTTCTTTACACAGAATGAGAAAGGTCGCACGTGTAAAGCAATACTACCTGTATCGGTAATCGTATAATCTAATATCTCCTCACTATCGACACGCCGAGTAGGCATCCGGTTGCTAGGCTTAAAGATATCTATCGAATAGTTTATTTATGCTTGACTGTGATTGCGTGCGTCAGTAGAGAATAAAAAGTCGGAGAGAGAGAGAGAGAGAGAGAGAGAGAGAGAGAGAGAGAGAGGAGAGAGACAGACAGACAAAGAGAGAGAGAGAAAAGGAGAGAATAAGAAGAAAAAATGAAAGAAAGAAAAATAAAGGAAATGAAAGAAGATTGGTAATCAAAAGATGTTTTCGCATGCGTCTTCACGAGACATGATTAAGCCAGGAAATATTGAACAAGAGATCCAAAGCGGCAACCCACAAAGCGTAAAGTATCTTAAGTATGAAGTATCACCCAAAAGAGTAAGCTGGCTTTTCTAACAGCAATCCATGCGTATATACTTAGCCGCTTGCTTTCAGATTCGACCGCTTGCATGCATATCTGTATAGTTTGACTCATTATCTAAAGACTGTTGTTGCCTTTCACGGCATACTTGGCTCGGGCATATACCATATTATTAGCAATTTTTTTTAACCTTCAGCACCGACGTCAAGCCCAGAGGGCCTTCATAATGTGGTTATTCGTGCATGAAAAGAAAGTTTCAATAAATTCGTAGCCTGAGAAAGTCTTATTAGAATCGAACGCAATTTCTATACAGCACTGAATGAAGAACAATGACAGGGATTATGTAAGAAAATAAAATCTTAGTTTCATAATAAATAAATAGATTTTGTCATCAGCACGTAATAGAATTTTACGAATTATATATATATATATATTAATTCAGATACTTTAATCCAAGCGAAAAAAGCAGGAAGGTAAATTCCAAAATCCCGATCCTAATTAATATTAAAAAATTTATTTTAATATTAAAAAATGATACAGGAAGAGAGCTCCATGTAATAAAATATTACAGAGCAAATATAAATTCAAAAAGAAGGCGTTCGACAGAGTTTGGCATGTTGGCCTTCTATGTAAACTGCGGAGCTATGGTATAACTGGACATTTGTTTGAACTAATCCAGTCATTCCTCTCTAACCGCACAATGAAAGTGGTATTAAACGGACATGCCTCTCAGAACTACCATACAAACGCAGGTGTCCCCCAAGGCTCCATCTTAGGTCCTACACTCTTCCTGATATATATTAATGATCTCCCTGATTCCATAAGAACCCAAATAGGTTTGTACGCCGATGACACCACAGTTTACTCTCGCCTCCAACAAAAATCTGGTGTAGGCGTCAAAGCTAAACTTGCAGCCGAGATTGAAAAAGACCTCCAATCCATATTGGACTGGGGTAAGAAATGGCTAGTAAATTTTAATGCTTCTAAAACGAAGCTACTGTCAATTAACCATCATCGACAATCTCACCTACCTCCCATTAGCATGGACCAGGCTTGCCTCCCAGAGAGTAAAACACTACGCCTCCTTGGTCTCACACTTTCAGCGGACCTCAAATGGAATGACTATATCGAATCCATTGCTAAATCCGCTGCTATGAAAGTCGGTTCACTGTGTAGGGCCCGGAAGTTTTTTCCGTCTAAATCTATCCTGCACATTTACAAATCTACCATCCGCCCGTGCATTGAATACTGCTGCCATATCTGGTCGGGTGCCCCTGCTGTTCTCCTCGGGCTTCTCGATAAGGTTCAGAGGAGGGTCTGTAATGTGATAGATACCGACTTGGCAGACCGCCTGCAGTCTCTCTCCCACCGGCGAGACGTGGCTTCGCTGTGTCTCTTCTATAAATACTTTCACGGCTTCTGCTCCGATGAACTTAGATCACTGGTGCCCCCTAAATACGAATTTGCACGAGATACTAGATTAGCAACTAGATCCCACCTTTTTACAGTGAAATCGATAAAATGCAGCCGTAACTTCTACTCCAACAGTTTCTTTCCTCGCACTTCCCGACTGTGGAATTCTCTTCCAAACGATTGCTTCCCCGACGGCTACAATCTCCAGGAGTTTAAATGTAAGGTCAATAGACACCTCCTAACACACTAACCTGCTCCCATTCTATCAAACACTCTTCCCATCTGCCCGACACTCATCCTCGCTATCCTTACTCATCTATCACCTTTCTCCTGACATTCCCTATGTCTATCCACTCCTTCTCTTTACCTTCCCCTATGTAGCCCCATGCGCAATAGTGGCAGTGGAATGCCTTGCTTGGGGTGAGATGATTAAAAAAAAAAAAAAAAAAAAGGATTAATTCAATGATGATGAATGACCATTTCGAAATGAAAATCCCCACGGGGGATAACACATCACCTCAGCAACCGAAAAATCCTTTTCGTGTCGCCCCAAGCAAGGCATTTTACTGCCACTGTTGTGCAGGGGTTTACATACGAGGAATGTTATGAAGAGTGGCAGGTTGCAGGGGGTGTCAGGAAGGGAATAGAAGTGGGAAGAGATTACTGATGAGAGTGGGGCGGACGAGGAGGAATGTTATGAGGAGTTAGAGGTTGCAGGGGGTGTCAGGAAGAGAGTCGGAGAGGGAAGAGAGTACTGAGGAGAGTGGGGTGGATGTAGAAAAGCATGAAAGAGAGGATGTAAATGAGTGTGACAGGAGAGGAGTATTGATTTTAAATTTAAATTCTTGGAAATTGTAACTGTCAGGATATCAATTATGCAGAAGAGAATTCCACAGGCGGGAAGTGAGAGAAAAGAAGCGGATAAAGTAGAATTTGCATTCACAATTTATTGGTTTAACAGTAAAAGGGTGGGACATAGTTGCTAATCCTGTGGCTCGAGGAAATTCGTATATAGGGGGTATCAGTGAGCTAAGTTCATCAGAGTAGAAGCCGTGAAAGTATTTGTAGAAGAGACAGAGAAGCCACACTGCGTTGGTGAGAAAGCGACTATATATATATATATAAACATGTAGTTAATATCAGACAGATTTTGGTCAACAATACGGTGATCCTTACTCATACACACAGTAAGAGGAACCTGCAGATATTGGAGGCCATGTACATCAAATCAAAACAACCAACACTCAATAAAATCAACTTTAAAACAGGAAATAACATATTACATTGCATTTGACTAGATGGTTTTGTTGTCATTTCGCGCTATCCCGCGGTGTGACGTCATAAAACCGCATCGCAAACTTAAGAACTGCGTTTATTATTTTTGGTAACTATTGCCGTTGCCAAGCGGAGTTTTATGTCAACACAAAATAAAATCGTCGGTGATGGTGGATTTTATAATATTTCAGTTTAAACTACCTCTCTGAAGATGGCTCATGTGAGCCGAAAGCTTAGAAGAAAACCAATAAATAATTATCCAAATGTTGGAGAATTTTTGTCTTTATTTTCAACTGAAATTAAAGCAAAAATACGACGTTTAGAACGGCTCATGATTAAACATAATAGACATTCATTGTCTCTTATATTTAATAGCATATGTCTAGAAAATATATATATATATATATATATATATATATATATATATATATCAGCTTGCGGTGTAGATATAAAAGAATCTAAAGAAGTATCCTGTACATTCAGTGGTCGGGTAACTCTCTAAGAGATCTCTAAATATATAGGTATATAGATACATAAGAGCAAATATAAGAAAGCATTAAGGCAGACCCGTTATTTCATCCTAGTTTAAATTATGTTAAACTTTTAGTCCCTTATTCATTCCTCTGAAGACTTTACACAAATCACACTATGTTACGGAACATATACTGTTTATTTGTACGTTATTGTTAAATGTGTCGAAATATTTTTTTATATATACAGGTTTATATATGTCTATGGTATTGCTTACATATTTGTTTTTGCAGGTGTATGAGTGTATATATGTGTGTTCGTATATGTGTATATATATCTGTGTGCGTGTACATATATGAGTGTACATATATATGCGTGTGTGTGCGTACGCATTTAAGTGTGTGTATGCGAGTTTTATGTAGGTTTTTACATTACTAAAGTTATACTATATTATAACTGTACTGTTGACCGAAAAATTTCCATACATTATTAAGTTATATTGGATTATTATTGTATTGTTAACCGAATAATTAGTATAATTTTGATTATATAGTGGTGTGCTGATAATTGTGATTAAATCGAATTGATTAACTATTTTTCTTAATTTTTAATTTTCTAATTTTTTTTAAAATTCCAATTTCTTATCCTTTCATTAATAATATATAAATTTAATAAATAATTAAGTTTAAACAACTAAATTTAAATAGAATATTTAGGCTTACTTTTAAATTAATTGTTAAAATTTTTTAACTTTATATTGTATTATATTTGTTTGGTTCATTTTATAATGAGTATGATTTTGATTATAGAGTGGTGTGATGGTATTTGTGATGACAACGGATTGATTAACTATTATCTCTTAAATAGTTTTAATTTTTAGACTCCAATGTCTTATCCTTTCACCATAAATATATATATATATTTTATTTTTATTTTTATTTTCTCCTATCATCTGTTCTTTCTAATTCAAATTTATTCCTCCCTTTTTCTTCTTCTTCCTTCTTCGTTTATTCTTTAAGATACTTACTTTTTCTTTTTAACGCTATCTCTCTCTCTCTCTCTCTCTCTCTCTCTCTCTCACTCTCTCTCTCTCTCTCTCTCACTCACTCTCTCTCTCTCACACACCTAACCCCCTTTCATTTACGTTTCAAATCTACGGGTCAGCAGTCTAACTGACTTGCTGAATGTATCTGTAGCATCCACTCTTACGTGCGCTCTTTGTTGCGTATATATATGCTTATGTATGAATATGTGTGTGTATTCGCCGAAATGATGTAATGATGTATTTTTTCATAAATTTCTTTTTTAAGGGAGCGATCTTTATTTTTATAACGGTTTTTACTTTCGAGGTCTTTGTGAATTTAATTCCTGTAAAATCATCTGTACAATAAAGACGGAAACTGATGATGGTTGGCTATCTTTTTCTAAAAAATGTTGTTTAATTGAACTCTGATCAGAAACGTGACGGGTAAGTCTCCGGGAGATCCTGGTTGTAGTAAAAAACATCATATGGATTGGGTTTATTATTAGTACCAGAGAATCTCTGAACGGGCATGCAAATTGATATACTACATTGGTTTTCTGTAGAAGATTTAGTTGTGTGGTTGTAGTGTTATTAGAGACTCTGAGGTCAATTGTTTTAATTTTTTCATAATATCTGATGAGCATAATTTGATAATTGTTATTTATTGCTTAAACATTTTTACGTATTATATTTTTGAGAGCTTTTTCATCTTTTCCCGTTTTGCCGTATCACAGCTCATCAGTGTGGTTAGACACATCCACTTGATTCTGGCCGTGATCGAAACTCGACCGATTTGGTTTCAGTCGGAGTCGCTACCCCCTAAGCTGTAGGCGCATAGAATCAGAGATGGGAATTTTTAACGTGTTGTATATAAGCAGTGTATACACACGCCAGTCACCGAAAGAACTCAATTCATTTCTGAAGAGCATATATATATATATATATATATATATATATATATATAAGAGTGGTTACAATGTTCTCTTTTTCATCGGGAAACCTGTGTGTGTTTGAATATCGTCATGGTTGATTTGTCAGCAAGTGATTTATTGATACTATTAGTTTGGTGTAGGCGATGACAGCGTGCGCAAACTTTGAAAATCCATACTAGGTGTCAACCGAACTCTTTTGAATAAACTGAGACGACTGAACACTCTGGGAGCTATCGATATTTGTGACCAAAGTTTTGATCGTGCTGATCTTGCTCAGATTATTGATCACACTAGATAATGCATTCCCTCCCAGAAACTGTAACTAAGGTCCGCTTAGTATAGTTTCAGTATAAACAACAAGTGGGCTGTTTCAGATGCCTGCTCAGTCACACAAATGTGGCTGAGCAGGTATCTGAAACAGGACTTACTTAGCCCTACTAGCAGATCTGCATCATCGAGTACGAGTGACCACCCATTATGTATGTATGTCTATATGTATATATTTACGAGTAACTTTGACTAAGTATATTGCTTAAAATTTCCGATGTTTATAGAAGAAGAAAGCTCAGTATCGGTGTTAGAACATTCACTGATATAAACACCATCAAAAATTATGTGGCCCCGAACTGTCTTCCCGAATTTTTCTCTCAGAACTCTGCAACAAATATCTCTCTACATTTACTTTCCATTTCTTTTGAAATGCTGTTGTGATGTCCTTTGTCTTTTGGCTCTGATGAACCTTAGAATTATCGTCCTGTTAGGTTGGTACATCTTTTTAGCAAAGTACCAGTTATTCCGGATGTGTGGCGTGGTGTCGTGGATATCGACACGGAACGATAAATCTGGGAGCCTAGTTCAAATTCCAGTTGAATTCATGGCATTCACTTACGCACAAATAACCTCAGGAAAGGTATTAATCCGTCTCATACTTCCGGTTATGGGTGAAATAATAGGATAGATTGGGTTCTATAGCCTTGGCTGGGAACCAGTGTACTGCAGAATTCAATACAACATACTACGGGATAATCTTCTGCCCAGTCTGTCATGTCTCTTTCAAGACATGATCGCCCAAAGTGTGTATCACGTATTGCACTTAACTGACAGACCAGTTATTCTAATCAACGTTGAGTTCGTTCAGCGTCTCACTTCGCACAGTTGTTCTTCAGATACACAATATGGCTTTTGCTTCTCTAGGTCAAACCCGGATATGTTAACTGTTACTACCGAATTAAGCTTATATAATGGAGACAAAGATTGGGCCCTTGCGCCCTTCGAAGACGATCGACAAAGTTTTAAAATTGCATTGAAATCTCTTTTTAATCCGGGGTGTTCTGGAACCCCACAACTCCCTGCAGCAGCCTTCACGCGATTTAGATCTTATATCCAAGCGTTAAACCATGATAATCTATTACTGTCATAAGCCCATGTCCACAGAGATCAAACTAACTTCCCTCAGTTTCGAGTAGTCATAACTCTGACCAGTAATCTGCCCTCTCAGGCAAGCCCTCGTATTCAGTAACAATGTTGACGCTAGCACTTCGGATTAAGAAAGGCCAATAAAATATCGTTAGATGATACCTTTTAATGGGAATTATGAACTTTCTTCAGGTAATAATAGAAGAGCTACATATTCATGTTGTTAAAATCCCTGAAAAATTTTAATCATCGATGCACCACATAACATACTACAGCATATGTCTATAACTTCTAACTTAATTTCAATTCTTGTTGCGTTATGTCAAAATTATAAATTAACTTTGTCGTAGATTTGGAAAAAATACAACGTTTATATTGCTCAATATCACCATCGTTTGTCTGCGTATTATGAAGTTACTCGACAGTAACTTACTGGTTTACACGTATGTAGAATTGATTAATTTGCTTCGAGCTGGCATGTCCAATGCCTATACGCATTAACTAAGATTTCAATAGCGCTTCAGGTGATATATCTACACAATCAATCAACAATACTTTCTCTAAACCAGTTGAATTGTTATATTTCGAATGTATGTAAAATGATATCTACCGAGAAATTGGAACGAGTATGAATCCTAAAACATTAATAATTGAAAGTTTACTTTTCTATATCAATAAAAAACACCTATAAACTTCATTCAAATTGGCTTAGCCACCGATGTTATATTTTAGTGTGAACTGGTCTCATCATTAGTTTGTACAAGAAAAATATTTTGATGTGTTAGTTATGAAGTATTTTATCAGATTAGTGTTATGAAAATAAAATATTTTTATCAAATCCGTTATTTGTGAAAATCCTTTCGACGAAATCATTGTCATAACTTGAAATTGCATACGAGTTGTACAACAAACAGAAAAATATACGATGATTGGCAAACAAGTCAAAAGTGAGTAATACTAATACTGCAGCTAATTAATTCAGAAAATTGAAAAACTATTTTGGCTTCTAATACTTGGCGATCAATGTTGACATAAATATATATAAATGAATAATTACAATAATTCTCTCAGAAATTTGGACAATGGAAGTATTTACTATAAAAATAAGAGTAAATGTATACAGTGAGTGTGAATTTTGTTTAATAGCATATCAACCTCTGTGGGTTATTTAATAGCAAAAATATGGCGTTTTAAAGTATTTTTTAATGTTCGGTTATAGTGAGAAGTTTGATTTAGTCAGATCTAATGAAAAAATATTTAATGTCTTCTAGTTTTCTATTCAAATATGTATAGCTTGTAATAATATTTTTTCTTTCAAAAATCTATTATATGCAGTATATTTTTCCTTTAAAATGTGTTATGGTATTAATTGTTTTCTTTCGAAAATGTATCTTTCTCTGTAAAAATCTATTTTTATGCATATATTTCTTTAAAAGTCTATTTTTATGCATATATTTCTTTAAAAGTCTATTTTCATGCATATATTTATTTAAAAGTCTATTTTTATGCATATACTTCTTTAAAAGTCTATTTCAATGCATATATTTCTTTAAAAGTCTATTTTTATGCATATATTTCTTTAAAAGACTATTTTTATGCATATATTTCTTTAAAAGTCTATTTTTATGCATATATTTCTTTAAAAGTCTATTTTTATGCATATATTTCTTTAAAAGTCTATTTTTATACTTACATAGTGTTTTGACCCCAGTTTGGGTGTTAACTATTTGTCCATAGATGGAACCTTAACAGGTGCTACCACTCTGGATCAGAATGGACCTGGGAACAACAGCAATTAAGTGGTGGTTCCTGCTCTACACAACCTCCCAATCAGAGGCCTTGCTGCCGGATGCAGTTTACCGTCATAACCAGGACGTGTAGAGCTTAGTAATACTAATACATAATTTATGACTGCTGTATCATATCGAGACTCCAATATTAAAAAATAACTGGGAAAAAGAAACTTCAACTTCTAGGATTTAAAACTGTCGTAAAACTGATTCATCATACAAAGAGGTCAAGAAGAATCAACAAAAAAGATGATCCGCGGACACAAAATGCATCGAGGTTTGTTTTCGATACGTCGAGAGTTAACAAAAGATTTCGTGTAGGCAAGGCGTGTGAATATTGCCTTCTCTAGTGTTATGGTCCTTCCTCTCATTTCTAGGGTTAAGCGTCATCCGAAACCCTAGAAAGAGTCTGTATTGTACACTGACTGTTGACAGATATTATGTGCTACTCCTCAGTTCACGGACTTTTCAGGGTCTAGGAGAACATTTTATAGCGAATGGGTAAAGGGCTCGCGCCAGACTCGCTCTAGGTCAGCTCGACTTGTCGGGGACCGAGGAGCGCTCTACTTGACCCTGGCCACCAGTGACAGATTAGTTCATCAACCCTGAGTTTTCGCTTACATATCGATTGGCTGTCGCCAGTGTTATATTGGTTAGAGAAAACGCTTATGCACTGTCCACAGTTGAGCCTGTTCTGAGATCATATCGGCAATTTGACGACTCGTATCGATCCAGAATATCTCATGTCCATCGATCTTGCATAGGACTGCATTAATGTGTCAGCAGCGTGGTCTGGGGTTAAATGAATTGTATTTTTACGCTGCTCACCATGGCAAAAATGGTGATGTGGATGACGCAGATGGAGTGAATTTTATGAGACGAATTTTATTTGGATCAGGATCTGATTGGATTTTTTGACATCAGTTCGGAGTGCCTTTCAGTAGATTTCAGCAAAAGTTAAATAAAGGTACCGAACTTGGTTTGCACTAATCAGACTCTTTAGACACAACAGGCGGATTTCAGACGAACTTCATCCCTGGTTATGCTAAACACTTGTTCACTTAATGTGAATGATTGCCGTTCCAGGACTGTTCCTGGGACTTACTTTTGTCATGATCCATATCAAGATTCGGAATCGCCTCAAGTTGCTTTTAATCCAACTTTTTATTTGAAGTGCTTTAGCCTTTAATAATTTCCCAATTCTTTTATTTATATTGCGCATCCCCTGCCTTTAGAAGGTGAGCTTCTTAATTCTAATTAACGGCAGAATACAGCGGGCTCTTTTATTTTTCTGTGGGTTGAACTTGTTTTACTAACACAATTGTATTTTAGTTTAAATATATTGTTTAGTTTTATTTTCGTTATTGGGTTCAATCCCTACCACGTCATTTCATGATAATTTATTTATTTTCATCAGAACTTTAGAAAAAGAAAATCAGTAAAGTGTACATATAGCGAAATGTTTAAGTTATGGGAGTTTTTGTAAGGTTCTTATGAGTATGTAGTATTATGGTATATATTAGATTGAGTGGAGAAAGATGAGTTCTTAGTGACTGAGTCATTTGAATGGGTCGGGAATCAGATTAACTAGGTTTAGAATAGTCAGTGATGAATAACCTTTCTTCACCTCCCCAATAATCTTGTGCCATAAACATGTGTTCCCATCTTAAATAAATACTTTCCGCGGACATGATGCTTAGGATCAATGTGTAGTATACATTTCAGTAGCAGACAACCAGCCAACGGCTATCTCTAACAGCAGTTCCTGCCAGCCCGCCAGATTTCATCATCTTCAGTCGCAGCTCTACCATGTCATCTGCAGACCCTTCCAACAACCAACTATTTCGCCATTATGGCAACATTCCCCATCTCTCTTCTCACCCTTTACCGAGAATAGAGTGATAGTTTGTCTCGTGCACTGTCCGAAAGAGCAATACAAATGAAGAAGAACTGGTACCTATGTTTTAATGATTATGCGAAAGCATTCGACAAAATACACCACAAATAAGTGATGGAGATGCTCAGCAGCCGCGACATTTTGGGCAAAGACATCATAGTAATTAAGAATCTCTACTGGCAGCAAACTGCCTCCATACGGACAGGTAACGAGTTCAATAGATTTACAAATATAGAAAGAGGCATAAGACAAGGATGTGTCTTTTCATCGGATCTGTTCAACTAGTACAGCGAGAATATTTTGAGGACCTTAGATGTAATGCCAGGATTGGTAATTGGAGGCCACAATTTGAACAACATGAGATACGCAGATGATACAGTGCTGATAGCAGACACAGAAAAGCTGAAAAGAGTGACAAGAAAGTCTACAAATAAACTGTAAGTAAACTGAATGCATATTCATCAGTAAAAAGAGTAACCCAAAATGCCAAACACAGGTGAAGGATACTAGAATCAAGCAGGTACAAAAATTTAAATACCTAGGAAATATTCTAATAGGAGATGAAAAGTGCAACACATATATCCCAAGGCGAATTCGCATGGCGAATGACGCGTTCCAGAAGCTGAGTAAAGTACTAAAACAAAGTAAACTTTCACTGAAATAAAGAAGAGAGTGCTAGATTGCTATGTGATGTCAGTTCTTCAATACGGCAGTGAATGCTGGACAATATCATCGAAGATGAAAGAAAAACTTAAAGCAGCGGAAATGTGGTTCTACAGAAAGATGCTGCGGATATCATGAACCGAGCATGTGAGCAACGATGAGGTGTTGGAAAGAATAGCAAAAAAAAAAGGAAATGAATATTAAGCATCAGGAAGAGACAAGTGATGTTCATGAGACATGCGGTGAGGAAGGAGGGCTTGGAGAACCTGATACTGACAGGCCAGATGGAGGCAAAAAGAGACAGAGGAAAGCAACGGATAACATATTTGAAGAGATTCAGCAGGTGGATGACAGAATGGGGTTTGCGTGGTGTAACAGGAGAAATCGTGCTAAGAGCCTCTAGTGATAGGAAGATGTGGAAAGCCATGATCGCCTACGTCCTGAAAAGAAAAAAGCATATAGAAGATCTTCGTTAACAAAAATAAACTTGGCAAAATATTTTTACTCAAGTTTAAGTTTTGTTTGTTGTTGTCTTCCCTCATTCAATATAAAAACAATACACAAATTGCACCAAAACTATTACGAAAACTAATCTTTGAACAACAAACATTTATTTGAACATTTAAATAATATAGCTTTTATCTTGTTTAGATAAACGCTATACTATTTAAATGCATTTCTAACAACTGAAGAGATTATTAGGATGTTTTGGATAAATACAAAACATCAATTAGTTTCAGCTGATTATTTACCACAGAGATGAATTTTGATTAATACATTTATACAAAACTAGGTGATCATTAAGGCTGTGAACTAACAGTCTGAATGTTGACTCAAGATTATGATATTTTGAGTTTTCGAAAAACAGAAAATTATGCGTTTGTGTATTACCGAGATGAGCAAATTTCTGTCCTACCTAAATCCCAGGAGCAAACATCATCTGGTTTAATGCTGTAGTTACATCGAAGAAATGATTAACAATTGAACACGAACATGTGTCCCTCATGGAGGATTCCTGCCTTGAGCAACTGTTGACTCATTTTCAAGTAGAATTCTTACATATGATTAATCGCTAAATATTCAGGATAAAATGAGCGGTTGCCTGCACCGCTTCAGTAAAAAGCTAATTTCTCATGCTCTCCAACAACTTTACATAGGGATAGATTAGGCCTAAAATTCCTAAAATACTGTCATATTTGCACATATTTGACTTCACATCTCAGACTAGAGCAGAAAAGCGTTTCCCGATTCTTGTGGGGGACAAACTATATTTTGTGGGATCTTCCTTTTTTCTATGATAATGAACTCCACTTGAGTATACATATACTCCTGCCATAATGAGATCCGGTGTAGTTATTGGAGAGACATCGTGACTGATACGTAAGTTACCGAACGATACCGAAGTTACTCAGAGAATACCGCGTCTGTTGGCATAGTAGCTCTGAGCTCCACTCAGCCTGAATAATATTACACGGATATACTATTTCAACACGGCTTCACTTCAAGACTTGTATATATATATATATATATATATATATATATATATATATATATATATATGTCCCTTACTAATCGTATTCCTGGAGTACTAACCTGTGTTCCAGTTTGTATATTTACGTTCAATATATCCTATTTTTCTATCTCAAATATCTGATTTCTTGTTCATTATTTTGTGTGGTTCCTCGCCCGGATCCACAACATATATTTTCCCTCTCACTCAGACCTGATTTGGCAAAACTCTCACTGTTCTACCGTTCTAATATCCAGGGCTAGGAGCGACTATGCCACTGAAAATGTAGCAAAACACAAATATTTTCCCAACTTCATTGGTGATAGGTAAGTTCTATACGATCATCATCTTTATACGAACCACTGATCTGCGGAACAGACCAGTGTTCCCTAATCACAAGAATCCTAAGTTCTTCAGGTCTAGGGTTAGCTGTTATTTTTCCCAACTATCCGGGCCACTTTCTCTTTAGCACGTTGCCTCGGGTAGCCCATGGCCTTGTACAAGGCGAGACTCACTGTTAAAAAAAAAACAACTAGAAATCCGAGATTTACCAGAAGAAAAAAGAGACAAACAAACACACAAACACAAATGAAAGCTGCAGAATATATTAAACCTTGTAATAGGACGACTAGGACAAAACTGTATGTCACAATTCAATTCATGGTGGTCCTGAGCATGACGATAAACTGCATCTGGCAGCAAGGCCTCTGATTGGAAGGTTGTGAGGATTATGGAACCACTTCTTAATTGCTGTTGTTTCCAGCTCAACTTTGACCCGGAGTGGTAGCACCTGTTAGGGTCCCCCCTGTGGGCAAAGAGTTAACCCTTAAACTGGGGTAAAACTCTATGAAAGCATAAAAATGGATGTTTATTGAAAAATATACATTTTTGAAGGGAAAATATAACCAACAATAAATTTTTGAAGGAAAACTATATTCTCAGCAAAACATTTTTGAATACAAAAATAGAAGACGTTTTCAGTTTTCTAAAATAAAAAATAAAATAAAAACAAAAACCTTTCATTAAAATCTGACTAAATCAACCTTCTCACTATAACCGAATATTAAAATAAACTTAAAATTCCATCTTTTTGGCATTAAATAACCCACAGAGGTAGATATGCCGCTAAAAAACAATTCAAACTCAAACTCAGAATTTTTTCAAAGCAGAGCTAGATTACTTGTTCATAACTGGTTGCTGTCATTTTCCATGCATATATTTTGGGAAGATATTCATATTTCACAGATAAATAATGTAAGTAGCCCATTGAGAAATCTCTTTCTTTCACAAAACTGTTAACTGTTAATCTGCCATTTTTCCATGCAAATTTCTTCTTTGAGAATCTACCGCGGTGTTCTTTAATAATAGTTAGTTCCAATATCAGTTACAAACTTAATATTTGATTTGAGCAGATCAAACTTTGTTCTGTTTTTCTCTATCTGTTTTTCGTTTTTTAGTTCTTGTGTACTGTTACACGTTTTGATTTGTTTTTATACAGCATCAGTTTCACTTAAATCCAGTCGACATTTGCGTAAAATCTCCCAGACAAGACAGTTTAATCGGGATAACATTTCCTAAATCTGTTTAATAATATTCATAAATAAAAATAGAATTATTACGTCCCCAGATTCATCTCACTAATTTTCAGTCGATGATATAAGAAGAATACGTCCAACTCAGGCCCTGCTTAACAATGAATAACTCATCTGCTGTAAGACTCAATAATATGGAAGTAAAATCATGCTCGTACAAACTCATTTGCAAAAGATTATATACATTTATTTGAACCTCATTTTGTGGCTTTCACACAAATAAAACTGCACTAATTTCTAGACATTTGTGAAGAAAGGACTACCATTCAATGTTAATAACACAATATAAGATCTTTTGAAAGAAGTGCAGATCAGAATTACAGTTACAGTGTAGAGAGATCAAAACAAACGTATCAAAGTATTACAGTGGATGTAACACAACAACCTTGAGGCATTTTGGAATCTTGTAAGAAGACTTTCAAAGATTTAGGATGAAGTAAATTTTCTTTATAATCAATGAGCTTATTGCTGAATCATTATGTAACATAAATCACCTTATATTGCCGTCAATATTGGATATGCCCCTCACAGACGAAGAAACGATGTAACAGTTATGTGGGTCTACAAAAAGATGTAGAGAATAATATAGGCAATGAGTAGCATATGAAAAATGAGTAAGATTTAATGAAAATGAAAATAAAATCCAGACATATATTTAGGAGTAAAGCAGTTGAACTTTCTTGGACTCAGTCTAGACAAGAGGCGTGGACATTTTGACACTTGCAATCAAGCAAGAACAGGGTCAAACATCCTGTCAATTATTTAAGCAGATGGTGCAAAGTGATTTCAGAATATGAACCGTGAGGGATATTAAAGAGAAGATGAGAAGTAGAAACCGATACAAAATTGTGAAGAAACATGATAATCACTCTCTTCTAAAGACAGTTAATGTATACAACTGATTTCCTTCAGTAAGGATGCATTTTCGTGGGATAGGATAAGAATAGTTAATTTAGATTACATTTAACTATGATGTGTGATATCATTCATCCCACTATTGAACATGTGTTCCTAAATAATTAGAAACTAATTAGATCTTGGTATATGAAAAATAAAAGTAGATTTTCAAATGAGCAAACATACAGTTTTTTTCAAAAATTTAAATTTAACACGTGCCATTCGAAAGGAGTGAATTAATCTCGTCATGAGAAAGGCATACAGACAGGAAGAGGAAAAAATTATCAGAACATTTTGAAGTTTCAAATAGAAACTATATTAAGAAAAAATAAAAATTACATCCTGATTATATTTCAGAACATTTTGAAGTTTCAAATCGGAAATATATAAATAAAAATAAAAATTACATCCTGATTATATTTCAGAACATTTTGAAGTTTCAAATGGGAACTATATTAATAAAAATGAAAATTACATCCTGTTTATATTTCAGAACATTTTGAAGTTTCAAATCGGTAATATACTAATAAAAATAAAAATTACATCCTGTTTATATTTCAGAACATTTTGAAGTTTCAAATCGGAAATATATTAATAAAAATAAAAATTACATCCTGTTTATATATCAGAACATTTTGAAGTTTCAAATCGGAAATATATTAATAAAAATTAAAATTTACATCCTGATTATATTTCAGAACATTTTGAAGTTTCAAATGGGAACTATATTAATAAAAATAAAAATTACATCCTGTTTATATTTCAGAACATTTTGAAGTTTCAAATCGGTAATATACTAATAAAAATAAAAATTACATCCTGTTTATATTTCAGAACATTTTGAAGTTTCAAATCGGAAATATATTAATAAAAATAAAAATTACATCCTGTTTATATATCAGAACATTTTGAAGTTTCAAATCGGAAATATATTAATAAAAATAAAAATTACATCCTGATTATATTTCAGAACATTTTGAAGTTTCAAATGGGAACTATATTAATAAAAATAAAAATTACATCCTGTTTATATTTCAGAACATTTTGAAGTTTCAAATCGGTAATATACTAATAAAAATAAAAATTACATCCTGTTTATATTTCAGAACATTTTGAAGTTTCAAATCGGAAATATATTAATAAAAATAAAAATTACATCCTGTTTATATTTCAGAACATTTTGAAGTTTCAAATGGGAACTATATTAAAGAAATAAAAATTACATCCTGATTATATTTCAGCACATATTAAGATGGAATATCAAATACACTCAGTAGCAATGAAAGAGAGTTTATTAAATTTTTATAACTGTTATCACAGAAAAAATAAATGTCCACAATATTCTTGATAATTTTTGTTGAATGTAAACGCTATTCTGAATATTGAGCTTACTATTTCTTTGTTACTCTACATTCAAATTCTTAAAAATTCTTCATTGAAATCTACATAGGCTTTAATATATTTTGATTTGTTTTCTTGCCATTTTCATTATTCATTTCCTCCTTAATTTTTTTACTATTTTTCCTAACGGCCCACACAGGATTATATTTGGCCGTTAGCAAAATGTCTGCGCATCTGTCTTGCTTTTCTTTCAATGCGTCATTAATCTAATTCCGCCTCGTCTGTGGGATTCACGTTAATCCTTTCGGTGAGCTAAACTACGTCTTAATCCATTTACACAGTATCTTCCATGCGAAATGGATTTAGTAATGCCTCTTTTATTTTCTGTCCTGTGACATATCCTTCCAAACCAACGCCAGGATTTGTGCCTGTTCAAATCCTTTTCTTAATCTCAATAAACTTGATGAAGAATATCTTTTCTTCTTTTCTACGAGCGCTCTTGAAATTTTTTTATTTTTCAGCCTTTTATAGAATGAAATGGAAAAAAAGGACGAAAAGGACAATAATTGCGAATAAAAGAAATGAAGGGAAAGGAATTTAATAAGATTTAAAAACAATTTCAAACCAGATGTAAATTGTCGACATATGATTAAATTAATATGTAATGACAGAGTGTAAAGACTTTAAAATGCGAAACATTAATGTAACGTAAGGAAGTGAATGGAGGGTAATTAGTAATGTAAACCTTTAAAAAGAATGACTGTTTTTCTTTTGCAAATTATGTTCAGATCTCTAAAAGAATATAATTTCTTAATATTAACGGATATTAATTTTGAAAACAAAAACGTGAGAGAGAGAGAAAGAGAGAGAGAGAAATCATTGGCAGAGTTTTGCATTAAAATCAAATATATGAAATTGAAAAGAAGAGAGAATTTCCTTAAAACGGAAGATATGTTCATTTGTTATGGAGATAAAAAGATATAAGGATGACAATCATTGAGCAATATATCATATAATAAATGAATAAAATCTGGAAGTCGTTACCGAAGAAAAACATTCGGATGAATTAGGGAAATCAAAATGGTCAATTAATATTCTTCTTTCTTCTTTTATGTGCCATCTCCTTTCAGGACGTAGGCGATCATGGCTTTCTACATCTCCCTGTCCCTGGTGGCGCTTAGCACGCTTTCTCCTGTTGGGCCATGCAACCTTCGTTCCGTCATCGACCTGATCAGGTCCTTCAAATATGTTATCTGCTGCTTTACCTGTCTCTTTTTCCTTCTATCTGGGCTGTTAGTAACAGGTTCTCCAAACCCTCCTTCCTCATTGCATGTCCCAGGACCTTTAGTTGTCTCTTCTTGATGCTAAGTATTAATTTGCTTTTCGTCTTTATCCTTTCCAAATCCTCGTCATTGCACACATGCTCGGTCCATGATATCCGCAACATCTTTCTGTAGAACCACACTTCAGATACTTCTAGTTTTTCTTTCATTTTCGAAGCTATTGTCCAACATTCACTGACATATTGAAGAACCGACATCACATAGCAGTCCAGTACTCTTCCCTTTGTTTCTAGTGAAATTGTCCTGTTTCTTAATACTTTACTCACCTTCTGGAATGCTTCTTTCTCCATGCCAATCTGCCTTCGGACATCAGTGTCGCACTTTCTAAGTATTTAAATTTCTGCACCTTACCTGATTTTAAAGTCCCTTACCTGTAATTGGTATATTGGGCTGCGCTTTTTACTGATGACCATGCATTTGGTTTTCTTGCAGTTTATTTGTAGTACTTTTTTGTCGCTCCCTAAAGCAAGATAAAATGTTGAAAACTTCTAAGGCTGAAAAGTGAGGACATAGCAGCAATAAAGCTGAAAATGTTGCATTATTGACTTAATACGACTCTTGCAATATAAACAATGCAGTGTTATGGCGCGATGTTCATATAATAAAACTTTAAAATCGTATCTGATATATGATCATATTCTAGGTAGTGATTTGACTTCATAAATTCGTAGCTTCTCTTCTGTATACACAGTTATTTACGAAGCATAATATGTAGCTGGTTAATGTTTCTTTGGTTCGGCCTTGTGTCAGACTTAACCGAACTCCCTACAGCTTACAGAATTTATGCAGAATTATCATCATCAGAATTATTATCAGAAGTTTGGTTGTCTGCAGTTTGAAATATGTGGAATTGTGTGGAACATCGTAAGAAGAATTAAATATAGGTTTTGCATTTAAAATAATAAATTTATTAAAGGTAAGACTAAAATAAGTTGTAGGAGTTAATGTGCAATTAGAAACATTACTAGTTTAAATGTAGAGTTCGTACAAAATGTTCTAAGGGTAGAGTTCGTACAAAATGTTCTAGTAATAATTTTCGAAATAGATAAGGAAAAAGAAAACAAGGTGCGACCTGACCTTATCTCCGGGTCGATTTGAAGTTGGTTACATCTTATTTCTTTCGTCTCTCAGCTCTCATTTTTCAATTTTGACTGACGCCGAGGTCATTTATATAGTGATTTTGAATTACACACTGAAGCGCCAAGTCCTTCCAAGTCTTACAAGTCGCTCCCATTGGTCAAAAATCATTTTAACAATTACTTGCGAAATCTGGACTCGACTT
This sequence comes from Ascarosepion bandense, assembly GCA_037127315.1. NCBI lineage: Eukaryota > Metazoa > Mollusca > Cephalopoda > Sepiida > Sepiidae > Ascarosepion > Ascarosepion bandense. The sequence continues at coordinate 1,783,536 of JBBBDQ010000214.1, forward strand.
TTTCTTTAAGCAGATGCTCAGTCCTTTTTCTATTTGGGAAAACCAGGATTTCACACGTCATTGTGAATGTTTGTAAAAGTGAAGAAGAAGGTTGATTTGATTAATTTCTTATCCGCTACAAGAATACATCTAGCACAACGCCAGGAGTAGGGAGCACCAGATGAGGATCTAACTTATTACACAGTATTAATTGATCTTTTCAGTCAAGCCTGCCAGGCATTATGCTATGTCGAAATGCCCAGGCTTATATATGCAGGGTGCGATGGATAAGTTGTCTTCTAAATTACACAAAAAAAAAAAACGAAAACGACACTGACATCTCATTTTAACAGATATATTTAGCAAAAATACGCAAAAATATCTTGAAATACTAAAGAGTAAATTTATTCAATAAAACCGCAGGCTTCTCTTCTGAGCGGTATTCTAGTTTAAGTTGGTAAATTCTGTTATAATCTATGCCTTAAGTTCATCTTTTTATCACAAGGAGTTTTGATTGTCTCTCGCTCGACTGTGTCCCACATATAATCATCAAGGGGTTGCAGTTTTTGGAATTAAGTAACCAGTTGTAAAGGGTGATGTGGTCTCAGAAATTGTCTAACAGCTAGGACTATGTTCTTCTGCTTGTGTGGCATGGTGCAGAGCCCAGTTGCCAGACATAGTTTCTCATAGATGGCACCTTCTTGAACGAAATCACTACTACATACACAAGGTACTTTATATAGACAATCGTGTTGAGATTGATGCCCTTTGGGAAGATGAATGGAAGCATAACGTCACCATCATTAGTAATCCCCAAACAAGTTCGAAATTACCATACGACCTCTAAATCTCTTTCCATATCCTACGCAATGTCATCAGGTTGGTTCCCAAACAATCAGAAAAAGTTCGTATCGGAGATTACAGCGTGAATGTATGCTGTTTCCATAATTCTGGGGAAGTAAATTGCATTCTTGTACTCTTTTTGACCAACTGAGCCTACTATACTGTACTGCTTACAAAATCAATAAACAAAAAACATGCATCCAACACACACACACACACACACACACACACACACACACACACACAGCTATCTTTCGACTCTCTCTCTCTCTTTTTCTCTCTCTCTATATAAATACATTTATATATAAAGACACACATACAGAAACACACACACACACATATATATGTGTGTGTGTGTGTGTGTTTCTGTGTGTGTGTCTTTATATATAAATGTATTTATATATGTGTATTCTGTATGTGTGTATTCTGCAGGTGTGTCTTTATATATAAATGTATTTATCGTGGCCTAGGGGTAGAATCGCCGACTGACGCCGATTCAGTCGGGTTTCAATCCTGGGTTAGGAAACGTACGGAGTCTGACCCGTACTGATGAGCTGTAATACAGCGAAACAGATCTATCTGCGGATGACTATAGTATTTACGCTCTCACACCCTGAAAGAGTCGGAGGCTTTGTAAACAGTAGCTACCCCGGCATATACGCATCGCTCATTCGATAATGAATTGGAGCACCTAGCAATTGGGCGTGTTTATACGCGCTAAAAAGCCTGATTTCTTCTGCCGGACGCTCGTGGCCTAGTGGTAGAGTCGCCGACTGATTCCGATTCGGTCGGGTTTCAATCCTCCTTTAGGAAGCGAATGGAGTCTAAGCCATAGTGATGAACTGTAATACAGCAAAACGGATCTGTCTGCGGATGACTATAGTATATATATATATATATAGTCACCGGAGACAGATCTGTTTCGCAGCTCATCTGTACGACTAGACAGCCGATTGCTTTTTACCCAGGATTGAAACCCGACCGAATTGGCGTCAGTCGGCGATTCTACCTTTGGGCTATGGACATTCAGTCGAAGAATGCAGACTTTTAGCATGTATATTGTCATTATACACGCCCAATAGTCACAGTTCTCTAATGCATTAATGAATGAGCGATGCGTGCATATGTATAACTGAAATTTACGTTTGTGTTATCAGTGTTGCGGACAGTGTTTCATAATTCTTCATATATATATATATATATATATATGCATGGAGATTTTTGAAACTCTGTCCGCAACTTACATATACATGGAGATTTACAACACACTCATTGATGATACAAATGTAAATTTGAGTTCTGTTTGACCGCGATCTTCTTATGAGTTTTGCAGTTTTAAGCCTTGTTTAGCTCAAATTTCATTACCAGTATAATATTACCCTAGCTGTGGTAAGCTTTTTATTCTAGTTTCAAGAAAGGAAATTTGTCGTCGGTCCGTCTCTCGCTCTCTCTCTCTCTCTCTCGCTCTCTCTCTCTCTCTTTTAATTTATTTGCCCTTATACCGCGATTGCGCGCACACTCTCATAAAATATAATACATTTTTTTTTACTGGCAACGTTAAATAAAGCTATTGTTTATATACTAGATAAGGCCTAACTTGAATGAAACAATCATTCAGCCAACGAACAAACGGTTGGGTCGCATGAAACAACGTTTTACACGTAAATCAGTGATTGTCTTAACCGAAAAAACCCATTTATACACAAACCAATGGTTATTAAAAACAAAGCAATTATTTCTCTGCGCGTTAGATTGATGAAACTTAAGTTTAACGTCAAATTTAACTGAAAGTGTATTTGTCTATAATTATGAGATGAGGTAGTATTTATATTATTTACATTGTTCGGACTATTGTCCTAATCTTTATTGCCATGTTTATGACGTTTCGGCTGTTGTAAGCTTCGGATTCTTCAGGCCCTGGGAAATTTTGAACCGAACACTTTATTTCGATCACTGGGGTATATCATTCTCATTTCATGTGCAATGCCACTTCTGATAGCCATGTTGTTATCTCCCTTTAACTTAAAAATCTAAGTTATTTGTTTACCACTGCTGTAGCCTGGTATTGAAATCCCAACTCTTTAGGTCAAGTCACTAGAACTAACCAACGTCTATATCTACTCGGACATATGTCCTTGAGGATAACTGGCTACAGCAGTTGTGAACAAACAACTTAGAATAACGAAAATGTTCTCTCCACTGATTTTCTTCATAATGATTTTCGAATGCCTAGGACAGTAGATGAAATATACTCTGAGGTGTATTTGGTATTCAGCAAAGCCAATTTAATTCCTTTATATTTGTTTTCATGACTGTAGTAATTAATTATCTATCATTCCGATAAAAAACAAACATATTTAATATTTAAAATCTCGCTGTGCACTCCCTGCATACGAAGGCAGTAATATATATTTAATTAGATGAGCGTCATACCGTGACCATTATCGGGAACCACGCTTATTCTCCCCATAATTTATAGCCAAAAATTAGGTTTCACTCGTGTAGCTTCTTCTCACAAACTTCTTCATTGAAAAACCGATTCCCAAGAGTTTGTTTCGCTGATGAATACAATCTTAACTTGTTCAAGTCTAGGATTAACCATCATCTTAGACACATATACGTATAACCTTTGACATTCTACAAGGAGAAGCCCACGGAGCCTCGACAAGGTGAATGCCATTGTATATAAAATCAATTATATTAAATATACATACGAATGAATTTATTTAGAGATAAGTTACTCCTATATATATATATATATATATATATATATATATATATATATATATATATATATATCAATAAATACCGGACCTAACTAATAAAACAGCAATGTTTAGGAAATATTCATATTTATTCATTAACATAGTCTCGTTGTAGAGAGATACACCGATTCTAACGCTTCTCTAACAATTAAATGCCTTTTTTGGAGGTCGATTTGTCTTTGGCATCATCATACACTTCAGTTTCCGATATCACCTTTTCATTGGAGCCAAATCTTTACCTAGAGCATTCTTTTGAAGTCTTCAAACAGCCAGTAACCGCTGGTCACCAGATCTAGAGAATACGGTGGATGCAGATCCACTTCTTGAGTGATGTGTTTGATATATATATATATATATATATATATTATAAATTATGTTTTAGAACATGTACATAATTTCTTCTATATATGTCCTCTTCCCTACAATCATATGTTTGTTTCAGTGTTTGGATTTAAACACTTCATCAGGGGAAATAAAGGTTTGGAATCATTCTCTGTTTATATTTGGTGCGTTGTTGTCGTGGGGGTTGGTTGGGGTTATTGGTAATTAAGTGAATGTCTCGTTTAGATCGTTAGACTTTTGAGGAATTTGGTGTGTAAGTGTGAAATTGTTGATTAATGGTATTATCTGTTGGAATGTATGTTTTAACTTTTTATCAGTTGGGTATATATTTTGGTTAGGATTTTTAAGAGGGTAATGTTGAGTGGTCATTTTTATGGTCGGCTATCATTTAATTGGTTGATGTCTGCTGTTAGTGGACCTAATTCATGCATTTATTTTGATCCTGTGTCTAGGTTTTCATAGACGTGATAGGGGTGGGGTGCTTTTTCTTTCCAATTTAGATTTTTTCGGGTAAAATATATAAATATATATATATATATATATATATATATATATATATATATCCCTCTTCTCCTCTTTCTTCCTTCTTATTCTTTCTCTTCTCCTTCTTTTCCCCTTTCTCCCTTTTTCCTTTTTGTTTTTTTTTCTTTTTTCTCTTTCTCTTTTTTTCTCTTTTTCTCTTTTCTTTTCTTCCTTTTTCCTCTCCCTTCCTCTTCTTCTTTTTCCTTTTATACAAGTTTGGAGTATAATTGTATTTAGGCGAAGTTATTTCAAGAAATCTAAATTTGTATTTTTGGGGAAGTAAATGCGAATTAGCGTTTTATCAGTTCTAAAACATAATTTATAATAAATATTCACTGCTCTATACACCATATATTGAGCACTGTTTTAAATTAATGTTTTGGACGAAAATGTTTTTTCTTTTTTCTCTCTTCATTTTATACTCACTCGGATATATATATATATATATATATATATATATATATATAACTGAAGAGAATCAATAAGATTAGAACCCAGTGTTCTCCTACATTTACACTTTAAAAAGTGTCCAATACAACGTAGATTGTAGAGCGTATTATAATTATAATTATAATTAAATTTGTTTTTTTTAATTAATTTAATTTACAGTGCAACAGGGAAATGTCTATGTTTCGCGATTTAAAGTTTTTATCTCGTCATCAGGCAAAATAAACTCCTGGTAATAGGACAGCGAACATTAGTTCATATCATAAAATCCAAAACAGAAAATCAAAGAGACATAGTTTTCCATTGTGACACTTACATAATTTGTCATCTCTATCTCTTGTGATCTACAGGTAATTTTTCAAGTTGCCACCGCTGAATAATTAATTGAATGAAACATGGACATTTTTCTTAGACTACATTTTTTCTCTTTATATCATGAGGGGAAAAAGTAATATTAGTAATATTATGGCTTCTTGGTATAATCTTGCTGGATATGGAGATCCGGTAAAAGAAGTTGAATTTAACGATCAGCGATTCACCATATTTGTTTTGCCTCGACCATTTGAAATCAGGCATGCGAAAGAATCTGTGAGCGGAAAACTTCGCGTTTCTATTACTGCAGTGACTAGTTTCGAGCGTATTTCTGGGGTGGGGGACACCAGAATCAAGCAAGTACAAAAATTTAAGTACCTAGGAATGTTCTAACAGGAGATGGAAAGTGTCACACAGAGATCCGAAGGAGAATTGGCATGGCAAAGGATGCGTTCCAGAAGCTGAGTAAAGTACTAACACACAGCAAAATTTCACTAGAAACAAAGAAAAGAGTGCTGAATTGCTATGTGATGTCAGTTCTTCAATACGGCATTGAATGCTGGATAATATCATCGAAAATGAGAACAAAAATTGAAGCAGCGGAAATGTGGTTCTACAGAAGGATGCTGCGGATATTGTGGACTGAGCATGCAAGCAACGATGAGGTTTTGGAACGAATGGCAACGAAAAGGAAATTAATAATGAGCTTTAGGAAGGGACAACTGAAGTTCCTGGGACATGCAATGAAGAAGGAGTGCTTGGAGAACCTGATACTGACAGGCCAGATAGAAGGAAAATGAGATAGAGGAAGGCAGCGGATGACATATTTGCAGGGTCTGATCAGGTGTATGGTGGAAAGGGGTTGCGAGGTTTAACAAGAGCAAACATTCTAAGAGTCACAAGGGATAGGAAGACGTGGAGAACCATGATCGCCTACGTCCTGAAAGGACAGGGCACATAGAAGAAGAAGAATTGTCAATTAAACAATAAAAATATCACACAAATTTCAAGCCAAAATGAATCAATGAAGTCCACTCTGTTCGTGTTGTCAAATTTCTAAGCAGTACTATATGTTGTGACCTGGTCTCGTTTTTGTTTTCTTTTTTCCAACCAAACTTTCTTAGGGAACGGATTGATTGCGAGATTTTTAATCACTTTTTTTTCAATACTTTCATCCCAAGCATAGCGTTAACGCTACTCATGTGCATGGGGTTACATAGGAGAGTTGAAGTACTGGGCAGGAGGACAGTGAAAAGAAAGACGAACCAGCTATAGAGGGCGAAAGATATAGCGCAAAAGAGGGATGTGAACACAAGAATGAAGACAGTTGCGAAGGTAGAGAGAAAGAAAAGAACAAGATACACGGGGTGATGTAGAAACGGCTGGGGTTAATTAGATAAAAGAGGGGAATTGACTTTGTATTTAAATTCCTGGAGTTTATAGACGTTAAAAAAGTTATATGGGAGAGAGTTTCACAGGCGGGAAGCACAAGAAAAGAAGCTACTGGAATAGAACTATCGCCTGCATGTGTGTATATGGCTGAAATTTGCTGATTTAAAGAACATTATTTTTCCACAACAAATCATATTTTTCTTAATTTTACTACTTTCGATTGCAATACAATTAATTCTATTAAGGTTATTAATTGATTCTTAAAATAACATTAAAATAATTAAAAAATAATCCCATTGCTTGAATATGGAACGATAAAAATTTATTACGAATCCTAAGCCAATAATTACGTGTCAGACTAAGGATTTATTAATCCACTCTTGACGATCTGTTTATGCGGTCACGTATGCGGATATGTACATAAAGCCCAACATAGAGTATCAAGTTGAAAGGAAAATAGAATATATTTGAACTATTCAGGCAAAAACAAAGTGTACATTGCATCGAAAAGACGACGATTAGTGTAGAAACCAATCGAAACCAATGAAGGAAATCGAAAATAAACATCAGAAAACCAGTGGCAGACATCAGAAAAAATCAATTGATTGTATTATGACTTGTCTGGGGTTTGTGCTTCCCAGATACTCTTAATGGATAAAGTAATGCTGCTTAGGCTACAGGATTTTCTCTTAAAATGTTCTGTTCGTATTGGCTGTGTCCTCTTTGTCTATCGTTGCTTTCTTTCCAGATTAAACGCATTTCATAGGGAAAGTTGTCAGAATAATCGAAATCTGCTGATCGCTAATCGATAATCATTGATTAGTAGGTCGATTGAATTTTGTTCATTGCAGGTTAAAATCAATAGAGTTCTTTACGATGTTACGTTCAGTTCTGCAGTATATATTTTCTAAACATAACTTAGAAAGAGATCAATCTAAATAGGAACATTTGAAAGTTGCTTTCGGTCACTAGTGCCCCCTAAATACGAATTTGAACGAGATACTAGATTAGCAACTAGATCCCACTCTTTTACAGTGAAACCGATAAAATGCAGCCGTAACTTCTACTCCAACAGTTTCTTTCCTCGCACTTCCCGACTGTGGAATTCTCTTCCAAACGATTGCTTCCCCGACGGCTACAATCTCCAGGAGTTTAAATGTAAGGTCAATAGACACCTCCTAACAAACTAACCTGCTCCCATTCTATCAACCACTCTTCCCATCTGCCCAACCCTCATCCTCGCTATCCTTACTCATCTGTCACCTTCCTCCTGACATTCCCTATGTCTAACCACTCCTTCTCTTTACCTTCCCCTATGCAGCCCCATGCGCAATAGTGGCAGTGGAATGCCGTGCTTGGGGTGAGATGATTAAAAAAAAAAATTTGAGATGAGTTCTTAATTATATAAATTCTGTTTATATTTCTGAAATGAAGTCTTGTAACTATGCATACTATTTGCCTTGTTCGGACTGTTGTCCTCATCTTTATTGTCAAGTTAAAGAATTTTTGTAGGCTACAGCCTTCTTAGATGTGATATGATTTGGAATTTCGAACCGAACTGTTATTTAGTCTACTGGGGTAGATTGATCTAGTACCAAGAGAAGGACGGTTCTCTGAGCAGGGCTAGGAAGTTTTCCCGTCTGAAACAATCCTGTACATATACAAATCTACCATCCACTCTGCATCGAATACTGCCATCTCTGGGCAGGTGCTCCTGCTATCAACCTAAAGCTTCTTAACAAATCCAACAGCGAATCTGTAATGTGATCGAACCCGACTTGGCAACTAGGATACAGTCACTTTCTCACCGGCGCAATGTGGCTTCCCTGAATCTTGTTTACAAATAATTTCACGGTTTCTGCTTCCATGAACTTAGCTCAGTGGTAACCCACATATATTTACTGTGAAACCTATAAATTGTACACTTAAATCAGCTTCTTTTGTCGCACTTACCGCCTGTGGAATTCCCTTCCGTTTACTTGCTTCCTCAACAGCTAAAATCTTCAATAATTCAAATGTAAAGTCAATAGTCATCTCCTATCTCACTAATTTGCATCCTCTCTCTCTCTCTCTCTTGCTCTCTCATGCTCCTTTCTCCATCCTCTCTACAATATTCTCATCCTTCTCTTACCAACTTACTGACACCCAGTGTAACATGTAACTCTTTATCATAACATTCCTCCTATGTAAAAATAACAATAGTGGCAGTAAAATGCCTTGCTTGGGGCGATATGATTATATAAAAAATAACTTTTCTCAGTACCCAGCTCTTCAAGTTTTTGTTTATCTCTTTTGTGGCCAGGTATTGAACTCACAACTCATTGGTTCAACTCACTAGATTACATCTGGGACATAGTTTCTAATCTAGCAGCCCGAGGAAATTTGTGTAGATAGGGCACCAGGGAGATAAGCTTGTCCGAGCAGAAACATGAAAATATATGTAGAAAAGACGGAGGGAAGCCACATCTCGTCAGCGAGAAAGTGACTGAAGTAGAGCTGCTAAACCAGGATTGATTATTTTGCAGCTCCTTCTTTTGGATTTTTTTCGTGAAGCCCGAAATGAATAGCAGGAGCACCCGATCAGATATATCAACTGTATTCAATGCACGGACTAATGGTAGATTTGTATATATGCAAGATGAATTTTGCCGAGAAAAACTTTCTGGTCCGACACAGTGACACAACTTTCCAAGCCATAAGTTTAGCTATTGATTCGATGTAGTGAGGCCGAGGGGCCATAGTGTTTTGCTTGACGGTAATGTTGGTCCGAATTGTAGGAATGTTGACAATGTTGGTAACGTTCATAGATATAGAATATTCTCTTGGCATCTGTTTGACCATGTCTGTTATAGTTAATGGATATAGAGTATACTCGCAGTACGTAATCTGTTCAATGAAACAAAGTCAAAGATTAACACTCCAGAATCAGACACTCTCCTGAACCGGACTAGATCTCCTATACTCGGAAAAATATGGTCGCCTTATATACACGTCACATTCAATATTTTGAGTTTCCTGATTGGTTAAGCCTTTTATTGGTGAATTATAAAATGGGTTAGCCCATGGGTGTCAGCACAGCATATGATGTACCTAAAAAGTCCAACATTGCTTTCCGGGTGAATAGCGTGATTCATAATGATTGAAGTTAGGAAAGTTTCTCTGTGGTGGTTAAAAGAGTACAACTTCGTTTTTTAAGCATTACAATTCACGAGTCATCTTTTACCCTCGTCTACCACAAATTGGAGCTGTTTTTCAAGAGAAGCAGCAATGTTTAGTTAGCCTTGAAGATTTCTTATTGAGACTATAGTAAATGATGGTGGGGTCATTTGCAAAGATGCATACTTAGGAATTGACTACATCAGAAAGATCATTGATGAAGATCCTGAAAAGCGTAGAACCTAGTATATTGCTTAGAGGGTCGCCCGCGATCTTATGATAGGATCTGGAAGCTTCTAGGTCCTTTTGCAGGGCAGCGGCCAGATTTACTTTTTCAGGCACCCAGTGAGGATCGAACTCACTACTCAATTGTAATGATTCAAGGGAGACAAGTTTGCTAACCATTACACCACCTCGATTCGGAAGATAATTGATTATAGTTGGTTTTCAAAAGACGTAAATTACTTATTACTCAAATGTTTACTTAATAATTTTTGACGCTAAGGACTTTTCCAATCAGTATATCTGCTGCCTTTCATTTCGGTTTGCTGCTTTTTAATGTATATATTTTTTATTTATTGAAGATTAAATGAAAGAAAATAGCCGAATAACGGACCGTTAAGTGCAATGATTTGACAATGTATCACAGAATATTGGGAATGATATTTTTATAATCCTTTCACATCAAGCAAGGCAACACTGCCATTAGTGCGAAAGTAATTACAATGAGAGGAGAGCGAAGACAGAGAAGAAAAATTACAGCTAATGTTGTAGAGAGGGTCAGACAGAGAAGGGAGACTCAGAGATAGAAGATGACAATTGACTTTACATTTAAACATTTGGAGATTCTAGCTATCAGGGGAGCAAGCATGTGGAACGGAGTTCTACAGGTGGGAAGTGCGAGGAAGTGCGAGGAAAGACACTGATGCAGTAGAATTGGAGGTTACATTTGCATATTTTGGCAGTAAAAAAAAAGGCAGTAAAAAGGTGGGATCTAGTTACCAATCTATTTGGACGGGAAAACTCATGAGATGCGGGGTACCAGTAATAAAACTCGTTTGAGCAAACGCCGTGAAAATACTTGTATAAAAGACGGAGTGATGGAATTCTGTTTGTAAGAAAGAGGCTGAAGTCAAACAGCGAACTCGGAACCAAGATCCGAAGGCGAAATAAAATGGAAAAATATGCACCCCAGAAGCTAAACTGAGCATTAAGCGACAGAAAAATTTCATTTGAAACAGGGAAAAGTGTTCTGAACCCTTACGTGATATCCGTCTTCTTATATGGCGGCGAAAACTAGACAACCCCATGAAATATTACGGCGATACTAGACGCAACTGAAATGATGTTCTACAAAAGGATGCTGAGAATATCATACACCGATCATGTGAGCAATGGAAAGGTTTAGGAGAGAAAGAAAACAAAAAGGAAACCTATATTTAAGATTAGTAATAAGCAGTTGAAATTTCTGGGCCACGTAATGCGGACGAAGTGCTTGCAGAATCTGATACTGGAGAGAGGGAAAGAGGAACAGAGAAAAGCCACGAGCGTTGCATATAATGGATGGCAGAAAAAATTTTGGTAGAAATAAAAGAAAGACCAAAATTATTAAGAGCTACAAGAGACAGGAAGATATGGAGGGCTGTTATCGAATACATCCTATGATATAATATATAAAAGAAGATATATACAACGGAATAGTAAAAATATTTCCACGAAGATACAACAAAATTCAACTTGATCATCAACATATTGCCGACAATTTGTTCTTGCAAAACTGTTATTTACTTTAGAGATGATCGCTTAAATTATGAACATATTTCTAATTATTTGTTGCAATTGTTGTCCCCTTCGACAGGAAATAGTCCAACAATAATTAATAGGCTAAATATGCTAATCTATCTTGATTTATTAATTTGACTTTTTACATTGTATATTATTCTCCTTTGTATTACTTTCATATTTTACATTCAACATTACCTTTTGCTAATGAAATTGAATAGACATAACTGTTCAGAAGCCATCATTGTTAGGCTAATAAGAAGACACATGCCACAGTGTATTAATATTGTTTAAGCTGATGGTCGTTAAAAATATTCTGCTCTCTAAGGCCCGTTCAAGAGCATAAACCACGGGGCTTGCCGGATTATATATATATATATATATATATATGCTATAGTCATCCGCAGACAGATCTGTTTCGCTGTATCACAGCTCATCAGTACGGCTTAGACTCCGGCCGCTTCCTAATCCAGGATTGAAACCCGACCGAATCAGCGTCAATCGGCGATTCTACCCCTAGGCCACGAGCGTCCGGTAGAAGAAGACAGCCTTTTTAGCGCGTATAAACACGCTAGAGTGCTACAATTCATTATCGAATGAACGGTGCGTATATATATATATGAGTGAATATTTTTCAGCACATATATATATGTATATATATGTGCTGAAAAAAAAGTATGTATATATATATATATATATATTAAAAAAGGATTAATTCAAAGATGTTGAATGGCCATTTCAACATCTTTGAATTAATCCTTTTTAAATTTATATTTGCTCTGTAATATTTTATTACATGGAGCTCTCTTCCTGTATCATTTTTTAATATTAAAATAAATTTTTAATATTAATTGGGATCGGGTTTTTTGGAATTTACCTTCCTGCTTTTTTCCCTTGGATTGAAGTATCTGAATTAAAATATATATATATTTGTAATGAATTATTTTGAACATTATTTTTACCGATACTCGTATTTAAGTAGATATTCTGTTTTTAATTAAACAGTATTTTATATTTATATCTACCGGCGTGATTATTTTACGATAAATTTTATTACGCAAATGTGTGCTATCCAGCAGGTTTCGAACCTGCGACCCCTATTTACATAGGGGAAGCTACCATTTGATCTGGTACTGTCTTAACCACTCGACCATGAATAGCCTCTTGATCAGACGAGGTTTTTATCAAGCTTATATAACACAATTTTCGATCTACCGTAAAACACATATACATATATATATGTGCTGAAAATAGCCAAACTATACAACGTTTGTAGATTATGATGATTGAGCCAGGAGGAAAAAAATGGCTCTTATCTTGTTCCCAGGAAAAATTAAATTTACAAAATAAAAGATCAGAAATTATGTTAAAATGCAAACATAATCATAAAAACTTACTCTAAGTTAACTTTTTCTAAGATCCTTAAGTAACTCTTCCATAATTTTGAAAAATTTGCGGTTGCTTGAAAATACCAGTCATGCGTTCATAAAAAAACGGTAAAATAAATTATTGTAAATCGTATGAAGTTATCGAAAATTTGAAAACCACGGTGTGGAAATATCTCATTTCCAAATGAAAAAGTTCTGCAATATAATTGTATTGAACATTTCTTAATACAACTCTGTACTTGTCTAATACAATTATGACTCAAAACTAACTAATTATATATATATATATATATATATATATATATATATATATATATATATATACAGAAAAAACAATATTAGGGCCGGTACTGAATTTCACTTCCTCGTGATCGTCAAGTACCCAGAGTTTTTTTTTTTTTTGCTTAAATATCGCTGTAGTGTGGGACTTGTCTCAAAAAGAGACAAAAACGTTTACTTTTGGCGCATTTAGTCTGACATAACTTCTGGAGGGTGTAACACACCCTAGTTAACTTTTTTCCACTTTTGCCAAAAGATTTCCCAGTTCCTCTCTCTCAAACTCAAACCGTTTTTATGTCTGTGCTGTATGTTACACTTACCTCCCGGTAGTGATTTATATACCACTCTACATATTGTGAAACAGGGAGAGTCTCGGGACATAAGAACATGAATATTTGCTTATTTTTTCTGCCGTTGACTTTTGTCTTCTAGCTGAACAATACGACAGATATCAAAATTTGGGATATTGCCCTGACAAAAATATCTCCATACATACATATATATATATATATATATATATATATATATATATATATATATATAAGAACATTTTACTCTCATCATTTAAAGAGTACTATATTCTTTCGACCATTACTGCTGTTGATATAGGTAACCCGATTACATTTACACTAAAATATGATAGCTTAAACTCCAGCATTTGTAAGATATCCTCCCTACATTATTCGAAAAAATAAGTTTAAAAAAAAGCAAAATTTGCATAAATGCTGCAGGTTTTATGTTTAACATGAAATAAACTAACCTAAGGAGACTAAAATGTATAAAACTTTATTTTAATTTTTAAATATATTTTTCATATACGTCATCGTACACATTTTCAATTTTGATTAATATGTGTCATTCAGAATGATGGCGATTTAGGCTCTTCTCTGATTCATCTATTCTATCGTTCCGGTATAGCGGGTATCTTATCTTTTAGTATCTCTTAGTAGTGAAGGGTAATTGTATACCGTTGCAGGTTAACGGAATTTGGCCTTATGGAAGATAGCCCACTATAATTCATTAAATGATTATAAAATCAAGAAAGGCAATTTGAGTTTAAAATAACATTTATATATATATATACATGTCAGTTAATGTTTTACAATTAAAGCAATACTTGACGAATAGGTCCAACGGAGGTTCAAGTGTTCATGACAAATAATAATGAGCTGAAAGAGATAAAAGGCTTAGGAATGTGGAGAGCAGAGGTATGTGAAGAATGTTCATTTTGAAGTTGCCACTTCTAAGTTCCGTAAGTCATTAAGTCGGTTTGTGAGGAATGTCTTTGAAGAGGTCACTTCTGAGGTCAGTGAGTACTTTTAAGACAGGGAGGAATGAAAGAGGCCAGCATAGTAGCCGCTCGACTTAAGTCAAGGGGAGACGCTGGTTACTCTCGCCTGTCTGTCCTTCTGTCTGACGATGATTTTTGTCTCAGCTTTTTATATCCGCGTTTTTGGATCAAACAGCTTGTTTTGAATTTCACGCTTGTATTTGATTCCGGGCAGGCTCGCTAAAAGGAAATTTTATATTTGAATATTTTTTATTTTTCAACCGGGACATCTGCGCGAACTCGGATGCGCACGACGAGTTTTGTTCATTTGCTTTTTAGTCTGTATAGATACAACATCCGGTTCATCTCTTTTGCTCGGTTGGTATCACCACACCAGCATCCATTCACCCAAATCTATTCAGTATGTTCTTTCCTTCTGTCTCTTTCGCCTTTAGTACGTCAGTACGCTCACTTCATATTTTACTTTTACATTCCTTGCAGTTTCCTGGAGTTTACCTCGTTTCTTAAATATTCTCTGTAAAATATCCTTAGAATTCGTACGTCGAAACACACCTTTTGTTTTAAGTCTCTTTTAAAGCTGTGAGAATAAT
Source organism: Ascarosepion bandense (assembly GCA_037127315.1). Lineage (NCBI taxonomy): Eukaryota > Metazoa > Mollusca > Cephalopoda > Sepiida > Sepiidae > Ascarosepion > Ascarosepion bandense. The sequence continues at coordinate 1,798,624 of JBBBDQ010000214.1, forward strand.
GTCTAACATTCACAAACATGAGACGGCTTTGAAGATACACCCTTATTTTACTCATGTAATTCGTATCGCATCACTAGCTTTATTGTAGTGAATCTTTGTTCGTCGAGTAATCCTTTAGACTATCCTTTTAAAACGTTTTTGACACGCTTCGCTATTTAAAGTCAGTTAAGTGTCATACGTGATAACCGCCTAGGTTATATCTCGTTCGAGATATAACTGACCAGGCAGAAGATATTCCCGCATTAGTTTGTCATTACTTTATGTGGTAGACAGGCTCTAATCTGTTCTACTTTTTAACCTGTAGCTGGAGGAGGAAGAGACGGATTTGCGTGTAAGTGAATAAATCGAATTCTACTGAATTACAAACACGACTACGTCGATTTCAACTGCGCCAAAATGCATATTAAACGTTTCGTCTCCATAATAGTATTATTCGTCTTACAAGTTCGCTTTTATGATCAGGGGTTAAATACTATCATATATTGACCACTTTCAATATTCATTTGCATTTTCTTTTAAATGCATGCATGTTCACCTTAGAATATGTTTAAAAATTATTCATAAAGGAAAATATATTAACTTACATATACCCGATAACTTGTTTTGTATTATGATATAATATTTATTAAGTAGTTATTCATTTTCTTACAAATTTAGAGTTTATGAAATATTGAGAAAGAATGCAGTCTGAACTAAAATAAAAATAATATAATCACACTCAAAGGTCGCTTTTATTCAGATCAAAAATAAATAAAAATGTTTTCATTCTTTCTGTATCGTTTTTAAAAACTGTTAGGATTCAGAGAAAACTAAGACAATAATCTTCTAACAATAATACATACATCACACCGGAAAAGAATAGTCTAGCCTGTATCTCCACGGAGTGGCACTTTCCGGTTAAGATTGAAAGAAAAAAACTATATTCCCTAAACTTATAATCCATATTTTCAAATTTAAAAGATGAACTTCATTCTGATTAGTTAAATTAAACACACACAAATTTTTTGTCTTTCTCCATCCATATCAACTCGTTAAATAACAAGCGTATTAAATTCTACATGCAACTGCAAATCATTTTCACAACAATGAGTGATCTTTGCCTGATGATGAGGTAACATCTCTTAACATATAAATTTCTGAGGCCCAATGTAAATTAAATTGATTTTGAATAATAAAAAAAAATTAATGATGATTCTATATTATGGTCTAAGATATATGTTGTATTGAGCAGTTTTTTATAAAAGTAAATACCAAAGAACACGGAATTCTAAAACTGTTGGTTCTCTTCCGCCGGATATATATATATATATATATATATATATATATATATATATATATATATATATTGATTATGGTCCTAATAGGGTTAGACCTGTAAACATTTGTATTAAAAAGTGTTCTATACAATAATATTGTAGAACTTTTGAATATTTTTCATTTTTACACGAGTTTTTTTGCTATCTTGGTTTCTACCATTAGTGGTGTCTTCAGGCGATTTTTAATAATAAGAGTTAAAAATAGCATGAAGACACCACTCATGGTAGAAACCAAGGTAGCGAAATAACTCGTTTAAAAATTATATATATATATATATATATATATATATATATATATATATATATAATAAAACAAAACTTCGATATTTAAATCCGTTGGATAGCCATTTCTACGAGAAAATCCTCGCTTCTTCAGCAACGGCTGAAACCAAAACTTTATTCATTCAAATTCAAATGTGTTAAAAGATGTTTTACCGGTAGACGCTCCAAGCATCATCCATACACAGGAAAATAAAATGAGAATAACAATTTTTGAATGTAAGTAAGAAGGAGAAAGCAGACAGATATTTCTGTCTCATATTTGAAGACTTACTCCTTCCCCATATCAGAGCCAAAATTTTAAAAGTTAAAATTTAATCATGTCAGAGGGATAGAAGTGGTAGGTGAAACTGAAAGGAAAGAAAGAACGAAGAGGTGGTTGACTGGGAAGTAAGCTATGAATTTTTTTTTCTCTTAGAAACAAAAGAAATCTGCTGGCATCAATGTTGAAAAAAAAAAGCTTGAAACATTTACCAAAGAGATTTTTTGAATAAATAATGACTGAGACAAATGTTTTAGAAAAATGTGGACGTACAAATTTACAAATAAATTTAAATTTTAAATTTTAAGTAGATCTCATGAATACATTTCTGTTAATACAAGTACATAGATGCATGCACACACACACACACACACACACACACACACACACACACACACACACGAACATAACTTACTTAAATTTCTAAGGGATATTCAAAATTCACGAATTAAATTTAATTTTAATTATTTTTAAAATTTTAGAAACTAAATCTATGGCGGCTTTGCTTGAAAGGAACTGAAATTCATATATATTCCATAGAAATTAACCAAAGTTAATCTTTTTGTTTAAATTAAAAGGTTATATAGATTTAGTATTAAAAATAGAAAATCTAAATAAAGAAATAAGTTTTATTTTATTGTAACGTGGGTTCAACAAAGTTCTATGTATACATATACACACATGCGTACAAATATATATATATATATATATATATATATATATATATCCATACATATACATATACATACACATATACATACAAATATGCACAATTATAAACACATATACATATATACACATCTACATTCCATACATACACACATTTACACAAACACACACACACATACACACACACACACATATATATATGTATATGTATATGTACATGTATATATATATATATATGTATATGTATATGTACATGTATATATATATATATATATATATATATATATATATATATATACATGTACGTACACATAATTCCTTACAAAAGTACATACTCATGTGCATATAGCCAATCAACCGTTACAATTATAGCAAGGCGCAGAGACGTTATATCAGTAATAGAGTCATAGAAAAACAAAAATGGAAATAAGATTCGTCGCAAACACAGAACAAATTATTATAAAGGTGCAGGAAAATTAAGGGCTAAAGAATTGGTCTACAGGTCCTTAAATGTTACATAGTAGATATTTAGATAAGAAAAAGATAAAGGAGGATATCTATAAGGCTTGGATTAGTATTTTGTAGTGGAATCTAAATTAACTACCTTAAAAGAAAAACATAAATTTCCCAAAATCAGATTAAATTTAAAATTTAAATTTTAAGTTTTTAATTCAAAATTTATAAATTTCAACTCATGGCGGCATTTGAATATGAATTCGTTAATTAAATTTAAAAGTATGTGTTGATTTGGGCAATTTAATATTTTTATGGTTTCCCTAAAGATAGATTGCACCTATCGTGAATGTTTCAGGGAGTACCGACCGAGCCTATCAGTTTCCAACTAACTATGGGGTTTTGTCCTTTTTCTTTCATTTGCCAAAATCTTTGAGAAAAGGCTGTTTGATATTTTTGATTGGGGTTTGAAAAAGAAGACCTATGATTATAGTCAGTCAGTTAAGTGTCATACGTGATACACGCTTGGACGGTCATGTCTCTTTCGAGACATGACTGACTGGGCAGAAGATTATCCCGCAGTAGGTTGCCATTGCTTTCTGCGGTAGACTGGTTGCTGACCAAGGCTATAGAACCCAATCTGTCCTGCTATTTAACCCATAACTGGAAGGAAGAGACGGATTAGTACCTTTCCCAAGAGTATTTGCACGTAAGTGAATACAATGGATTTAACTGGAATTCGTACTCGGCTCCCCGGTTTCTTGTTCCGAGCCGATATCCACTATACCACAACGCAAACGGTGCTTAAAATCAACCGCGGATATACCAATTGTTGGTTGGTGAGATTTGAGCTTCATAGATTACCCGGATGGATTTGCATTTGCCTTCCACCAGACAGATACTCACGGATCTAGCATTACAAACATTTAAAATTCCTGATTTTGAGTCAGTAATATATAAATTCTTTAGAATTTGATTATTGTGTGAATTAATAATATCGTCCATATTTGGAGTAGAGTAATAGCTAATTTTTAAAGTGTTTCCTATTAAAGATTTTATGTATTGGATTGTTGCTATTGAAATATTTATTTATTAATCTTTGAAAGTATTTACCTATATTAATATTAGGTAGTCTACAGTATGGGGGTTAAAACATTTAACCTTTTGTTTTCTACATTAATTGTTATTTTTGGTATTAGATGGCTCCGGGTTAATAGTTTTACATATATTAATTTTTTTGTATCCGCTTTTCTGAAGGGCTGTGTAATTTTTTTTTAATTTTCATTCAAAGTTTTCACTTTGGATGATAAACAGTTAATTCTAGTATTTGCGATGTTGGGTATCTGTTTTGAAATAGTTTAAGTTCGACAAATCTTTTTTCTAATTGTTTAATTTGGAAAACATTTCGTTTTCTTTTTCTTGCATATAACGTTGGATAATTTTAAGAAATATATATATATGTGTCAGATAAGATTTCAGTTAGTTCTTTTCAGTCGTACTGGCTTCAAAGGCTAACTTTATTTATTTTCTCTTTCTTTTGAATTTCTAAGGGAATGTATATGAAAACACTTATATTTCGTATTAAGGAATCTCCTCACTTTAACGGAGTCAAATTGAAGTAGATAGAAACTACTGTCAGCCGGTTCATCCGCCTATCTATTCCGTTGAACACGAATATATGTTCATGCCTTTTATCTGATTATTTAATTTAGAATTTCTTTTCTTTTTCTTGAATATAGCGTTTTTTTTTTAATATATCTTTTTTTTTCATCATTTCACCCCGGGCAAGGCGTAAATGCCACTGATGTGCGGGGGGCTACATAACTGAAAGAAAATTAATTAGAGGAGGGAGAAGAGGATTACAAACCAATTAGGAAGAAGCAACAGAAAGATGAAAATGCAGGTGTAATGACAGTTGCAAGTGGGGAGAGAAAAGGAAGGATATACGGGGTGGGGGAAGTGCTAGAGTTAAGTGGTTAGTAGATGAGTATTGACATTGCATTTAAATTTCTGGAGGTTGTAGCCGTCAGGAAAGCAAGAATATGGGAGCGAGTTCCACAGGCGGGAAGTGCGAGAGAAGAAGCCACAGGAGTAGAATTGTCGTCTGCATTTGGCTAATCTGACTGTGAATGGCTGGGACCCAGTTGCCATTCTGGTTGCACCAGTAAACACCTGTTGAGGAGGCACCAGTGACTTAAGTTCATCTGAGCAAATGCCATGAAAGTACTTATAGAACAGACAAAGGGAGGCCACATCACGTCGGTGGGGAAGTGGCTGTAGTTGAGCCGCCAAGTCAGCACCTGTCACGTTACTAACTCTTCTTTGGAGCCTGTCGAGAACACTGAGGTGAGCGACAGGGGCGCCTGGCCATAAATGGCAGCAGTACTCCATGCAGGGTCGAATGGTAGACTTGTATATATGCAGGATGGATTCAGGCGGAAAGAACGTCCTGGATCGATACAGTGACCCAACCTTCTTAGCAGTGGATTTAGCTATGGATTCGATGTAGCGGTTCCATTTGAGATCAGAAGAGAGGGTAAGGCCGAGGAAGCGCAGTGTATTGCGCTTAGGGAGAATCACTTGGTCCATGCTTATGCGTGGTCTTGGACGCATTGAAGTTGACAAGCCACTTCTTGCCCCAATTCACCACGGAGTGTAGATCCCGTTCAAGGTCAGCAGCGAGATTGTGTCTGTCCGCCATGCCAGGTTTCTTATTGGAGCGGGAGTATATTGTCGTGTCATCTGCGTAGATGCCTACTTGGGACTTGATCTCATCTGGATGGTCATTGATGAGAATAAGGAAGAGCGTCGGGCCCAGGATAGAGCCCTGGGGGACACCGGCATTCGTTCTGTAGAAGAAGCATGCCCATTCAAAACGACCTTCATTTTGCGGTTGTTTTAAAAAGACAGGATTAGGTCAAGCAGGCGTCCGGTAATGCCGTAACCCCGTAGCTTGCAAAGGAGGCCAGAATGCCAAACCCTGTCAAAATCCTTGGAGATATCCAGAGCAACTGCACGAGCCTCGCCTGACTCATCGAGGGTCTGGAGCATGTACTCCGTAAAGGTTGTTAGCATATCGGCAGTGGACCTTGCGAAGCGGAAGACATATCGCTTGTCAGAGAAGAGTTTGCGGGCAGTAAGATGATGAACTAATTCAGCATTGATTATGGCCTCGAACACTTTCCCGAATATCGGTAGAAGTCTGACAGGGCGATAGTTGAATGGGTCCGAGGGTTCACCACAATTCTTAAAAACAGGAACAACTGAAGAGAACTTCCAGCTGTGCCAGATAAGATATCAGTTAGAACAGGATTATAGGTTCGCAACTTTTTCCTGCTTAGGAAGGTGTTCCCGGTTTCTTTCTTCTTCTCTGGTCTTAATAGTAGTGCTCTTGCATGCTTTATGAAATCTTTTTGGATGATGGCAATTCTAAGGGTACCAGGTTCGTAGTTTCCTGGTTGCTGCTTCCGACTGACAATAAAGAGCCCGAACTCTTGCGTAGTGTCTTGAGCGGCGGCTCTGATCAATAATTTATCATAATATCGAGGTTCTTTTAGTGCCATGTCGTGCATGCATGGATATCCTTGCAACTTCCTTCCGTGGGTAAACCTGAGGCCACATTATGCTGCATTCTCCGACAGTTTCCTTCCTGCACATGTAGCTTTTGACGACCGACTGATACTACTATTATAGCCCTCTCCTTTAATAAAATCTCTCTAAGACGACATACAATCAAAGACACAAAACTAAACCAGCTAAACAGAAAACACCTATACTCGTCAACATCTTTTTACGAAAAAACTAAGCAGAGTATTTAATTTAACATCTATTACGATATGAACATTACAGAATACGAATGTGTTATTATCAGACATAAACTTGGCATCGTGATATGTACAGGTGGCATCATGAGATATTCAGGTAGTACTGTGGGATATTTAAGTGGTACTGTGTTAATGGAAGAATCAGGAAGAAATCTGAGCGAACATTTAGAAAAAGTAGTAAGGAAATTAATGAATAAAGAAATTTAGTTGTTAGATGTCAGAAGTCATTGTCGTTAGCAAAAAGTGCATCTCAAAAATGGGAATTACATATCGTGCACGTCGAAATCAAAAATATACACGAAGTTTGTAGTTTAATGAAAATTTAATCTATTATAGTGAGGTCACTAATGTTTGTGAATCGTCTTGTGGCAAACATAACAGAGCCCACTGGCATTAAAAAACGTGTTGTACAAACATTGAACAAATGATAAAACGTATTCTTTGTATTAATAAATGTAATTTAAATACCTAGGAAATGTTCTAACAGGAGATGGAAAGTGAGACACAGAGATCCGAAGGCGAATTGGCAGGGCAAAGGACGCATTCCCGAAGCTGAGTAAAGTGCTAACACACAGGAAAATTTCACTAGAAACAACGAAGATAGTGCTAGATTGATACGTGATGCCAGTTCTTCAATACAATGTGGTTGTACAGTAGGATGCTGCGGATATCGTGGACCGAAAACAAAATTAATAGTGAGCATCAGGAAGAGACAACTAAAGTTCCTGGGACATGCAATGAGGAAGGAGGACTTGGAGAACCTGATACTGACAGGCCAAATAGAAGGAAAAAGAGACAGAGGAAGGCAGTGGATAACATATTTGAAGGGTCTGATCAGGTGGATTACGGAACGGGGCTTGTGAGGTGTAACAGGAGAAAACATACTAAGAGCCAGCAGGGATAGGTGAACGTGGAGAACCAGGATCGCCTACGTCAGGAAAGGACAGAGCACATAGAAGAAGAAGAAGAAGAAGAAGAAGAAGAATTTAATTGACGAGAGAAATGGAACATATTAATTTGTTGTTTGGTGATTTTTGGTTTGAAGTTTGCATAAAGTTTCTTTTCCTTGTAAGTGTGTTTTTATAGTTCATTTTTTTAATTTTGTTGAATGATTAAAAATGAATTTGTAAAAGAAAGTAACATGACTCGGTTTCGCTGTGTGTGTGTGTGTGTGTGTGTGTGTGTGTGTGTGTGTGTGTGTGTGTGTGTGTAAGCGCGACAGTTGTAGCGAAGAGCTACGTCCTGAGTGAGAAAGAGAACAGAAAGGATGTTTTTCATCTTCTTTTTGTTGCCGACGGTTAATGAACAGAAGGAGGATAAATGAATGCACTACGAAAAAGAAAGTGATAGAGTGAGAAAATGTATGTTGCTGGACTTGGAGACCATTCAGACACTTGTGGCTCTTTGTACTTATCTCACTTCCCACGTAGGCTGAATTCAGCACAAGGCCATTTTACTGTGGAGTCTCAGAGCTCTTAAGCCCGAAAAAAATATATCGGATTTATATAAATATCAGTGCTGCCATCGATTTTCCCCATACGAGGCTTTACCCTTCGGCAGTGACCCGTCTCTGTTCCTCCTGCTCGAAGATATCTCGGAAGACAGTTACCAAACCAGTCTGAGCTGAGACTGGTTGCTTTCTGACGGGAAACCGAAAGTTCATGCGAGTTATGTGTTTGTGAAGGAGATAAACGGATAAAATTCTAGATTTTTCTGAAACCCATGATTTGAAAATAAATGTGATATTGTATTTAATTTGATTTCAAAGTCGTTGCTCATGGCAAAATTTGGTAAGCCAACTGTTTCATGAAAACGTTTTTTTTTTATTGTTGAACGATTAATGTACATACTTTTTTCAATCGGCTCATGAAAAATGTAGGTGTGTGTATGATGAAATTTTTTGCGCAGACAGATTTGACGAATCCGACAATATCACCCAACAAGCCACAGTCCTATAGCTATAACAGCAAAATGTTTTTCAAAAAGTAAGAAATGTATCAAGATGTAAGTGATTTCATTAGAATTAAATAAAAATAATATTTCTACAGATTTCTGAATTGCTATGAAATGTCTATTCACTGATATGAAAGTGAATATTGAGAATTTTCGTTTTTATCATTTCATCCCAAGCAAGGCCGAAATCCGCCAAGTACGCTTAAATCCATGTAGTCGGGGCACCAGGAAAAATATATCGTCTGTTATATTGCGATTAATATATTTGTTACAAAAATAAAAGGAAGTCAAGTCATGTCAGCGAGAATGATTGTGAAATCAAAATTCCTGGTAATCATCGATTACATTGCAGATACTCCCTTGGATGTTTGTGAATAGCAGGAAAACCAGATCATATATGGCAGCAGTATTCAATTCACGAAAAATGTTAGAATGATTTCTAAAAGACTCTAAATCTTAATACACAACCCTCAACTTGTATCGATAATTTAAATAACATCCTAGAACAACATTCCAATTGGGCACAAATATACACAGACGGCTCTAAAGACAGGAATAAAATAGGAAGTGCAGCCATCTCTAACAACATCACACTCCAAAAACGCCTAGCAAAAAAAAGGTCAATTTTCCGTACTGAAGCTAAAACTATAAACTTAACTTTAGATCTCATTGTCGAACTTAACCTCAACTAATATGTAATGTTTTCAGACTCGTTATCAATGCTAATACCACTAAAAAACAAAAATCTAAATAACCCTCTGATCATTAATCTCCTACAAAGAATCAACCTCGTCACCCAAAACAAAAACCTTTATGCTGAATTCCCAGCCACATTGCTCTCAGAGGAAACGAAACATAGTAAACATAGTCGCTAAGTAAACATAGTAGCTAAAAAGTAAACATAGTAGATAAAAGATCATTAAGCATCAACATTAGTGATTAAAGATCATTAAACATAACATTAGTGATATAAAAATACCCCAACGCAGATTAAAAACCCCTAATCAACAACTTTATGAGACCAAATGTCAAGAGTTGTGGAAATCTTGCAAAAATAACAAACTCTACAAAATAAGCCCATCCTTAAAGAATGGATAAAAGTTAAAATTTCCAATAGGAAAATATCAAGGAGAGAAGTAGCAATGACTAGACTTCAAAGAGGCTACACCGCTGTCACCCATTAACACCTACTAAAAGGTGGGGAGGCACCAATTTGCATTCAATGTCAGGAACTCTACACAGTGAAATATATACTGACACGCTGCATAGATCTTGAACAAATGCGATTAAGATAATAATCAAGAAAACAATCCGAAAGACATCTTCAACAAAGCTGACCCAAATGACCTTTCAGAATTTCTAAATGCAAAAAAATATATAACAAAATATATTTGCACATATCGAATCACAACACTTCTATTTACATCTCGACAGCAATAGACTCACAAAAGATCAACAAGCAGTAAACAAAGTTCAAACAAATTCGTCAGCATTCAGTTAAATGCCATATGTGATACACGCTTTAGACGATCATGTCTCGAAAGAGACATGACAGACTGGGCAGCAGATTATCCCGCTGTAGGTTGCAATTGTTTTCTGCGGTAGACTGATTACCAGCCAAAACTATAAAACCCAATCTATTCTATTATTTAACCCATAACTGGAGAGAAGATAAGGACTAATAACGTTTCCCAGTGGTATTGGTTTGTAAGTGAATGCAAGAAATTCAATTATAATTCGAACTCGGGTCTCCGATTTCGCGTTCCGGGCCGATATCTACTACACCACAACGTGACCAAAAGGGTAGCTATGCTGGTAAAACAATCAATTAAACTAAACTAAAGAAATGGTAGATTTATAAATGCGCAGGATGTACACTAACGAGAAATATTTTCTGGCTTGACAAATTGACCCATCTTTTCCTACAGTAGATACAGATAAAGTATCGCTCCACTTCAAGTCAGTTAACACCGCAGTGTGATTCTCTCCATAATCCTAGGGTCAGCGATACTGATGGTGTGACACGAAAGGCTATTTATGATGGTCAAATTGAAGCAGTCTTATTTTAGATGCTTTACAATGTACATGCCATTTCCTGTCCCAATTAACAACTGATTGGAGTTCCTTTTAAAGAGCATCAGTCAGTTTTACATTGTCATCTTTGACGGATCTTCTATTAAATCAGATGTAAATAGCGAACATTTTAACTGACCGTTTAAAGCCAGCTTATATCGAGAGTGATGCTCCCCGAAATCATTCGGATTCACAGATATCTGAAGTCACTCCTCGATCACCACCACCACCACCACCACCACCACCACCATCATCATCATCATCATCAGCAGCAGCAGCAGTAGGTGTATTACATAACAATGATTAACACTTCTCACTTCAACAAAACCAAAGTCACAAAGAGAGGAAGGAAGGTTCACTGGCCTTCCAACTACATACATTATTGTACAAATAAAAAACAAATATAACTTATAGATTTCTTTCAATTTGAAGGGAAATTTTTGGATCTGCATATCCTTCCTTTGTATACCAACACATATTCACTTACATATAACACACACAAACACACACACACGCCCACGGACTAACTGTATTCTATACCACTTTAAAACAGCTGATTGATTGACAGGAACCAAGCAACAACAAGGTAAGTAAATTAGAATTCTCCTGCAAAGTCGTTAGAGAATTGTGATCCATATTTAAACGACCAGGGATTGACAGTTAGACAGTGGGATTAATAGGAAATCGGTCAGCCGGCATTTGCCGCTGCGACTATGACACTGTCTGCACTCTGCATTCGGGTATAGGGCGCTCTCTGCTTCCGAGCAGGGAGCAATAACCCAGTTGTGGTTCCGCCAAAGGGTAGAAGCACGACTGGGTAAAAATAGACAGGTATTTTTTGGCCGGGCCATATAGCCCGGAAATTCCAGTCATAACTGACCATGTGTCACATGTTGCCCTTACTGCGAGGGACAACTAAATATAGTTGGATTAATAGGAAAGGTTGGGTTAGTTGAATTTCACTTCAACAGTACTTTATATAACTCTTCTGCTCACATTAAAAATGCACGCACGAACATACGCCCAACTCACAGAAATGAGTATTCTGAACTCTCACAATTTGCCAGGTTAATTATTCCTTAAACTGAATTCTATTGCATCAAGAAAATCGAACATTTGAATAATATTAAAAACAACGAACTTTATCAACATAATTACTATCAGCTACAAACTGTTTGCGAAAATATCAATGGGAAGAAACGCCTATTTTCTTTTTTTCCTGCTAAATATATTGCATGCTCATCGTATCAACTTAAAACTGTATGGATTATTATATATTTTACTTGTTGTTTCAAATGTTGTGTTGTTGTCATTTTCCTATTTCTTTAACCAGCATACTTTTTTGTCACGTAGATTTGCTACTAATATAAATGCTTGTGCTGAATTTCAAGTTTATCTGAGAAGTCCGCCAAATACCTAGTTGAGAAATGATTATATCAAAAAATAATTATTCATGATTAAAAAAGACATAGGATAGCGTCCGGATCACCTGCAAACGTGTTAAATGATCTGGAAGAAAGCCCGTTTAAAGCGACTTTCATTTCCCGATTTGATAGGAACAATTAGATTAAATCAAACTTTTGTCCTGTGTTATCAGATCTTGCGTAAAAGACTAACGTGGGAAACATTATCAAACGCCTTCAAGATATCCAGAGCTCTAGCAAGAGCTTTCCCGTTATTATTCAATGATTCCTCATATAAAAGTGTAACTTGAAAGAGTAAAAATTTTTATAAAATATTGTTTTACTGGATGACGGAACAACCGAATGAGAGAAAGTAAAGCGTAAAATATTCAGTCAGTTAAGTTCCGTACGTGATACCTCGAAAGAGACATGACTGCCTGGGCAGAAGATTATCCCGCAGGCTATGCTGATATTTCGATTCTTTCCACCATCATTCACTGCCATATAGGAGTACAGATATCAAATATCAGTCCTTTCCTTTGCTTCCAACAAAATTTTGTAAAATCTTGTGAATATGTCAACAAGGATGGGGACGACAGTCTGGACAATGTCAGTCAGTTAAGTGCCATACGTGATACACGATTTGGGCGATCAGGTCTTGAAAGAGACATGACTGCCTGGGAAGAAGATTATCCCGCACTAGTTTACCATTTCTTTCTGCTCTATACTGGTTGTTAGCTAAGGCTATAGAACCCAATCTGTTATTTAATCCATAAGTGGAGGAAAGAGACGGATTAATACCTTTCCTTGGGATTTTTGTGTGTAAGTGAATGCAAGGAATTCAACTGGAATTCGAACTCGGCTCCCCGATTTGTTGTTCCGAGTCGATATACATTGCACCACAACGCAAATCCACGATTTTGCTTAAGAAATGAGAAACAATAAATAAAAACTGCAGTACTTTTTTCTCTTCCATATTACTTTCTTTTGTGAAGCTTTAACAAAAGCCAAACATGTTAAATTTACAAACGTATCTTTTTTGTGCTTTAGTCTATCACATACACACCACCACACACACAAACACACACAATACTTATATATATATATATATATATATATATATATATATTATTATTATTATTATTATTATTATTATTATTATCCTGCATTATGTTGCCATTGCTTTGTTCTGTAGACTGGTTGCTAGCCAAGGCTATAGAACGCAATCTGTCCTATTATTTGACTCTTTACTGGAGGAAAGAAACGAATAAATACCTTTCCAAGGGTATTTGTGCATAAGTAAATGGAACGAATTCTACTGGAATTCGAACTCGAACTCCCTGATTTGTCGTTCCGAGTCGATATCCAGTATAAATTGGTGTATAGCCATGTTCACTCTTTAGAGAAACTGATATATAAAGAATAGCGTTTATCTTACTCAAAACTGTATTACATGAGATAAAAGAAACATAGTTTATTGTCAGTGTATGACATTTGTTTACTGGTGAAATGTTACAGAAACAGGGAAACTATAAAGAACTGAATGCATTATCATTGGACAGTAAACATTTATGTAGGAATTATCACGTAAATATTCTTATTCGGTATCCAACTTACTGAGAGAATTATATTATTAAGTAACAATTCTATTACTGGTCTAAGATTACATTGAAATGGCTGCATAAGCTACACGTTGATGAACAAATTTAATCATATCCGTTATAGTGGCTGACCGTTCATATCCGAGGATGTCAGTCTACCAAAGCGGCTTGCTAAACCCTGTAGCAAAACACATGCTCTGGCACGTCTGTGTTTATTCAACACGCAGAGCCTATAAATGTTTTATATTGCAAATTTACCGAGCGAAACGTTTCTGTGAAAAAGAGAATTATCTTGAGTGCTCATCAGTATAAAGAAAAAATCACATCGCCCAAATCCTCAGTTACAAAGGTAATTAACGACGGATTACCAAGATTTCCGTCTACTCATTTTTGTAACAAATATATTAATCGCAATATAACTGACGATATATTTTTCCTGGTGCCCCGACTACATGGATTTAAGCGTACTTGGCGGATTTCGGCCTTGCTTGGGATGAAATGATAAAAACGAAAATTCTCAATATTCACTTTCATATCAGTGAATAGACAGTTCATAGCAATTCAGAAATCTGTAGAAATATTATTTTTATTTAATTCTAATGAAATCACTTACATCTTGATACATTTCTTACTTTTTGAAAAACATTTTGCTGTTATAGCTATAGGACTGTGGCTTGTTGGGTGATATTGTCGGATTCGTCAAATCTGTCTGCGCAAAAAATTTCATCATACACACACCTACATTTTTCATGAGCCGATTGAAAAAAGTATGTACATTAATCGTTCAACAATAAAAAAAAAAACGTTTTCATGAAACAGTTGGCTTACCAAATTTTGCCATGAGCAACGACTTTGAAATCAAATTAAATACAATATCACATTTATTTTATCCGTTTATCTCCTTCACAAACAATTAACTCGCATGAACTACAACGTTTGGGTCAACCCTTTGTATCATTTAGAACTTTTCCATAGGTAACGCATGCTGAGATCACCTTCCAGATAGATACGATTCGGTCAAATAGACCATGGTGAGATTCGAACCGGGGTTTCATGGTCAAGAAGCGAACATCTATGAGTTTTATCTGGCTATCGAAATACTCAACAGGTATTGTTCGACTATTGGAGAAGTTGACTAAAGTGGAGATATAGTATTTGATTAGAACACATTTTTCAAGACCGGTGTGAGTGTAGGTTTAAGGTAAGGAACGTTTCAATAACGATAAAAAAAATTGCTAATTCAACCATATTTTTAATTGTCAATTTTCATCAATGTTCGAATAGGAATAGAATCTGCTACGAAGTCTACAAAGAATTCCTCACGGAAGATCTGAACATGCATTTCGGTACATTCCTCGGGCTACTGAACCTCTATCAAAAGCAACAGTGACTTGACGTGTGTTTTGGGCCATATAAGATGTTTAATTCGCTGTTTGAAGCTTTAGGAGCGCAACTAAAAGACCATAGATGGAAGTCAAATTCACTGCTAGCCTTCAAGCAGTGGTTTTCACGGTGCCTTTCAGTAGACTAAAGTGACTAGTTAAAAGAATTAGGCCAAATGTAAATAATATATTATTTATTATAATAATAAAATAATTATGTCGGCCTCCTTTGGGTACATTTTGATAGGAACTTGTACAATTATTAAATCTTCTGTAAGACAAGATCTATAATAGTTCAACAAGAAAAAATGACTTGTAAATTAAAATGCCCTTTTTTAGTCATTTTACCCCAGGTAAAGCAATAAGTCTGCTAAGATGCAAGGGGTTACTGAGTGTTGGAGAATATGAGAAAAATATCAGTATATAGATGAGAGAGCAATAAAAGAATATGAATTAAGACGATAGCGGATAACGTTGAACATTGCGTTTAAATATATTTAAACTGAATATCCAAAGCAAGATGGATTAAATTATTGGTACGTACAGATGCCTCTTTCACACTGGTTTTAAAAATACGTTTTCTAAAACGGTGCAATTTAATTTTGAGGTCTCAGTTTTCTAAAATTGAAATAATGAGGGAAACAGAAACGAATTTAACATAGTAATAGCAGTTTTTTTCTATTTATTAAATCTACCCTTTTTGATGTCAAAAGTATTTTCCGATTATCTTTTTTTTCTAAGAATTCAAAGGAGAAAAATCAAAGTTTAACTACACAGTGCATTTTAACTAAAGAATGTTTCCCTCGGGGCTTTTGGAGCAGGTATTACGCATGCGCAATTTTTGTTTTCCTTTTCTTTGAAATCCTACTGATTAATTAAAAGACGCAAACACAGGAAGAAAATGAAATAAGAAAACAAACATGATGAAAATATTGCAAATTTTTGCATTTTGTTCAAAATACTATTTTCAATTAGATCTTTCTTCATGAAAACATTTTATTAAGAAACCATCTCGTGTGATATTGATTATTAAGCTGTTCTTTGATACTTTCTACTATCTCTAAGTACCCAATGCCTTGTAATTTTGTGCTTCAATAGGTTAAACTTAGTAATTCCATGGGAAACAGGCTAAAAATTATGACTGAAATGCTTTAACACAAACATGTGCAATGGCTATGTTATTCAAGAGCTCAATAATTTTTATCTATAGCCTGACCCTTCCAAACTGTATTTGGAAATCCCATAAGAACTTGATTTGGTCATTTTTTATCACTTTCCCGGTTTTTGGTGATATGATTTCTCCAAAATTATGTCTCTTTCATAGGTACCAGTAAAACAGGGTGTGGTCAACGTTCTCATTTATAAATTATTATTATTATTCTAACAAATATATATCGTATAGGTTGAGAAAGAGACATTTTCAAAAGAATAAAAAGCGTAAAGCTATATTAATCGTATCGATACTTAATAATCTTACAGAGTGGTAGTATACAACTGACAGCTTAGATGTTTCGCGTCAGGCATGATATATGAATCTATTAATCTGGAGAAGTTCTTTCAGAAGATGTCCCGAAATTTTCTTTTGGTTCACTGAGTTTGTGTTGTCGGCGCAAAATAACTTCTTTTGCAGCCTATGCTATGTTCAGTTTCTTGTTTTTTTTAAGGGTGATAGATCTTATAGATAGTGTTTAATCTGAGACCGGAACAATATTTTACTGGTAGTAAGCATACTCTCAGGATCCTTTGAGCATCTTGAAATTATGTAACAGTAAAACACCTCATATTCTCAGCCTTGTGCAACACATAAGCTAAGCTTACAAAAGTATTGGGCACCTCAACCTAGTATAATGGTTACCAAACATCAATAGCTAGAACAATTATAAATGAGTAGTGTGATCGATTCTCACTGGGTGCCTAATATATTCAGCCTTATACCACACAAAACGACTGCATTTTTCTCTCGTAAATGTCGATACATAAACTTCATATCAATACGCTGAACCGAATTTTGATTATCGTTTTACACTGCAAAATGAGGAAGTAAACTGGACATGTGGTGAATCCAAATGACTTGCTTTTTCACAAATGATAAAAATTAACAAGCATCAATATATATATATATATATATATATATATTGATGCTTGTTGATTTTTAGTCATTCGCAAACAGATCTGTTTCGCTGCATCACAGCTCATCAGTACGGTTAAACAGCCAATTGCTATTTACCTAGGATTGAAACCCGATCGAATTTACGTCAGTCGGCGATTCTACCTCGGAGCTACGGGTGCTCGGTAGAAGGAGGCAAACTTTTTAGCGTGTATATTATCATGATACACGCCCAATAGCTGAGAGTGTTCTAATTCATTGCTGAATAAACGATGCGTACATGCCAGAGTTGCTACTGTTTTTCAAAGTCTACCATTCTTCCAGAGTGCTCAATCAGGGTGTGAGAGCGTAAATATATATAATTCATATTTCATTCGCTTCGGTGCCTTGGTGTGGAGTAGATTTGGTTTTGCTTGTTAGTACAAACGCATCAAGGTCGTCAACCAGCCAGTGAGCAGACCATTCTCTCTCGAAATTATGTCTGCAAACTGCTAGACACAACTCTAAACCTGACTCACTGTGACAGCTGACGTCACTTAAATAATTGTCCCCGTTCTGACGCCTGGAACGTCGCACTTCCGGTGTATTTCTTGGGCGTTTAACTCCTTTGACTCCTGTTAGTCAAAGCATTCTTCAGTCTTCATTCTGCACCCAACGGCATTTAGCTAGGTCGTCTAGTGCAAAATACTTTTCTTTGAAAAATGTTATTATTTTCGCTGAAAATCATGAATGATACCAAGAATTATTCCACACTGACCAACATATACAACACAGCTTTGAACTTATATAACTCTTGTAATAAGGTCTAATTTCTCGGACGATAGAAGGAGCATTATATTTTTAGCGTCTTTAACAGTGGATTTATATAGATGTGAACTTCATGATGTGTGAGAGAACGTAAGTTACATAAGACGATCAAAGAAAGAGACTATTTGATAATGCAACCATTCATCTAGAATATTGAGTCAATTTCAAGAAAAATACGAGATGCTTTCATGATTTTTGTAATTTAAAATGCCGCCTTATGACTGTTATTAAGCGTTTATTAATTACAGAAAGAAAGAATAGATGGGCTCATACATTTCACGATGTTATGAGCACGTAAGTGAATGTAATGATCTCCACTAAAATTCGAACACTGTTCTCGATTCCCCAATCCGAGCAACAATTCATTAATCTTTAGTACATCCTAATAAGCACACATATTTATAAGAGAGAAATAGGAGATGGATTCATATATTGCCTAGATACATTTGCATTTAAGTGAATGTAATGAACACAATTAGAATTCGAACTCGACTCTCACATACACAAAACCCTCTCGCTCTCTCTCTCCACACACACACACACACACACACACACATATATATATATATATATATATATATATATATATATATATATATTGATTTTTAAAATCTCACCTTAATTAGAAAAATATTCTTTATGCAGGAAATATTCCTAGAAAATTCTGATAAGTATTTCATAGAATCTGTAAATATGTTTTATTATATCACAAACTTTTATAAATTCTCGACTTGAAAAATTCAAAATGTCTAACTGCTACCAAAACCGGTGTTATTTTTTGCTCTTATAGAAAACGTTATAAATTAAAATGCCTCCTGAAGTGCATTAGAATGTCACACACACACACACACACACACACACAGACACACACGTACAGATACACAAAAAGAAATTTACATTACCTATGAATCCTGCACAAACAAACTAGAATCATGACAGACACGCATGGACAAATTATACACACAAACGCTACATGACATGACAATGCATGTGACTTTTGCTTTATTTAAGTGCCATATGTGATACACGATTTAGGCGATCATATCTCGAAAGAGACATGACTGACTGGGAAGAAGATTATGCCACACTATTTTTACCATTTCTTTCTGCTGTATACTGGTTGCTAGCTAAGGCTTTATAACCCAATATGCCCTGTTATTTAATCCATAACTGGAGGGAAGAGACGGATTAATACCTTTCTTCGGGATTTTTGTGTGTATGCGAATGCAAGGAATTCAACTGGAATTCGAACTCAGCTCCCCGATTTGTCGTTCCGTGTCGATATTCACTGCACCACAACGCGCACCCATGACATTTTTTTTCTAAAAAGCCGCATTCACCCTAGTCGGGTTGAGCGGGCTTCCTCCCTGACGGAGCAAGTCTCATTGGGATTTGTTTAAGGGCAGGGTCCCAAGTCCTACCCCGTTATTTAACACATAACTGGAGGGAACGGACGGATTAATACCTTTCCCAAGGGTACTAGTGCGCAAGTGAGTGCAGTGTGCTCGACTGAAATTGGAACTCGGCTCACCGATTTCCCCTCCAAGCCGACATCCACCGCACCACAACGCACATCCGTGAACGCTAACAGCACCTGGTATTCCCAAGTGGTCACCCACGTAAGTACTGACATTTGACATTTGCTTAAGAAATGAGAAAAAATAAATAAAAGCATCAGTACTTTTTCTCCTCCATATTTCTTTCTCTTGTGAAGCTTTAACAAAAGCCAAACATCTTAAATTTACGAATGTATCTTTTTGTTATTTACTCTATCACACACTCACACTCACATTCACACACACACACACACACACACACACACACACACACACACACACACATATACATAATACTTTTATATATATATATATATATATATATATATATAGCATAATGATGATCTATTTGGAGCCTACTTAAACGGCAAAAACTCAACGATAGAAGAAAACTAGAAGAAATTCTCTAAAAATAGGCACAGATACACTCGGATATTATATTTCTCGGACTTTGCAAAAAAATGGAATTAATACCAAAATAATTCAGATTTAAATACAACTTCCAACACAGCTTTATTACATTGCATAAACAAAAAGCCCAACATATATACAACAGAACCTCCGCGCAATTAAGAAACCATGAGCACAACTCTGCTTACAAAAAAAGAAATCCTTTTACATGAAATTATCTAGAAAAATCAGCTATTCTCTCTGTCTAACACTTTCTCCATTCCAGTATTTTCAGGTAAAAACAAAAACACTCAATTCCCTGTACAAAAAAAGCTGACACAGTGTATATTTTTGAGAAACCAAAAACTCAATAAACTAATAGCTGAGGACCCCATTTTACAACACATACCTCACCTGAATAACTACTTAATACAACGGATTCCACGAAGATCTCATTATGTACGCTACACCCATAACACCTCTGCTGATAATCACATCGCAAACCTATCTAAATATATTCTCACCCAAGGATAAACCTCTTTCTTAAATAAAGGATTATTATTCTGCCCCTCACAACCACTAAACCCTCTAAACCTTTGCTACGATATGGAAAAATGCCTTTGTAGACTTATACTAAAAGAATATTTCTCAAACAACAAATCTACTTCTACAAACAACAGAGCTAACCAATCATGCTCCAAACTTCTTAGGAAGAATAACACTCTATGGACTCCACCAAGCGGACGTAACCAACACTTGGATCAATATGCCAGCAAAGCCAGACAACACATGGTTAACTTCTTAAAAAACAAAGGACACCAAATAAAAAACACAATTTCTCCAAAATAGAACACTGAGCCATCTATACACTTAAAAACAACCGAGATATAATTATCGTACCAGCCGATAAGGGCGGAGCTATAAACATCTTAGACACTAACAACAATATTAAAGAAGCAGAATCACGACTTCAAAATAACAGATTCTATGTACATTTATCTCTAGATCCGACTGGCACTTACAAAACAGAATTATCACTTCTCATTCAGAAGCTGAACTACAACATAAAAAATAAATTAAAATCTCTTATTCCTGAGAACACTAAAACAGCAACATTCTACACTATCCCAAAACTACATAAACTCTCCAAAATCATTTCAGAAAAACACCCTAACACCTCTTCATCCAACCCACAGCAATCTAAACAATCAAATAATGAAGAGATCTATAAAATTTCAAATACCCTTAAAATCACACCACCTAGCAGAAATAATATCAGGCATTGGTACCCTCACAGAATTTATATCTGGGTATATAGACAATATCCTAAAACCTTTATTGCCTGACATACCTAGTTATATTAGAGACACTACTGACTTTCTCAACAAATTACAAAACATAAAATTAGTCCAAGATGATAATATCCTTGTAATGATGGATGGTACGTCTCTGTACACGAACATTCCACATGTTGAAGGAGTATCAGCTTGCCGTGAGTTCCTTAGTAATAGCAAATTACCTAACAACCAAATTACAGATATAAGCAAATTAATAAATTTTCAATTTAACACATAATAATTTTAAATTCAACAACAAACACTATTTACAGATTAGTGGCACAGCAATGGGCACGAAAATGGCACCTAGTTATGTCAATATCTTTATGCACATTCTAGAAAGGAAGATACTAGACAATTCGGAATATAAACCATCACATCATGTTAGATATATTGATGACATTTTCTTATTATGGACTCATGGATTAGAAAAATTAAAAAGGTTTTTTTACTTTCAGCAACAACTTCCACAATACAATTAAATTTACAATGGAGTACACATACACATTCGTCCCTTTCTTAGACATCATGATAAAATTAAACAAACATAAAATTTCCACCAGTCTATACAACAAACCCACAAACCAACATAAATTCCTACACTTTAACAGTTGTTATCCCCTTAAATTAAAACATCTATCGTATACAGCTCATTTCCAAGAATCAAACGCATATGTTCAGATCATCCAGATGTTCTAAACAACATTAACAACCTAACAAAGCAATTTCTAAAATGTAAATACCCAATAAAAATAATCAAAGAAGCACTAAATAAAACCATCAACATAAATCATAACATACTTCTCACATACAAGAAAAGAAAAACCAACAACCGAATTCCCATATTTTTTAACCACAATCAATATTCCCACACACTTATTCAAAATTTAAAAAAACGATATAAAGAACCTCCAATCAAACAAAAAAATCAAAGACATTTTCGATAAACCACCCATAAATGCAATGAAACAAACACCCAACCTATCAGCTATCCTCACTTCTACCAAATATCTAAAAAATACAAACCTATCAGGGAATTTCAGATGTAACAAATCTCGTTGTTTAGTTTGCAAACATTTAGTAAACGATGCTGTATTTTCTCAACCCAGCACCAACATCAAATTGCACCCACGACGCCTCACCTGCGACAGCCCAAATATAATATATTTTCTCTTCTGTTCAATATGTCAAAATAGTAGATATATTGGTGAATCTGGAAACAGTTTTAGATTCCGTTTCAATAATCATAAACTAAGCATACGCCAAAACAACCCTTATTCACCCATAGCCCAACACTTCAATCAACCAGGACACACATTAGAAAACTGAAAATGTTTACTGAGGGATTCCTATTTTAGTTCTACATACTCTCGCAGAAAGAAAGAAAAATACTGGATTTTAAAATTAAATACATACTGGCTAGGGTTAAATAGGGACTTAGGTGTTTTGAATCTTTATAAATATTTCAATAGTTAAACAATTTTTAGATACACTTAAAAAACTTTCTTTAAAACAACATTTAAAAGAATGATTACAGATAGTTTTATGTTTACAAATGTTAAAAAACTCTATCGCCTTCTACGTCACGTGATGTAAACATCTCTCGACGAACGCTCTCGCGACGGACGCTTCTAGGTTAAATTTTAAAATCATTTGTTTCTCATGAAAGGCCGAGGTCGGTCTGAAATATCAAATATACATATAGTAATAGAAATAAATAAATACTGTCAAAAAATACATTTTTAAACTTACAATTTTTTAGTAGTTTTTCCTATATATATATATATATATATATATATATATATATCACTCTGATTTAGCACTCTGGACGAATTATAGACTTTGAAAAAACAGTAGCTACTCTACCATCTACGCATCGATCATTCAGTAATGAATTAGAGCACTCTCGTTACTGGCGTATGATGCATCATACGCTAAATGTCTGCCTCCTTCTACTGATCGCCCATAGCTCAGAGGTAGAATTGCTGAGTGACACCAATTCCGTCGGGTTTCAATCCTGGGTTAAAGCAATCGGATGTCTAACCCTACTGATAAGCTGCCATACAGCGAAACAGATCTGTCTACGGATGACTATATATATATATATATATATATATTACGACCTTGAATAAGTTCTCGCTCTTTTGAATCAGTTGGCTTTCTCAGAAGAGCGTGTCTGTAGTTTCAGATGGAAGTACTGTAAGCAAGCTAGATATTCTGTGTATGGGATTTCGCTGACATGTAAACCACTTTTATTTTCATAGCGTTAAACATATCAAATGTTGTGCCAAAATCTGTTTGTTTGCGATGATTATTAATGCGCTACTGTATTCAAAAGAAATGTACAGCTGAAACATAGACAATTCTTGTTGAGACTTTCGAAAACCATATTCTTTTGGAAACAACATGCAGTGACTGGCTTACAAGTTTAAAAAATAATGATTTTCATGTTGAAGACAAAGGCGTACTGAAAAGGTTTCATGACCAAAAATTTGATGAAGATTCATGTCATGCTCAAGCTGAAATTGCAGAATCGTTAGAGATGATCACCAAACAGTTTCGAAAGGCTTACAAGTATTAGAAATGCTTCCAAAGCAAAGTCATTTAGTGCCGCAAGAGATAAAGCCGAAAGCCGTCAAACGGTGTCTTGTCACGTGTTAACAGCTGATGCAGCAGAAAAAAGGGATGATTTTTGCATCGTATCGCAACTGACAATGAAAAGTGTATGCATTATGATAAGCCTAAGCAATTGAAGATTTTGGGGTAAGCCCAGCTATGCATGAACATCGAATATCCATGCTTCTGTTCTATATTTAGTGAGATCAATTGGGTGTAATTTATTATGAGTAGCTTAATCCGACCGAAACAATCACGCTGTCGACTACAATTGATGCATTTTAGCCAAGCATAAACAAACATCAGTTATACAAGCAGAGTCATTCTAAAATAATTTTTCACATGACAATGCGAGGCCACATGTTGGAAAATAGGTGACAAAACTGAGGCACACTTAAATGGGAAATCTAACCTCACCCGTCGTATTCACCAGACATTGACCTATGCAATTATCACTTGTTTCAATCGATAGCAGATGTTCTGTCTGAGAAGCACTTTCATTCTTATGAAGTTGCAAAAAAATGGGTCGACTCATGATTAGTCTATTTTTTCGGACGGGGAATTCAAATTTTACCAGATAGATGGGAAAAAGTGGTAGCTAGCCATGTACAATATTATCAGTGACATGTTCCTTGTAAATGAAATATTACTTTTCATGAAAAACCACCAAGAACTTATTCGAAGTCCTACAGACAACATGATAATTCTTTTAATACAGATCGTTATTATAAAGTAGAAAAAATTTTGTAGAGTGAGACTGCATTTCTTTATCTGGAAAAACATGCAAGATCCTACCTATTGTAAAAAAGTGATGATTCAAAAGTGTCTATCAGTGATTCTCAATTTGGAGTAATTTTGTAGTAGCACCTTGCGAAGACCTTTGATATATCAAAAGCTTTCTCACTTTGATGAATTCATTATAATGTACTTCTCTGGTTCTGCGTGTAGTGAAAGTAAGGAGATGATCTCTGGGCACAGAATAGCGAAACTCAAACTGCTTGTCAATAAGGATGTTGTTTCTGTGCAGGTAATCAACAATCATCGCGTAATTATGTAATACTACTCGGTAAAATCCTAAAGTGTCTTTGATGGAGAGATGCCAGAGTTGTGTAATCCAGCAGGCATTATTTTCAGTTCTTTTAATTAATAACTAAATTGGTTCCTTCCGGCTAAACTGCCATCTAACTCTTCAAAGTAGACTGTTCATCCTCTTCGTCAAGAAAAAAAAACCAGTAACATATATGAAGAAATCATCAGTGCGATACATTATTCCAAGCCGATTTTTGCCAGGAGACAGATGACAATCAAATAAGGAAAGTATTGAGGATGATCAATCAGTCTAAAGCCATATAGATGCAGATCAGCTACTGAAAACGAAAACCTATGGACTTAATCATAGATGAAACAATCTCGTTTGTCAACTGCGCTTTTGATCAGGTGTGAGAGGACATGGCACCCAATGAGCGGTATCCTTCAATATGCCAATGTCATTTTGAAGAATATTCTCAACTATCTCACGAGATATGCTAATAGCATTGGTTATGTGAGTTATAGCCAATTGACTCTTAACCATGAATATGTGGTGAACATTACTAATGTTTTCGTCGGTGGTGGCAGTTGTAGGACGTTCACACTTTGGGTTAGATTCAAATCTCCCACTTCTTCACCTCTATTAAGTCCCTAACTTTTGCACTCTTGATAAAGCTGGAGCAATATCCCCTAATGTAACAATCACGTCAGAATGATGTTACTTGACAACATCCCGATGTCAGCTTTTGTCCATTTTCAAGAGAAGTCGGTACTAGTTATTTCTGAAATCCTCCTTGAACACTCAAATGTCAGTTTGGCTAAAAAAAAAAAGCAAAAACAATACACTTATTAAAAGAAAGAGTTGAAACAGATTATACAGCTTTTAAATCACTACTTCATGAGTTTTCATGTGCAGTAATCGATCCTACTATATGATAACAAATTGCCTCACATATTTAGAAGAGACTGGAGGCAACAAAAGACAGATAATAATAAAATAGACGTCTTTAAGAAATTTAAAGACATAATCTATTTATTTGCGGATGTACGCCGTGGTGCAGTGGATATCGACTCGTAAGAACAAATCGGAATGCCAAGTTCGAATTCTAGTTGAATTCCTTGCATTCACTTACTCACAAATGCCTCTTTCTTCCAGTTATGGGTTAAATAACATGACAGATTGGATTCTATAACCTTGACTGACAACCAGTCTACCGCAGAAAGCAATGGCAACCTACTGCGAGATAACGTTCTGCCCAGTCAGTTATGTCTCTTTCAAGACATGATCGCCCAAGCGTGTATCACGTATGGAACTTATCTGAATCTTCAGTTGAAGTTCTGGACAAATTATGTGGAAAGAAGGCTTGGGCGTTTCAAATTCGTAGGACATAATGAAGCTAACATTAACAAAGAATATCATCTATTAATCTACCTAACAAGTTTGTGCAACTGAACTAAAAAAACAGGGTGTGGCATGGATATGAAAAAGACAAATATTATCACACTTACAACGAATAGGAAGTTGTGGAAGATCATAATCGCACACAGATCAAAGTAGAAGAAGAAGAATTTTTTTTGACTT
Organism: Ascarosepion bandense; assembly: GCA_037127315.1. NCBI lineage: Eukaryota > Metazoa > Mollusca > Cephalopoda > Sepiida > Sepiidae > Ascarosepion > Ascarosepion bandense. Next base: position 1,825,263 of record JBBBDQ010000214.1, read on the forward strand.
GGGTCATTCGCGCCGATTTTCATTAATTCCATTCACTGCTGATTAAAAGTAAAACTTATTCTTTGTCGATATAGTGCCCAATTGGCAGATAGGTCTCATTATTTTATATCGAAATATAAAGATTTAATCTACGTTCTATTCTAATATATTTTTCTCTCGCATTTTTCCCTGTGGAACTCTTTGTTTTCTAACTTTCCTATAAATTATGAGTGCCAATAATTTTAAATACATCGTCAATCACAATTTTCTGTTTTTGAATTCTGATCTTTTTTCAAACTAAGCTTTTCTCATTTTTTTCCTGTCTAAATAAACCCTGGCGTCCTAGTAACCTAGTCCATCACGTTTCTTTGGGTGAAATCCTTTTAAAAATATGTGTATACTGTTTTGTTTATATCGATTATATTAATTTAATATTAGTCACGTTTGTACGTTTACAATATTTCTTTTTATGACAAATGAACTAACACCGAGCCTGGAAATGCTAATAAATTCCTGGTATCTTGAATAAGATATTTTACCCAAATCTGTACTAAACTTCTGAATGACACTTTCACTTTAATTTTTAGGGTCTTTATATTTTTCATGCGTATCGTGAAATCAGCTGAAATTTTTGTCGAGTTAAATACTCACTGCGGCTGGGTTTGTCACGACGTAACATGACAGGTTTCCTTAACCGCTTTTCCTCGTCGTCTACTTTTTTATAAAATTAATACTCCTCGCGATGGTCGTCTTGCGTCGCAAGCGTGATCTCTTTGTCCAATTTTCCAACATGTATCAAGAAAAAGGAATCCTTTGAAGGATTCTGTGTGCCGATATTCAATGAGCACAAAATGAAGCATAAGAGAATCCCAATGTCGTGACCATCAAAAGGAGGCGTGACCCTAAATTGATTTTTCTTTGTATTCCAATAATGCAAAGGCACCATGAAAGCTGTATCATAGGAATATGCCGAAAACACATTCATAGTTTTAATCAATGTTTAATGCATTAGATTCAGGTCGCTTTCATTGGGGGTCAAGTGAGAGAAAACTTCTCAATACGCATGAGCTTATCAGTATTTGTAAATGTTTTGAATAATATCAACGTTCTTTGCGAGAACAAGAATATTTCCTCATTTGGCAAGAATCTTCGATAATGTATTAAAGTTTCTCAAAGTGATGAAAAAGCATCAAAATTTAATTCAGTTGTCTTGAGCCCAGATAATTCTTTATATGGTATTAAACTAAGACATAAAATAGGTTATACTAAAGATAGGTTCTCACAATATCCTAATTTTCTATAAAATCAAATCACATATCATAGCCTCTTTTTATTGCGACTTTAATTTAGATAAGAATGGCGTCGAATTCATTCAGATCGATGTTTAAAATGGTGAATGAGTGCTGTCGGTCTTAATGAGGAACATTCTTCTTTGACACTTATGAACTGGCACTACAGAATTAGAAATACGGAATCGTTCAAAATAATAGAAACTACTTCATTCGTAAACCTTGAAAATCGGCAACAACTAAAATGCTTATAACTCAAAGAGAAAGTAATATCGTTATCAACATATTGACGTTCCACACTGCTATAAACAAAATGTTGGAAACGAATATTGGAGCATGCAATAAGAGTTACTGTACATAGTTACCCGAATAATTGTTGAAAGAGGAGAGATATAAACTGAAATCAAAAGTAGCAGAGACTGTAAGTTTAATGAAGGCCGAATGTTTTCTGATATTACGATGACTATTGGTATTTCTTCTTCTATGTGCACTGTCCCTTCAGGGCGTAGGCGATCATGGTCCTCCACATCTCCTTATCCCTTGTAGCTCTTGACACCTTTCTCTTGTTATCCTGCTCAACGCCGCTAGACCATCCATCTTCTCAAGTCAATCAAGTATGTCATGCGATGTTTCCCTTGTTTCTCTTTCCTTCTCTGCGTCTCGTGAGCATCAGATCCTCCATTTTCATTACATGTCTCAGAAACTTCAGTTGGCTTTTCCTGATGTCAAATATCTAAAAACTTTTGTTTCGTAAGCTTCTCGCTAGGTTTTTGATTATTCTCACAAATGTGTTTTGTTTGCAATATTCTTAGCATCTCAGTATCGAGTTCAATCACTAGGCTAGTGCTTAACTAATTGTGATCAGGATTAGCAATAACTATGAAGTAAAAACAAAACTATCCGTATATTTATATTTAAAATAACAATCGTTCGTCGTTTATTCATCACACCGAGATGGTGCATAGGGCAGCAACTTTTTGTTGCTGTTTCTGTAACAAACTGATTTTTACGGGACAGGGATGTTAGCCCTGCACCCAACCCCCAAACCTGGAGGACTGGTGGACCATTTTTGGTCTTTACGTTTACAGCATCTGGTATTCCCAAATGATCACCAATTTAAGGACCAGGCTCGATGTTACTTCACTTCGGTGATCGGACGGGAACCGGTGTATTCAACACAATATAACCGTAGACAATAACAATATTATATTTTAATTAGATTAAATAAAGTGAACATGTTCAGACATTCACTGAGGCTAAGATGGGTCGACAAAAACTTAAAGATAGCCGGAGGGTACAACTGCTAAAAGGTTCTGATAATACCAACAAATTATAAGATATTAGTACGATAATAAATAATACATACTGATTCCCTAACATTCAAGTAAATCATTCTTCCGTATCGTTGCAAATATTTATTATAACTCGCATACTACCCGTCAGAAATACGATAGGAGTTACGAGTAGACCGGCAGATATGCTTAGAATATGTCACTTCCTATTCATCCGTCTAGGAGTAAAATGTAAATTTTTACAAAAATAGAATATTTACTAATATGAAATAATATACGCCAGTTTCTAAAGTAAGATCATTTTCTGAATCTTCTGCGTGATTAAACAGGAATGTTTCAGCCTGCCGACATTTCAAAATAGCTTTATCCTTTTTGTTTAGGGCATAAATCCCTTTTATAATTTGTCGTTTCTCCTTTATGCTAACATTTAAATTTTGGTGTCTGTTCTTCTATATTTCATAATATATAATTTTCCATGGGAATCTAAAATTATAGAATTTAACAACAGTAATAACGTAATAAATACAAAACAAATTAAATTATTTCGAACTTTCTGTATTCTAGCAATTTCAAAAAACCTGATAATTCAATATATCTCAGGAACGCTTTTCATGAACGGACGCCTTTTGTAAAAAATCTGTAGGCATTTTACAGTGCTGCTAACAGTTAAATAACTCAAAATGTTATTGTTATATTTTTGGGTATTCAAAGGCTCTACTAAAGGGAATTTAAATCAGAACACTTATGTACGAAAGGAAAAGGATGTTCAATTTACTCTCTCACACACAGACACACACACACACACACACACACATTGAAAAACGGTAGCTACTCTGCCGTGTACGCATCGCTCATTCAGTAAAATAGATTAGCGCACATATAATGATAATATATGCGCTAAAATGTCTGCCTTCTTCCACCGAACGCCCATAGCCCAGAGGTTGAATCGCCGATTGACGCCAATTCGGTCGGGTTTCAATTCTGGTTTAAAAAGCAATCGGAGTCTAACCGTACTGATGAGCTGTGATACAGCGAAACAGATCTGTCTGTGGATGACAACACACACACACACACACACACACACACACACACATACACACACACATATATATATATATATATATATATATATATATATATATATATTATTTATGCTAAAATGATTATGCTAAAATGAAAATAACACTGATGTAAAATTATAACAGATAAATTTACGAAAATTACACAAGAATAAAGTTAAATACTAATAAAAAGTATTTTTTCAATAAAATCTTCACAACCTCTAGACTACTTCAGAATCTACTTCACTTCAGAATATCCTTCACTTAGAACACTATGATGTTTTCTGGATACATCATACCTACAATTCGAATATTCTGCCCTCTCCAATGTTGACACCTAAAAACTCTGAAAGATACGTATTACATCATCCAGCGCGAATTCCAAGCAGAATATCATGCCGTTTTCAACATTCGCGTGTACTGAATTGCGATATGACGAACTTTTTTTTCCTCCACAGTACCCGATTCTCCGCCCCAACACTACAGCAGGTATTATTACCCACGTTAGCGTGTATGCCCGGACACTTTCTGCTACATCGGACTCCAAGAACGAGTTTTTAGACAAACTTACAGTCATCATCATCAGCATCCTAAACAAAGAAGAGCTTTTCCCTTCGGCTACTTCAATGCCAGAGTGGATGTTGATCGCGTCTTGTGGCCCTAGTGCCTTGGAGAGTTTGATGTCTGCAAGATGAAGAACAACTGCCAGAGACTTCTCGAGCTATACAAATACCACAACCTCTGCATAGCCAACTACCTTTTCAAGAACAAGCCCCAATACAAGGTCTCTTGGCGACACCCACGCTTATTGCCACCAGTTGGATTTAATCCTTGTCAGACGAACAGCCATTATGAACGTCTTTCACAGTCTCTCTTATCCCAGCTCGGACTGTGACATAGACCCCTCCCTAGTGTGCTGCAAGATCAAGATACAATCGAATAGGTTACAGCATGTCAAGAAGCAAGGGAATCCTCGCATTGATGTCAAAAATTTTAGATAAACTCGTTGAGCAGTTTGCTAAGAAATTTGAGAGGGAAATATAAACCTAACAAATCTGGGACTGCCACAGAGAAGTGGCCTACTTTACGAGACATCATTCATCGCACTGCCTTGGCCATCTTTGAGAGAAAGACCTCGAAGCCACATGACTGGTTTGAGTCAAAGTCCACCGCAATGACTCCCGTCCATAAAATCAATCGCGCCGCTCTACCGGAGTAGTATCTGTTACCTAGCAAGAGAATCCTTCAAATCCTTCGGACTGCCAGGAGCAAAGCTCATCAGACTGCTAGACGCTGCGTCAACGAGTACTGACCAGAGCTCAGTGAAAATGTTCAGACAGCAGGAATGAGAGTGAATATCAGAGGAATGAATGATGGTATCAAGACAGCAATTGAACCAGTTCAGAACAACACAGCTCCCTTCAAATCCACCACTGGGGTAAGACAAAAAACAAATGGTGGGTAAAGCACTTTTTTAACCTCTACTCTCAACAGAATATTGTGGCCTGTTCAGCCATTAATGCCATTGAGTGCTTACCTGTCGTGGAAGAGCTCGACCCTGAGCCGACGATAGAGAAACTCACCGATGCCATCGACAGCTTGACCACAGGGTAAGCTTCAGGCAGTGATGGAATTCCTTCTGATCTTATCAAGCACTGCAAGACTATTCTACTGATTCCTCTGCACGAAGTCTTCTGTCATTTCGGGAAAGAATGTGCTGTACAAGTCTCTACAATTATCAATCTCTACATGAACAAAGTTGATCGAAGCGACTACAGCAATTACAGAGTCATCTCTCTACTCTGTGTCGTGGGCAAAGTCTTTGCTCGGGTGATCTTGTTCCCTCTGCAGAAACTTGCCGAACATGTTTGCCTAGAACCGCAGTGCGCCTTTCGGTCAAGAGTAGACATGATCTTCTCGCTCCACCAACTCCGGGAGAAATGCAGAGAAAAACAGATTCCTTTGTACTTAACTTTCATCGATCTGACCAAGGCGTTTGCCCTCGTTAGTAGGGGAGGCCTCGTCAGAATCCTGTCCAAGATTGGCTGCCCACCCAATCTGCAAAACTTGATTGAGTCCTACCATAGCGATATGCGGGGTACTGTGCATTTCAACGGTAACATTTCGGAGGTCTTCAACATTTTCAGAGGAGTCAAATAGTGTTGTGTCCTCGCTCCCACTTTCTCTGGAATCTTCTTAGCGCTATTTCTGAAACACGAATTCGATACAATATGGAAAGAGATTTACCTACATACAAGATCAGATTGCAGGCTTTTCAATATCGCCCGTCTCAGAGCCAAGAAAGAAGTACAAAAGTTTTTATCAGAGACATCTTGCTTGCTAATTATACAGCATTAGCCCCCCCCCCCCCGTAACCCACCCAACGTTAATTTCAGTCACTGATGAATTATTTCTCTTAGGCATGCAGAGACTTTGGGCTGACCATTAGCCTGAGAAAAAAAAATTGTCCTTGGTCAAGGTACCACAGCACCACCGGTCATCAACATTAATGACTATGAGCTGAATGTGATCATCAGTTTACCTACCTTGGCTCTACTGTCACTGTCAACCTCTCATGGACATAGACCTCGACAAGAGAATTTGAAATACAGCCACAGACCTTGCGCGCCCCACAACATGTGTTTGGACGAACTCCACGCTGACAGTGAATACAAAGATGGCAGTGTACAACGTCTGTGTCATCGGCACACTGCTATATGGTAGCGAGACATCAACCACGTAGGCCAGGTAAGAGAAGAATCTGAACATTTTCCACGTTAGAAGTATCCGACGCATATTGGGAATCCCACTGCAAGACAGGGTGCCCAACACTGAGGTACATCACTGAGGTCTTATCTCGCGCGGGTCTGCCCACCATGTCTACACCACTTAAACAGCGCAGACTCCGGTGGGTAGACCATGTCCACCGCATGCCAGACAGTATCATTGAAAATGATTTACTGTAAAGAGAGCTGGCCTCAAGAAGAAACCTACTGGGCAGCCACACCTGCGGTATGGTGACATCATAAAACGAGATATGAATGTTGTGGGTATCAAAACGGAGCCATGGAAGAGTGTAGCAGTCAAGCGGTCTAAATAGTTTGGGAGGGGACCCTGGCCCAACGACTCAAATCAAGGGAGGAGCAACTAACACAAGTCGACATGGAGAGGCGGGTTAGCAGAAAGCAAAGTCACAGCTCCGATAGACCAGATTCTAATCATAAATTCATCCTTTGCAAAAAAAAAAAACTGTCACTTCCGCATCGGCTTCTACAGTGACAGACGCCGATGCTCCAGTCAAATAACAACTAGGCTGCTAACCATGGTCAACCATGACCGACAAAGGCCTTCTACTTCTAATACCCAACTGACCCTACTGTGCAGTCAACAAAATAAAAAAAACTGACTGAAATTAAATTATGGCAATATATATATATATATATATATATATATATATATATATATATATATATATATTAAAAACCGAAATAGAATCAAGTAGCAGGACCAGGTGAGATTTGGAAATGTTAACGCCCTTTGAAGATTTTGGCATAGACCAGCTCATAGAAATAATAAACGAAATCTACAACAGCGGCAACATACCGGAGGGCCTAAGCAGATCAATCTTCATAACACTACCTAATAAGCAAAGGAATGCGAACTCCACCGAACAAGCAGTTTAACAAGCCACATAAAACGCATCATTGGGATTCTGATGAAAAGGGCGCGCAGCAGTATTGTCCCTTACATAGAACAAAAATGTGTGGCCTTGTTAAAGATAAGGGAACAAGGAATGTGATATTCATGCTCAGAATACTATCTGAAAGAAGAATAGAAATGCAGAAGGAAATATGTCTCTGCTTTATAGACCACAAAAGATTTGAAAGAGATGCACGACAACTTCGACATTTTCAGAAAATGCTTAAGCATAATCAAGACTATCTCTTGGCAGCAAACTGCTTGCGTACGGATAGGAAGTAAATTCATCAGGTATACAAATATAGAAAAGGGCGTAAGACAAGGATGTGTTCTCTCACCGGATCTATTCCACATATACAGCAAAAGAATACCGAAAGAAAAAAAAAACTCTTGCCAGGATTAGTCATTGGTGGATACATTCTCAACAACATAAGATTCCCAGATGATGCAGTGTTGAAATCAGACATGGAAAGAAAATGCAGGACCTCCTAGAGAATGTAACGAGAGAAAGCGAAAAGAAAGGACAAAGCAAAACCTTCAAGCAAACCGAATGTACGATTATCAGCCAAAAAAAAATGAAAATAAAATGACAACTACAGGTCGAAGAAACTAAAATAAAACATGTAAAGACATTTTAATAGATGGGAAATGTGCTGACAGGTGATGAAAAATGTGATGTTATGATTCAAAGACGCATTGGCATGGCCAATGTTGCATATCAAAAGCTAAGCAGAGTACTCAAAAACAGGAAAATCTCATTGGAAATAAAAAAGAGATTGGTGGATTGCTATGTGTTGTCTCTACTTCAGTGAATGTTGAACGATCTCTTCAATAATGAAGAGGAGGCTGAGGCAGCGGAAATGTGTTCTACATAAAGATCCTGAAGATATGTTGGACTGAGCACGTGTGCAACAATGAGGTGTTAGAGAAGATTTGAAACAAGTACAAACTCATAAGAAAAGACAGATGACATGTAATGAGGAAGGAGGGCTTGGAGAATTTAATACTCACAGGACGGATAGAGGGAGAGAAGGACAGATCAAAGCAGCGCAAAACCTAATTGATAGGACTGAGCAAATGAATGGAGGAGAGGGGTTTGGGAGGGAGGCCAAGAATGAGAAATTTTTAAAACGACAAGGGAGAACGCCAACTGGAAGTTCATGATCACCTACGTTCTGAAGGGACCCGGCATATGAAGACAATATATATATATATATATATATATATATATATATATATATATGTACTGTGTGTGTGTGTGTATGTGTGTGTGTGGACAATCCTGCATAACTTTAGATAACTGTAGGCATAAATGCACCATCGCTATTTATCTTTACAAAGAGCATGATGTTGAATGGATATATCATGTAAGCCTTTTCATGTCTTCTGTCCTCAGATTGACACACAAACTCACTGAAATATCCGTATGAAAGATTCCAACGCGAATGCCAAGAATTACAGCATGCTGATTCTAAATTTCTGGTGGAATGTACTGTGTTCTTTTTCTTACAGACGTTGCCCAACTGTCCCTACTATACTGAGAATTCGCCATAAACAATAATACTCAAAGCGCAAGCGCGAAAATTTTAAAAAAATATATAAAATGGATACAATTTATTAATCGCACCCATTTTCTTCGGATTAAAATTGTGAATACATTGTTCAATTTCATTGTTTTCTTTTCCTTTTCTTTTTATTCTATATTCGAATATCAGAGTCATTATAAAAAATTGCGATGATCAGTAAATTATTAAGTGTTAAACAAATCGATTCTAGTCACTACATAGATACGTGACTGGTAAGAAACTGGTATGAACATCATCCAGTCCCGGTTGAAGAGGTAGAACCTGTATGAATTTTATGGGAATTTACAATACACACAGACAGAACACTCAAAGCTACTTGCCCAGACGTCATGTGCAAAAACAACATGGTTAGTATTATTGAAACGACAGTCTCTGCAGACGGTAATATATATTTGATGATCTTTATGAAAAAAAACTATTGAAATACATACATATTGAAGTGAAAATCTTAAAATTTTCGCACATGCGGGCTTCAATAATTCCAACTGTAATTGAAAAATTTCTGTAAAATGGGTGCGATCTCATTTTTATGTAAAAAGAAAGTTTTTAAAAAATTGATCAGTGGTAAATATCATAAAGACATTTCTGATCTTAGGTCACTGTTTGCATCCGAGAAGTAAATGTATATACAATACAAATCAAAGGAAATATGGCCATTAATAGCCTTGCAATCCCACTTGTCCAATATAGCTTTAACATCTTAAACTGGACTCTAAACGACATCAGGCGAATGGATGCTAAAACAAGAAAGCTTCTTTCTAAGCATAAGATGCATCATCCAAAGGCTGATGTAGACCGTCTATACATACCCCGTAAAGAAGGTGGAAGAGGTCTTATTCAGCTGGAATTGTCATACAAGACAACAACTATTGGCTTACTAACATACATAGAAACAACAAAGGATTGGATGATACAATTAGTAAGGCAACATGAAGAAAGAAAGAAAAAATATTCAATAACAAAAGAAGGCAGTAAATACAAACAAGATTTACAGTTAGTAGATTCTGTAGAAAAGCAAAACAGAAGCCAAGAACCAACTATTGCGGCAAAAAGTATGAAATTGAAAGCCAAAGATAAAGCTCTTGAACAGATGAAACAGCGCTGGCAAGACAAACCTCTGCATGGCCAATATCCAGTACGTGCCAATAAATCCAATGTTGACAAAGTTAATACTCATCGATGGTTACGTGCATCTGGATTAAAGTCTGAAACTGAAGGCTTTATTCTTGCAGCACAAGACCAAAGTCTTTTCACAAGAAACTTTCAGGCAAATATTATGCATAATAATATGGATCCAAAATGCAGGTTTTGTGATAAAGACCAAGAAACAATAGACCACCTAATCTCAGGCTGTTCTGTGCTTGCCCCAAATGAATATAAAAATCGCCACGATAGAGTTGGGCAATATTTACATTGGACAATATGCAAACATTATGGAAAAGCTGTAAACAAACACTGGTATGAACATCACCCAGCACCGGTTACAGAAATAGAAGATGTAAACATTCTATGGGATTACATCATCTACACAGACAGAAAAATTGAAGCAAACAGGCCAGACATTATTGTTAAAAACCAGAAGGAGAAAACTTGTCTATTAATTGATATGGCTTGTCCAGCGGATTGTAACATAGCAATCAAGGAATTTGAAAAACTGTCAAAATATAAAGACCTGGAAATTGAAATGGAAAAAAAATGTGGAAATTGAAAACAAGAGTTGTGCCAGTGATAGTAGGTGCACTTGGAATGATAAAAAATGGAACAAAACAACACATTGAAAGAATCCCTGGAAACCCCAGCTTAAGAGATATACAAAAAATTGTCTTATTAAGTACAGCCCACACACTAAGGAAAACTTTATCTATGTAATGCTGGGGATGATAGGGAAGATAGAAAAACATGAAATGGTGCCATAACAACACGCCACTACCTGCCTTAGGTCTCCCCGCAGACTTGGTTGGTAGTGAGACCAAAGCAGAAATCGAAATATGATGAAAAATGACATAATAATAATAATGCATTTGTTGTGTGTTAGGAATAAGATCTTTTGATAAGGAATGCTTTTCCTGTCTCAAACTATTCAAGCATTTTTTTTCCAAAATGTTAATTGGAAAATATGAAACCATTTCTGACCCAAGGTCTCTGTTTGGAATCAGGAAAGAAATGTGTATGCAATAGAAATTCAGGAAAATAAATAATAATAATAATAATAATAATAATAATAATAATAATAATAAACAAACACTGGTATGAACAACATGCAGCTTCGGTTACAGAAATATAAGATGTCACCATTCTATGGGATTACACCATCTACACAGACAAAAACATTGAAGCAAATAGGCCGGACATTATTGTTAAAAACCAGAAAGAAAAACTTGCCTAGTAATTGATATGGCTTGTCCAGTGGATTGTAACATAGCAAAAAAGGAATTCGAAAAACTGTCAAAATATAAAGACTTGGAAATTGAAATAGAAAAAATGTGAAAATTGAAAACAAGAATCGTGCCAGTGATAGCAGGTGCACTTTGAATGATAAAAAATGAAACAAACCAACACATTGAAAGAATCTCTGGAAACCCCAGTTTAAGAGATATACAAAAATTGTCTTGTTAAGTACAGCCTACACACTAAGTAGAACATTGTCTATGTAACGCTAGGGATGTTAGAGGAGATAGAAAAATATGAAATGGAGCCATAACAACAAACCACGACCTGCCTTAGTTCTTCACGCAAACTTGGTAGGTAGTGCGACCATAGCAGAATTGGAAATATGATGGAAAATGACTACATAATAATAATAATAATAATAATAATAATATGCAACTTTTTACACACGGAGTCTAATATGACGTAACCCAATGTACTTCAGACTGGTTTGAATTTGGAATTTTAACATCTCCAAGACCGATTGTTTCTCAAGCCTATAGAACCTACTCAGATGAAACTTTATCTGTGTGTTTGTGTCTGTGTGTGTGTGTGTGTGTGTGTGTGTGTATCCGTTACCTATAGACTCCGAAACGGCTGAACCGATTTTCTTGAAAATTTACACAGGTGTACTATAAGCGTCTGTGAGTGTTCTTAGCTAGGTTTTGTGTCGAGGTACCCACGATAAATATCGAAAATCGAAAATCGAAAAAAATTGCGTTATAGCAGGAATGGTACGATTTTAATCAAATTTGATACACTCATACACAAAGACATAAGAAACAATATTCAAAAGTTTCAATGTTGCAGTTCTTACAATAGAGGCAGAAAATCGATAATATATATATATGTATATATATAAAAGGCAAGATATTTGTGTGTGTGTTTGTTTATCTGTCTGTATGTCCTTTATACAAATACACAATTTTTATCCGATTCTCCCCAAACTTCACACAAATATCCTTTAGGCTGAGTCTGAGCTCCAAGAACATGGATTAATTTTAAAGCTTTCATTACACCCGAGCAACGCCGGGCTATACTGCTAGTTTATTCCTATTATCGGTTTCAGATTAATCGGATATCTTTTTTTCAGAAATACTCACTGGAAACAAAAAACTGGATTGCTTTATGATATCTGTCCTTCGGTGTGGAAGTGAATGTTGGACGATCACATCAAGGATGAAGGAGAAGCTTGAGGCAGCAGAAATGTGGTTTTACAAAAGTATATACTTACGGCCTATCACGTTTAATACACTGGTTCTCGCTCGATCACCGAATTTAAGCAACGTTGAGCCTGGTCAGTACTTAGATGGGTGACCGCTTGGGAATACCAGCTGCTGTAAGTGTATAGTGACGGATGTGCGTTGTGGTGCAGTGGAGATCGGCTCGGAAAGAGAAATCAGTGAGCTAAGTTCGAATTCCAGTTGAAGACCCTGCATTCACTTAAGCACTGGTACCATTGAGAAAGGTATTAATCCCTCTCTTCCCTCCAGTTATGGGATAAATAACAAGGGTAGGACTTGGGGACCCTGCCCTTAAAAACAAATCCCAATGAATCTTGATACTCGAAAAGAAAAAAAAGTATTACTAGACACAAAATCTTATATATAACAACAATAAATTGTTGAAACAAAAAGGTATTACCAGTAATAAATAAATAAAGTTTAGCTGGCGATAAATGACCCGCCGAGGTTGATTTGCCATAAAAACAAAACAGCCAACCAACCAACAAAAAATACCATAGACTGAGCACCTGTGCAGTGATGAGGTTTTGAAGAGGATCGAAACCAGTAGAAAATACTCTTTGGACGTTGGCACGAAAGACTAAAAAGCAATAGTTGTTTCCAGTTAAAGCGAAACAGTAGACTGAAAGAAAAATGAATGAATGTCAGTCAAATTTTATTTTACTTGGTATCGAGGAAATGGTATCATGACTGAGACTAAGAACTACAATTATACATACTTAGAGCCAAATCCGAAGCAAAAACTAAATTAAAAGGGCTGAAAAAAATACAGACATACAAGCAGACAAACAGACACACACACAAACATCTTGCCTTATATATATATATATATATATATATATATATATATATATATATATATATTATGGACTCTCCCGTCGATTTCGACGTATGAGGTTCAGACAACTTATATTTATAAAATTCATTTATGTTTTTACCTCTGATGACTTTGTGTGGGTGTCTGACGGCTTATCATAAATTCATTATGAAAAACCTCACACTTTCCTGTAAGAAGTCCACTGGCGATGGATTGAAAGCGACGGGGACAGGTGAAGGATATCACTGGAAGTCCTCAGTTGGATCTCTGCACAGTGGTGGCTGATGGTAGATGGTCGTTCTAGCACAAACCTGTGAGCAATTGTACTGTTCGTGTTCTCCATCAGTGACAAAGCAGCCCTATTTAGGGATAGCACTGCTTTCCCCAGGCCGGGGAGGGGGCTATAAAAGGAGCCCTAAAAATTGCTTGCTCACCACTGAACTTGGCAGCCAGCTGCAGCTGTCTGGTTTACCAGTTTGCGCAGTCAGAACAATAGAATACGACAAAACCCCTCAAACAAAGAATCTCTTAATAGGGTGTTGGAATGTCCGTACCCTACAGGATAATGATGCTGCACCTGAACGCTGGACTGCCCTTGTCTCTATTGAGTTAATGAAGTATGATGTTGACATTGCTGTCTTATGCAAAACTCGCTTACCTGGTAGTTCTCAACTTCGAGAGGAAAAAGGAGGATATGACTTCTTTTGGTCAGGAAAGGGAGAAAATGAACCCCATCAATCTGGCGTTGGTTTTGCCATTAAGTCCAAGCTCGCACATTCCTTATCGTCTTTGCCTAAAGGCGTGTCTGATCGTGTAGCAATTCTTTCCCTAGAATTAGACGGAACACCAGGGTGACATTAGTTAGTTGTTACGCCCCAACATTGGCTAGTTCAGATCAAGAGAAGGATGGCATTTATGATACCCTTCGCGAAGTCATCTCCAAAGTTCGACATCAGGATAAACTCATTTTTGCTGGTGATTTCAATGCACGTGTTGGTAGTGATCATTTGTCTTGGATTGGTGTTCTCGGTAGACATGGTTTAGGTAAGTTAAATGAAAGTGGTGTACGACTTCTTACAATTTGTAGGGAGTTTGACCTCTGCATTACCAATACCTTATTCCAACAACCTGTACACCGGAAGACCACATGGATGCATCCTCGTTCGAAAGACTGGCATCTTATTGACTTCGTCATAACTAATCGGAAGGATATCAATGACTTCAAAATCACTCGTTCCTTCCACACGTCTTGCTATCTTTCGGATCATGCCATTCTCAGAAGTAAGCTCTCGTTGCACGTGCGGAGGCACAGAGTTACAAGATCGACAGTTCCCAAACACATCAATGTGCGTCCTCTTAAATCCAGGGAAAAGAAAACCGAGCTCTCCAATAAGCTTGTCGAGAACCTTGAGGCTGTTGATGTAACTGATGATATCGAATCTTCTTGGAAAGCATTGCGAGAAGCGATTCACTCTGCAACAGTGGAGGTCCTAGGGATACCACGAAGAAAACATCAGGATTGGTTTGACGAAAGTAATGATGAAGTAAAAGCAATGATCAACCAAATGCACTCTTCTCACAAATGTTGGATCGAGGACAAAAACTCAGCAGTGAAGCATGTGGTTTACAGGAAGTGTAAAGGTGAGGTGCAACGTGCTCTCCGAGCTATGAAAGAACGCTGGTGGTACTATAAGGCAATTGAACTGCAGGAAGCTGCTGACAGCAAGAACACGAAAGCCTTCTATGATGGTCTGAAAGAGGTGTTTGGTCCTCAAAAAAGCGGTACTTCTCCCTTAAGCACAGCTGACGGAGAGGCATTTCTTACTGACAAATCGGATTGGAAGGAGCACTTTGAAACTGTCTTAAACACCTCATCTGTCATTGACAATGATGTCATATCTTCTATTCCCGAGAATCCAGATATTCCAGAATTGTCATTGGAACCTGCTTATCAGGAGGTATGGGAAGCCATCAAGCAAATTGCTTCTGGCAAGTCCCCATCACCAAAGGACCCAATTCCACCTGAAGTGTATAAGTATGGTGGGCATGCGTTGGTGAAAAAGCTCCATGCTCTTTTTGTGAAGATATGGAAAGCAGGTCGAGTTCCACAGGACTACAAAGATGCCTGCATCAAACATCTTTACAAGAATAAGGGAGTTAAGAATGTTTGTTACAGCCATCGTGGGATATCTCTGCTTTCGATTGCAGGAAAGATTCTGGCTTCGCTCATCTTGAACAGGATCATCAAACATCTCGTTGATAAGGTGTATCCTGAATCCCAGTGTGGTTTTCGATCGGGTCGCGGCACCATTGATATGATCTTTTCCCTTCGCCAAGTGGCAGAAAAGGTCCGGGAGAAAAATCAGGAATTGTACATGGTGTTTGTTGAACTGACAAAAACCTTTGACACTGTGAATCGCGACGCTCTTTGGCAGGTTTTGGGGAAGCTTGGTATTCCGGAGAACATGCTAAATGGGATCGTTTCATTTCACGAGGGAATGAAGGCCAATGTTGTCTCAGATGGCATGATATCTGATCCCTTCGATGTTACAAACGGGACCAAGTAAGGATGTGCAATGGCACCAGTTCTCTTTGCACTTTTCTTTTCTTTCATGCTGAAACATGCATTTAGTGACATGGACACTGGCGTCAAGTTTCAATTTCGGTCATCCGGTGGCTTATTTAACCATCAACGGTTTAAAGCCAAAACTCTTCTCCGCACCGAAATTATTCGCGATTTGCTCTTCGCCGACGATGCTGCTCTGGTATCCACATCCTTCGAAGAAGCCCAGGCTCTTTTGATCGTTTTTCTGCCGCATACAAAGCCTTTGGATTGACAATTAGCATAAAAAAGACTGAGATAGTACACCAACCACACCCTACTCCGAAACAAGTTGAAGGTGTAAGGCAAAATCCACCTGAGTATAGATTTCCTGAGCGTAAACTGAAAGTCGACGGTCATGATATGTCAAGTCCTTTCCTTACCTCGGTAGCAAGGTGAACCAAAGAGGTTCTCTTGACGATGAAATTGTTCACAGAATTGCTAAAGCCACTTGTGCCTTTGGAAATCTTCGTCGTCGCTTGTGGGATGAAAGGGGTATTCGACTAGACACAAAACTTCTTGTTAACTGTGCTGTTGTTCTTTCCATTCTTCTTTACGGCTCTGAATCGTGGACTCCGTTCAGACATCACATTCATCAGTTAGACGTATTTCACAAAAGCTGATATATATATATATATATATATATATTATTATCGATTTTCTGCACTATTGTAAGAACTGCAACCTGAATATCGTTTCTTATGTTTTTGTCTATGAGTGTATCAAATTTGATTAAAATCGGACCACTTTTTCTATAACCCGATTTTTTCGATTATAGATTTTCGATATTTATCGGGGGTACCTCAACACAAAACCTAGCTAAGAACACTCGCAGATGCTTATTGTACAACTGTGTAAATTTTCAAGAAAATCGGTTCAGCCGTTTCGGAGTCTATATATTACGGACACACACACAGACACACACACAGACACACACAGACACACACATACAGGCAAAGTCCCATTTATAAATAACTTTAAATTAGATTAGATTTAGATATTATAATTTCGTTTTATTTTGAACATTTATTTGCTCTCTCTCACTCTCTCTCTCTCTCTCTCTATATATATATATATATATCACACAAACACACACACCCACACACATACACACTCTCTCTCTCTCTATCACACAAACACACACACACACACACACACACACCTCTCTCTCTCTCTCTCTCTCTCTCTATCTCTCTCTCTCTCTCTATTTTCCATTCTATGTCCTTCTTCATATGGAATATCTACCCTGCGTATATTTCTAATGATACTCTTCAGTAAGATATTTTGATATCAAGAACTAGTTGAAACTTTAACGGCAACTGTTTACATATATATGAAAATGGAATCAACATGAAGTTTGTCGAGTTGCTGTCAAGGTTTTAACTCCAGTTTCTGTAATGTTTGACACTTTATTCTCAGTTATCATATATCGGGGATGCTATACACTCAAGGTATATTTCGGTATGCAAAAGCACTTTTTTAAAATCGATTGAAGAGAGTAATGTAGCCTATGTATGGACAAGACAGTGAAAAGCTAATAATAATTTTAATTTTTTTTTAAATATCGTTAAAGAAGTTCTTTCGCGTACAAAAGTGGAATTTAAATCGATTGATGATAATAAGTTAGTCTAGCTATGAATAAACCAGTGAAATATATTAATAAATTGATTATTTTTTACTATTTGTTAGCGATTGATTTAATTGAAGACACGAAAAACAACCAATTTAATAAAATATATATTGTATTTTTTTAGTAGATAAGAAGTGTTTTTTTTTAATTTTTTTTTAATTTTCAATTGTAAATATCAGTAAAAAACAGACACGTATCCATATTAGGAATATATTATTCATGGTTAATCGCAAGTAACATATTACTGGATGTTGCATTTCAATGAGCCGATTGTGACTTTTCGGAAAGATAATCATATATTCTTAATTGTATTTAATGGCCGAGGAAAAAAGTTAATAATATGGCAATTAAGAGATGTTTTCCGTGGTATGCTTTGGATTATTCAAATTTGAATATCCGAAATATCATGATTTATAATGACGCAATCACAACTGACATTTCTTTGACAGACAAATATTATATCTCATGTCCTAAATAAGATGACGGAGATATTTCAAAGTAATTATTGCATGAGCAAATACTGAAATACACATGTATTAAAAAATGTTTTGAAAGATTCTTTTTCAGAACATATCCAGTTCATTTACACTATTTATATTCTGACTATTATCCTTATCTTTGTTGTTGTTATCACGACGCTTTGGTCGTTGTAATCTACTAGCATATAAATTCTCTTTGAGAAACTTGCATGCTTATATTTCCTTTTTTTCATCTTTTCTGTTTTCTTCCGTGTATTAATATGATTGTGAATTGTCGGTGCAGTGGATATCGGCTCGAAACGAGAATTCAAAGAGCCGAGTTCGAATTCCAATTGAATTAATTACATTCATTTACGCTCAAATACTATTAAAAGGGTATTAATCCTTTTCTACCCTCCAGCTATGGTTAAATAACAGGGCAGATTGAGTTCCATAGACTTGGTAATCTACTAGTCTACTGCAGAAAATAATGGCAAATTACTGCGGGGAAAACTTCTCCCAAGTGAATCATGTCTCTCTGGAGACATAATCTCCCAAAGGTATATCACTTATGTGACTGATTAATGTGTTACTATATAACGGGTATATTCATTACTATAATGGCGTCTTTGTCTATATTTCTGAGAAGAGGTAGTATTTAGAGTATTTAAGTTATTCGGACTGTTGTTCTCGTCTTTGTTGCTATTTGTATGACGTTTCGGCCGTTGTACGCTCCCACCTTCCTCAGGGTTAGAGGGTGATAACTCATGACTACCAGAAAAAGCTCTAAGCAAGGAAGTAGAATGATATACCCAGTCATTGTAATAATGGGTTCGGTTTGAACTTCCTAACACCTGCAGAAGGCCGGAGCATACAACGGCCAAAACGTCGTACAAATGGCAACAAAGATGAGGACAATAGTCCGAATAATGTAAATACTGTATAATTGGGTCTAGTCTTTCTTGCCTAGCACCCACATTAGCCGTTTTCTTCTCATTTTGAGTACTTTAAGCGGACAAATAGTTCTACTTTTCGATTGAAATTTTAAAATAATTGCATTAAAACTATTTTTCAGAAATGTAGATTTATCCAGTTCAGAAACTTTTATTGCTGTTTAAGAGATATGACGAGTCTTCTTAACCGGTTGCTTGAACGAATGTGTAATGTCAGCATTTTGATAATGTCCTTATTCTCTTGTCAAGTTAGATAGAATATTAATTTCGGTTTTGGTTCACGATGTTAGAAGGATAGTCATGTGTAAGACCTAAAGGATCAATTTACTTGAAAGAAAAGTAGCCATTAGAAAAAGAAAAGGAAAACAAGTTTAAGCCTCATCAGACTAAACCGATACGTGATATTTGTCCTCCTGTATGGCAGTGAATACTGAACAATCTCCTCTAGATGAAGGAAAGTCATGAAGCAACAGAAATGAGATTCTACAAAAAGATGTTGAGAGTCCCATCGACTGAATATGCGAGGAATGATGAGATTTTAAAGAACAGAAACCAAGAGGCTACCTGCCATTAGCATGGGACAGGCTAGCCTCCCAGAGAGTAAAATACTACGCCTCCTTGGCCTTACACTTTCGGCGGACCTCAAATGGAATGACTATATTGAATCCATTGCCAAATCTGCTGCTATGAAAGTCGGCTCCCTGTGCAGGGCCCGGAAGTTTTTCCCACCTAAATCTATTCTGCACATATACAAATCTACCATCCGCCCGTGTATTGAATATTGCTGCCATATCTGGTTGGGTGCCCCTGCTGCTCTCCTTGAGCTTCTTGACAAAATACAAAGGATGATCTCTAACGTGGTTGATACTGACTTGGCAGACCGGCTGCAGCCGCACTCTCACCGGCGTGATGTGGCTTCCCTGTGCCTCTTCTACAAGTACTTTCATGGCTTATGCTCCGATGAGCTTAGATCACTGGTACCGCCTAAACACGAATTTACACGAGATACTAGATTAGCAACTAGATCCCACCCTTTTACAGTTAAACAAATAAGATGTAACCGTAAATTCTAATCCAACAGCTTCTTTTCTCGCGCTTCCCGCCTGTGGAACTCCCTTCCACAAGTCTGTTTTCCCGACAGTTACAATCTCCATGTGTTTAAATGTAGGGTCAATAGACACCTCCTATCACACTAATTGCCAATTATTCTCAGAACTCTCTCATCTACCCAACCCTCTTCTCGGTATCCTTACCAGCCTATCACCCACCCTCTGACATTTCCTATATTTATTCATCCTTTCTCCACTCTACGTAGCCCCCTGCGCAGTAGTGGCAGTGACATGCCTTGCACGGGGTGAAACGCTTATAAAAAATAAAAAAATACTTAACAACAGGAAGAGGGAGTTTCTTGGACATGTAATAAGGAACTTTGTGTTTTGCACATAAGATTAAAATGACACCAATTCAATATAGACCCACTCGAACAATGAAGGTTAGATACAACACACACATCCTGATTAGAGACCGGCTAAAACAACCCGCGGAGTGACACTTCGCCAAAGTTGGACACACATTCCAGGGATGCCATTTCTACTCTTAGAATCCAAACTGCAACCATTCACTCTTAATAAAACTAAGAAATCGTTTTTTGATATCATTTTAGCGTGGTTACTCAGACACGACACAAAAATCGATTCTACAGAAGGATGCTGGCAGTTTGATATAGCGTTGCGTAATTCTCCGTCGGTTTTGGAGTTTTATTCTTTCCATTTAATTGCCATTATCGTCACCATGTAAGCCAAGAAGGAAATGAGAGAATCATTTTTATTGACCGAGTTTTATTCTCGACAGTGAATGGCAGAAAACCTCCTGCATATGAACCGGAAATGAGTTGAAGTTATACAAAAATAGAAAAGGATGTAAGACACGGATGTACCTTCTTACCAGATCTATTCAACTTATATACAGAAACAATTATGAGAGAACTAGAAGTCCTGCCAAGATTCGTTATTGGTGGCCACAATCTGAACAATATAAGATATGCTTATGATAGAGTGCTGGAAGCAGAGACTGAAAGGAAACTATAAGACTTCCTAAAAATGTAGATAACTTCACAACAAATCTACGACGAATATTGTGGCGAAACCTCACCGCAAAGTTGTAGTGACCGGTTTGGCGGGAAGTAAGACACGGAATACAGGAGGTAAATAAAACGATATACAAAGGAAGTAATAGAAATAAGTAATAGAAATTAGGAAATGTTAACCGTACAATTACGCTGCTTATTGCCTGTCTAGTAGCTGGCCTTAACTGCATAGTAGATGTCGTAGTAACAGTATTAAGAATATTCATTTACCTTCACACTTAAAACAAAATGTAGCACAAGGATTGTTCAATGTGTGTAATCCGGCCATATAGCCCGAGCAAAAATTGATGTCTATTTTTCCCCAGATGAGACTCTACCCTTCGGCGGTTGCTCAACTGGGTAATTACTCACCGCCCTTAGGCAGAGATTGCGACAATGCGCACGTCAGAACTAGCTGTCGTACTAACTGCCGACTTAACTACCGTCAACTACTTTCGTTAACTGCCTCCGGAAAACACGCAGGTATTTATATATATAGTAAGAGGAAGAGTTCATTCCTCGTAAGAGGGCGCCATAACAGATATACTTTTTTCAATATGGCAATGAAGGCTTTCCTGCAGTTGGAACACGGCACTGTATTGTTTACAGCAATAGTTGAAGTTGGTATCCCTAACCTTCCAATATATTGACTATATTTAGAAGACACTCAGAAGAAAGTTTTTATCTAATGATGATTACGTTAGCTAAAAAAGGTGAATAAGGCATGCGTTCATTCAAAAGCGGGGTGGCACGAATTTATCAGATTAGGTTGAGAAGTGCAACATAAGAAAGAAATTAACTATTATCTATTAACCACCACAGACAATCGTTTCTACTCCCCATTATAATAGATTAGGCTAGTCTCCCTGAAAGCAAAGCACGGCGCCACCTCCGTTTAAATCTCACAACAGACCTCAAGTGGAATGACTATATAGAATCCATAGATAAATCCACTGCTAAGAAGGGCGATTCTCTGTGTAGGTCCAGGAAGTTTTTCCCTTCTGAAACCATCCTGCGCATATATATATAAATTAACCATTCGCCCATGCAGTGAATATCTGGTCGAGTGCTGCTGCTATCCCCCTGGAGGTCCTTGTCAAAATCAAACCGAGAATCTGCAATGTGAGTGATCACGACTTGGCAGCTGAGACGCAGTCACTTTCTCACCGGCACAATGTAGCTTTCCTGTATCTCATGTACAAATATTTTCACGGCTTCTCCTCCGACGAACTTAGCTCACTGGTGCCCCCTCTATATGAATTTATTCAAGCCACAAGATTAGCAACTAGGTCCCACCCTTTTACTGCGAAACCCATAAAATATAAACACAAATTCTACTCCATCAGCTTCTTTTCTTGCACTTCCCGCCTGTGGAATTCCTCTCCGTTTACTTGCTCCCCCAAAAACTAAAATCTCTTGGAATTTAAATGTAAAGTCAATAGTTATCTCCTATCTTACTAACTTGCATCTTCTCTCTCATGCTCCTTTCTCCATCTCATCACTATTCTCATCCTTCCCTTACCTACTTCTTCACACCTCCTATAACCTGTCACTCTTTCTAATATGTTTTCACTTATGTAACCCCCTGACAACCAGTGGCAGTAAACTGCTTTACTTGGAGCAATATGATTATACAACAATGCGTTTTATCTGCTTCTACTATTCACTCTGTTGTAATTAAAACAAAATAACCGCCATTACTATTTTGCTAAGAATTGTATTTTTAAAATTCTCTCTGTTGCATATACTAGATTTAAGTTCTTATATTCGGGGAACTTCTTAAATGGTTTTGCATTTCGTTATAACAGAAGAATTAAGAAATGCACCATTTCACTGCCTACCAATTTATGGTTCTGTTTACTTTTGTTCACCTCCAGTTTACCTTTCAATATTTCAATCATGTTGCATTTCCTTTTTAACTATGATTTTCTACTTTTAATTTAAAAAGACATCGGCCCAAATGCAACATACTGGAGATCCAATTAGCAGATATAGTGTAGACAGGAACGCCAGATGCGACGCTAATTAGAAAAAGCGAACACGTCACATTTAAGTCCCTGAAATTAAAATACCTGACTGCTATACAATTAGGAAGGAGCGTTCGTTAATTTGCTTTCATTATTTGGAAGTTGTTATTTCGATACCTGTCAGCAATTTATTTCAGCTAACATTACGAGCCCTGCCGATAATATGTAATCCTCTTCTGCTTATTAGTTGATCGAAAATTAAATCGGTTCACCTAACAGTACATTTTGGGTGGTAAGGGGTGGTAAGATATCAGCCAATTGTTCAGGCTGTCGTCTTCATCGTTATTACAATGTTTACGACGTTTCGATTGTTGCTCTCCAGCCTTCTTCAGGTGCTAGGAATTTCAAACATAGCGTGATGCCAATTCCGGATGTCATGTAGTTATTTAATTTTAACTCAACACTAAGTTATTTGATTACCACTGCTGTATTTAGTTATTGAACTCACAACTCTTTGGGTCAAGTCACTGAATCATACCCACGCTTTTATGCACTAGGCCATGTGAATTAGTGTATGAATTTTTGGGACTTTTAAATATAATGTCCCAGTAACCATTTTTTTCTAGAGCTCATATCTTTGGAACTGATGACTTTCACTTGCACTCCGTATTATTAGTTTTAATATTGTATTTATATCTAAGCTTGGCCGGTTTAGGAAAATTTTATGGCCCAGCATATGCGCTGATTCCTTAAGTTTACGTTTCCATTTGTGTTCTCTATTAATTATTTTAACTTCCCTTCATAGCGTATGGTGATTCCCTTTTCTCCTTCCATATATGGTCAGCTACGCCCAATTATTCTATTTCTCTTCGAGTTCTCGATTTGTGATGTTTTTGCGGCCTTACCTTAAGGAAGCGCCTCTTTTCTTCTTTATATTCCTTTCCACATCTACATGGAATAGCGTACACGCAGTCTTTAGTCACGTTCTCCTCTATTCGATCTATTACTTGGGGTAGTATTTGCGAATTGTAGAACCAGTTGTGAGGGTCGTCCTAAACCACCGATCTTTTGTACTTGATCTAATAATCGCTTCACATAAGGTAGGCTGACCGAGGCTTTTTTCTAGGTGTTGTTATCCTCATACACGTTTGTTGGAGCTGTTGTAATATACACCGGATAGTTGTTGCAGTTTAGGGCACAGTTTATAGCGACCATTTCTCGTTCATATGTCTCTGAGTTGCCGTTTATTACTTTTGCTCGATGTTGCAAACATAGTTACAGAGTATGAGCGGTGGAAGTTATAGTTGAACTAGTGTCTGTGCAATGTTGGCTTAAGATATATGGATTTTCCTGAACCAATTCTCCGTGGAGCATATTAGTACATCAAGGAATGCTAGTTTGTTGCTATCTTTTTTCACTGCGAACTGTACCGATGATTTATTGAGTTTACAAGGTCCAGTAGTGCCTGGGCCACTTCATGGTGTGGCCAGATTAGGAAGATGTCGTCAACTCATCTCAGCCATTGAGTTGGTTTAGTGCTGTAAATTCTAATGCCATCTCTTCGAAATATTTTATGTATGTTTTAGCCAATGATGGTGATAATAGCGAGCCCATTGCTAAGCCTTTATTCTGCAGATATATGCCCGATAACATACTAAAGTGTGTTGCTTGTGTGCTGAAAGTCAGCATCTCCATCAGATTATCTAGTGGTATACTGGTATGTTCTATTTCAGATAAATCGGAGGCGAATCTCTCCCTGAATACTGATAGTGCCTTCACAGTGACTACCGTGGTGAACAGATTCTCACATCCATACTCACTATCTGATTTTATTGGATGGGAACATCTTTGATTATGTTGTGGTATCTCCCCCTTTATGGATATGATAATGGACTCGACTTAGTGTACATATAATCCTGCCATAGAGAGAACAGTGGATCTGGAATCTCAATTGAGATCAGTTAGATTTATCAAAGAGTTCTGACAGATACTAAAGTTACCCAGAGACCAGACTAGCTGTGAGCTCCACTCAGCTAGAAAAACTTACCCAGACATACTATTTCCAACGACTTCACTTCAAGACTTGTATATATTTATTTCTACTAATAATATTCCTGAATTGACAAACTCCCTGTCCAGATAATATATACGTTCAATTTGACCAACTTTTCTCTCTCCATACCGGTTTTTTGTTCATTATTTTGGTGGTTCCTCCTCCGGAATCCACAACAGATTAGTTCTGCAAAATGGACGCAGTTATGGACATATGATGGGTGGGTGCTTACCTATCAGTGATTCAATTATATCCACAAGGAAGCGACTCAGAGTTTGGCACACAGATCATTGACTGGGCGGAATATCGTCTTTGTGAATCTTGGGTAGACTATATATGCTGAGGGATTTTCCAGATCGTTCTGGATGCTTTTTCGGTTTTGTTTATAAGTGATTCTGTTGAGGAAGACCCCTAGACTGTTAGATATCGGAGTGTAATTTTTTTTTCATCCAACGGTTGTATTGGATTTATTCTCGGACCAGGGTGACCAGACACGTTTTTGTTTGAATTGATTACAAGTCTCGCTGCCAAGCGTGCAAAGATGAGTCATAAGTCCTTACATTGGTGAAGGAATATTAGGTGCTTTGATATTCGTGACATTTTTGGATGTAACCTTTCTATTCGGTTTCATATTTTTGGTATACTGGGTGGGTAATGATTCTTCAGTATTTGTCTATACTTCTGTGATGAGGTTGTATTTATTTGTAAATTAGTGATTTGGGTTAAAAAGGAAATAACTACATGATATCCGGAAGTAGCATCGTAAAAAGAATAAGAATGGTATATCCCAGTGATCAAAATAAAAAGTTTGCTTCGGAATTCCTGGCACTGATGAAAGCCGGAGCATACAACGGCCGAAAAGTTGTAAACATGTCTATACTCTGCGATGAGGTCGTATTTATTTGTAAATTAGTGAGTTGATTTAGAAGGGAAATAACTGCATGATATTCGGAAGTAGCATCGTAAAAGGAGTAAGAATGATATATCCCAGTGATCAAAATAAAAAGTTTGCTTCGGAATTCCTGGCACTGATGAAAGCCGGAGCATACAACGACCGAAAAGTTGTAAACATGTCTATAATCTGTGATGAGGTCGTATTTATTTGAAAAATTAGTGAGTTGATTTAGAAGGGAAATAACTGCATGATATCCGGAAGTAGCATCGTAAAAAGAATAAGAATGGTATATCCCAGTGATCAAAATAAAAAGTTTGCTTCGGAATTCCTGGCACTGATGAAAGCCGGAGCATACAACGACCGAAAAGTCGTAAACATGTCTATAATCTGTGATGAGGTCGTATTTATTTGTAAATTAGTGAGTTGATTTTAGAAGGGAAATAATTGCATGATATCCGGAAGTAGCATCGTAAACTGAATGATAATGACATATCTCAGTGATCAAAATATAAAAAATTGTTTAAGAATTCCTGGCACCTGAACAAATCCGGAGAATACCACGGCCTAAACGTCGTAAACATGGCAATAAAGATGAGGACAATGTAAATAAAATAAATACTGCTTCTTCTCAGACGTATAGACAAATAATGATATATTTAGTAATTCTAAATCCATCCTATATGAGTTACAAAAAAACTGAAGAATACATTCCATTGTAACAAAATCTAAAAGCTACCAAATGCCTTACATGTCATGGGCTACAATTCAGGGATTTTTTATTTTGATATAACTAACCAATGGATTAGGATTAATGATTACGTATATAATGGTCTTGTTTCGTAAAAAATTGAATTCACATATGATTGATCTCAGACAGTCCCTGTAATTCTGGTCATTAAACTAAAGAGTAGGACATTCTTTCTGAGAGACATTTTGCAGTGAAATCCATTCTTTTAGAAAAACATCAGTTAATTGTCAGACAGGATGCATGTTTGGGTGTTCATGTCTCTTTCGTGACAAGATTGACTAGGAAGAAAATTTTCCGCAGTATTTACATTACTCTCTGCGGTAGACCGGTCACAAACCAAGGCTATAGAACCCAATCTCTCTTGCTATTCAAGCCACAGGTGGAGGGGAAAGAGTCCGATTAATACCTTTCTCAATAATTATATTACGTAAGTGAATGAAACGAATTCGACTCGATTCGAACTCCGCTATCCGATTTATAATTTCGTGCTGATATGCATAACGCGCACCCACTAAAAGAGTGCTCAAATATCATATAATACGGTAGGGAATGCGGAATAGTCCCCTCACAGATCAAGAACAGATTTGAGTTAACAGAAATTCAACTCTACAGAAGGATGCTTACAGACTACCATATGCTCAACGTGTGAAAAACAAAGAAGATTTAACAGAAACAAAAGTTCCCATTATACTCAGAACTAGAATGGAAGCGCTGAATTTTTTGGAATATATATTTGTTGTGACCTCGTCACCAAGTTGTTGTGCTCCGTTGGGTCGAAAAATAAAGACACAAAGACGGAAGAGTGTTGAACAAATATATGTTACAAAGACAGTAGTAACAACATATAGCAATGAACGATTATTAGCGCGGTTGTCAGAACTGCAAAACCGCTACTTATAGCTTGTATGAGGTCATCTATCATATGGGTGGGTACCCATATCAAAAATGATGAAATAATTTTTGGAGAATGGGACACACATCAGAAATTTTAAAGGATGCAAGAAAAGTGAATAACTTCGATTAACTTTTCTAAAGAGCTTGTCGGAATGAATGGCAAAGAAGGGATGTTAGGGATGATGTAAGAACAAGCCTTACAAATAGCACCAGTCAGTCAGTTAAGTGCCATACGTGATACACGTTTGGGCAATCATGTCTCGAAAGAGACATGGCTGACTGGGCAGAAGATTATCCCACAGTAGGTTGCCGTTGCTTTTTGTGTTAGACTGGTTGCCAGCCAAGGCTATATAACCCAGTCTATGCTATTTATCCTATAACTGGAGGGAAGAGACAGATTTCAAAACGTGAATGCAGAAAATTGGAATTCGAACTCGGCTCCCCAATTTAAATAGCATGAATGTATAGAAAAATCATTTCCGCTCGACAATAACAAGAAAACAGGAAAACTGGAGATTTCTATTGTTTTGAATGTTTGACTCCATTTTTTGACACCATGTTGCGTTTTCTTTGTTTTTGTATTGTTTTTCGTTTTGTTCATTTGATCGTGATGATTGGCGCACAGTTCCTCAGTAAGACTTTTAAGGTTTCACCAGCAGTAGATAATTTATTATAGAATTTTTTCCTTTAGGAAAAGACAATAAAAATGACAATAAAAAAGACCCCGCGGAAAAATATTAAATAAACTACAAAAAAAAAAACACAAAAAAAAACAATAAGCGTAGTTTAAATGACAATTATACTAAAAACTAAAAAAACAACAGGTTTCGTCCCAGGGCTTATCAAGATTATTTCTGGGAATAGGTAACATATATAATAAAACATGATTAATGAGGTCTAGAGAAATTTCAAGGAAAACTAGAGTTCAATGACATTCAAACCCAGCAAAAAGTATTTCTGTTTTCAGAGGGAATGCTTGCAGAATTTGAGGTATAGGGACTTTAGCACCTTTAGATGATATAAAGTGGGACTGTAATAGCATTGTGAAACGGTCAACAATCAATTCACATACACAATTCCTGTTATCTATAATATGTAACAGAAGGACTGCTTGCATTTTTCTCGCTCCCATTAACCATCTTTCATTATACATGTCTCCTGTTCCAAAAAAACTTGATAAGCCCTGGGACGAAACCGGTTGACTTTTAGTGTTTAGTAAATATGACATTTAAACTACGCTTATTCCTGTCTATTATAAAGTTTTGTACGACTAAGAATCTGTTCAAATATATATATATATTTAACCCAGAGTTAGAATCACCGACTGACGCCAATTCGGTCGGGTTTCACTCCTGGGTTAAAAAGCAATCGGAGTCTAACCGTACTGATGAGCTGTGATACAGCAAAACAAATCTGTCTGCGGATGACTATATATATATATATATATATATATATATATATAGTCATCCACAGAACTTATTCAAGGTCGTAATATAAATATAGTCATCGTAGACAGATCTGTTTCACTCTATCACATCTCATCAGTATGTTTAGACATCCGATTGCTTTTTAACTAGTATATATTCTTTAGCTGGTAATTTTTACCTTATCGTTTTACTCGACAAAATTTCATGTTGGATTCCTTTAGCGGACTAAAATTTTTTGCAGAACTTTTTCCGTGTCTACACCCAGGCAAGAGAAACAGGTGCCTGCATTTTTTAAAAGCATAAATATTCCACCGGATGTTAAACACAGTTCCTGTCTTTATATGTAACACTGCTAAACTATTTTATATAAAAGTTTCAAAAGGATACAGGTCTGTTCTCTAGTGCACATGCTGAATCTAATTCTTTACATAAGATTCCTGACAATATATATATATATATATATATATATATATATATATATATAAATATATATATATAAACATTCAAACAAACTATTCGGATAAACCACGTACAAAAATATCTTCGTAAAAAGAGGAAAAAGAAAGGGGAGTAAGACAAAAACGTGTTTTTTCCATGGATTTATTTGACATTTGAGTCATTCCTACTAAAATGTCCCGCAGAGATTTTAGGATTTATTATTGTTATTTTAATCTAAAAAAAAGAGCCAGATGACAATGTAATAGCCTTCTTCTTCTTCTTCTTCTTCTTCTTCTTCTTCTTCTTCTTCTTCGTCTTCTTCTTCTTCTTCTTCGTCTTTTTCTTCTTCATTTTCTTCTTCTTTTTCTTCTTCTTCTTCTTCTTCTTCTTCGTCTTCTTCTTCTTCTTCGTCTTTTTCTTCTTCATTTTCTTCTTCTTTTTCTTCTTCTTCTTCTTCTTCGTCTTCTTCTTCTTCTTCGTCTTTTTCTTCTTCATTTTCTTCTTCTTCTTCTTCTTCTTCTTCTTCTTCGTCTTTTTCTTCTTCATTTTCTTCTTCTTCTTCTTCTTCGTCTTCTTCTTCTTCTTCGTCTTCTTCTTCTTCTTCGTCTTTTTCTTTTTCTTCTTCTTCTTCTTCTTCTTCTTCTTCTTCTTCTTCTTCTTCCTTCTTCTTCTTCTTCTTCGTCTTCTTCTTCTTCTTCGTCTTTTTCTTCTTCGTTTTCTTCTTCTTCTTCTTCTTCTTCGTTTTCTTCTTCTTCTTCGTCTTTTTCTTCTTCATTTTCTTCTTCTTCTTCTTCTTCTTCTTCTTCTTCTTCTTCTTCTCTTCTTCTTCTTCTTCTTCGTCTTCTTCTTCTTCTTCGTCTTTTTCATTTTCTTCTTCTTTTTCTTCTTCTTCTTCTTCTTCTTCTTCGTCTTCTTCTTCTTCTTCTTCTTCGTCTTCTTCTTCTTCTTCTTCTTCTTCGTCTTCTTCTTCTTCTTCTTCTTCTTCTTCTTCGTCTTCTTCTTCTTCTTCGTCTTTTTCTTCTTCATTTTCTTCTTCTTTTTCTTCTTCTTCTTCTCTTTCTATGTGCCGTGTCACATCTGGAAGTGGACAGTCACGATTCTCCACATCTTATCCCTACCGGCGCTTAGCAGCGTTTTTTTCCTTTGTGACATCTTTCGATCCCTGTTTCGCCATCCATTAACACAAGCTTGACAATTAATTTCTTTCTCGTGAAAGCGTTATTCATGCATTTACGCTATCCCTCCACTAGATCCTTTCCATTATCAAAACTTAATACATTTTCCGAGTATTGGCAATGGTTTTATTAAAACTTTTATCGGTTCATTAATAAAATCAGCAGAAGTTTCCGAGGCACGACCAAAAAGCAAAATCGCTATTTCATTGATCAATCCTAATTTTATAACGCTTAAACTACTTCGCAAAAATGTTGAGCTGAACGTTTTGACTTTGTGGATAAACATAGTAAAGCATTTTCTTGGTTTATTTTTTCGGATTAGAATAGGCTAGCTAGGCTTAAGCACGTATTGAATACTCCTACTTAAACTGATATTAAATAATAAGAATTGGCAAGGATTCTCTCCATAATGGTCTATTAGATTCTCTGTAAAAAGTGTATCTAGGCATAGTTTTTAATTGCCATATTTATAGTGCTAGAATATGTAATATTGAATATAAAATGCCTTTTTAAATATAATATAGACGTCCCGGATTTTAAATTAGGAAATACAAAACGCTTCAGATAATTTTTTCGTTGTTTGTTAATTATCGGCATATAAACTTCTTATGGGTTATTTAATGCCGAAATTTAATTTTCTTGTGAGCATTAGTAATTTAATTTACTAAAAATGAATTGTTGATATTTTATTCAAAACAACCTTAAGCGTTTAAGTTTTTTTTTACAAATTTCTTGATTGTTTTTCATTATAAAAATATATTTTTATGCTTACAGAGTATTATATTTTCATGATGATCGCATTTTTGAGGTTGTTTATTGCCATTAACAGGTGCAATCACCCCGGTCAGGATAAACCTGAGAACAACAGCAATTAAGAGGTTGTTAGACGCTCCTCAAAACCTCCCGGTTAGAAGACTTGCTGCCGGATATAGTATATCGTTATACCCAGAACGTACTTCAGATAAATCAACTCATGGAGTACCTATTAAAAAAACAATGATTACTGGGAAGATGGAAATGGGACAAAAAATAAGCAAGGTTTGATATAATTTCGCCTAGCACCGCAAACCAAAATATCAACATAAAAACTCGAATCATGTACATGAATACCCTCGTAAGTTTGAGGTTTTCTTATTGATGTTCTAAAGTCAATCTTGTTTAGATATATCTCAAATCTCAGTTATAAATCCCTCTAATTATCGGCCTATCTCCCTAGCAGCCTCCTACCGATTTTTGGCAAAGTGTTCGATGTCATTATCAATGCCGAAATGGTTCAACATCTTATAGCCCACATTCTCTTCTCTGACAAACAGGATAGTGTCCGCTATGCCAGTTCTACTGCTGATATGCTAAAGGCCATCACTAAGAATATATACCAAGCTCTTGATAAGAAAGTCAAAGCTCGAGTTGTTGCCTTGGATATCTCCAAAACGTAAAACAGAGTCTGGCACGCTGGCCTTCTACGCATACTATAGGGCTATGGTACAAATCGACGATTGTTAGAACTAATCCAGTCATTCCTTTCAAATCGAGTAATGAAGGTAGTATTAAACGGACATGCCTCCAGATACTATTATACGAAGCCAGGTATCCCTCAAGGCTCCATTCTAGGTGTTACGCTTTTTTCTGATCTTCATCAACGTTCTCCCTGATGTAATCACATCTGACGACACCACCGTATACTCCCGCCTCGACTCGAAATCCACTGAGCTCAATCCTGAGCTTAAAAAGAACCTGCAATGTGTGCTGGACCAGGGTAAGAAATGGCTCGTGAATTTTAATGCTTCCAAAACGAAACTGCTATCTGTTAGCAACCATTGACAATCGCTTCTAGTCCCCATTAGCATGGATCAGGCTAGTCTCTCTAAAAGCAAAACACTGTGCCTCCTCGGCCTACCTCTCTCAACAGACCTCAAGTGGAATGACTACATCAAGTTGCTAGGAAGGTTTGATCAATGTGTAGGGCCAGAAAGTTTCTTCCCGACTGAATCAATCCTGAACATATATAATTGAACCATATGCCGTGTATTGAATACTGCTAAGACATCTGGTTGGGTGCCCTTACTTTTCATTTCGGTGTTCTTGACAAAATCCAACGGAGTATCTGCAATGTAATCGATCCCGACTTGATAGCTCAGTTCCAATCACTTTCTCGCC
This sequence comes from Ascarosepion bandense, assembly GCA_037127315.1. NCBI lineage: Eukaryota > Metazoa > Mollusca > Cephalopoda > Sepiida > Sepiidae > Ascarosepion > Ascarosepion bandense. The sequence goes on from JBBBDQ010000214.1 coordinate 1,858,179, forward strand.
GACGTAATGTGGCTTCCCTCTGTCTCTTCTATAAATACTTTCACGGCGTCTGCTCCGACGATCTTAGCTCCCTGGTGCTTCCTCTGCATGAATTTGCTTGAGCTAATAAACTAACATCTAGGTCTCACCCTTTTACGGTGAAACCAACAAAATGTAACCTCAACTTTTACTCCATCATGCTTCTCTTATCGCACTTCCCGCCTATGGAATTCCCTTCTGTATACTTGCTTCCTTGACAGCTACAATTTGCAAGAATGTAAACGTAAGAAACAAGAATGTATCTCTTTGACTGGCATTCTTTCCTTCATATTATTTTCTCCTTTCCCTTGTAACACGTTCCCCCGGGGCTCGCTCGTTGAATGTGACGCTCGTCCTCTTCGACAGTCGTGACGGCACCAGTTGTGACACTGCCACCCGGCTGGCCAGTTGGTTCGGTCGCTGTTGCTGGTCGTGACGATCTCGTCTGATGATGTCGTCACAAAATCTGGTTTACAAGACGTCTATTGCAACAACGCGACACCCCACGTTGTGAATTGATCCCAGAGGTCGCGTCGTGCAATTTTAGTAGTCGCTTTCTATCAGAGCCAGTCCGGACACTGGTACACACTTGTGGTTAAAAATAAACACGGCATCAAAAAAGATTTAATAAAATAAATGAATAAGGTCGAACACACCTGGAGAGTTACAATTTTTAGTCACCGGAGCAGATAATACTTGTCTGAATGATAATACAGTTCTCGGAATGCCGGTTTACAACGGAGAAGGAGAGAGAGAGTTTAAAAATATCAGTGCTTTTAATCCTTAAATAAAATGTCTTTTCTAGGTTTCGTTAAAATAAACAGAGCTCTACAAATTTTCATTAAAGTCTTTTCACGTATTCATTAAATTTTCATTAAAGTCTTTTCACATATTCTCTATAATCAGGACTGTCAGTTCTCTGTGCAACTTCTAAAATAACAAGTTCTTTCTGGTCCTTACGGAGTTTATCGGAGTTTACCGAAGTAGAGCGAACGCGGAATCAGAGATTTCGATTCTCCCATGATTTAAAAAAAAATCAATAACGTTCTTTCGGGATTCATATCGAAGGCGCATTATTCCAAATTAACTCTTTAAGTTAATCGGCGGCAGGCTTCATTCGAAATTAACTCTTTAGCCATAAGTTCTGTGTTAGATGACCGGCCGTGGGACATGGCTCCCCCAGTTGGGAACCCTTTTCCACAGTCATTACATTTCGACTCACAGACTGAAAAAACTAATCCAACTGACAGCTTCTCACAGCTACTGACAACAACTACTGATTTTTCTCACCGAGTCCGGATTTTTATAACCCTCTCCAATCCTCTCAGGGGATTTAGCCAACTCGAAGACTTTGACCAATGAAATCGTTTTCCACCCACTCGGTTTGAGGAAGGTGATAACTCGACGTATAAAATATCACCAGCTAACTTCCTTTCGGTTACATCATTTTCTAATTTTTCACAAATTTTCTGTTCTCAGGGAACATCTGTTGAGTGACTTTAACCCCGCCTGACCCCTTCAAACCAATGCCGATACTTTGTTTTAGCTACTCATAAAATTTTAGGTTTACCCAAAATAATCCGCTTCGATTCGAACACGAAAGAAAAATAATTATATTTCTACCTTTCTTTCCCAAAAATATTTAGTTGTTCTATTCCCCAGATTTTAGAAATACAAGATATTAAAATAAGTATTAAAATAGGTTATTTTCCTATTCCCCGGATTTTACAAGTATATGATAGTATGAAAATAATTTTTTACATAACCTCACATCGCGAATTACAATAAAGCACAACCAATAATACTACTAATATTAATTCCTCCCTCTCCGCTGTATTAAACGAAACAAAAGAAAGTATACCCGCAGGAGATAGTGTCACACCACTCTCTCATCAGCTCTCTTCACAACAGTGTTTTCACCATTCTCTTTTGTTTCTGTTTCTCATCGCTCTTTTCATATATTACCTCCAGCCCACCAGTGTCAGTACTGCCTTGCTTGTGGTGAAATGATTATATATAAAAAGTATACAGTCCTTCCTCAGATCAATCGTTTGAGCTCGTAAGGCATTAGGATCTTGGTAAAGTTCAACCTTTTTAACATTGTCTGCTGGCGCTACCAAAACAGAAACCACATCATTTGACTACCAACAGCAGAAACAACTAAAATGTCTAGCTCATGTAACTCGAAGAAAAATAATAAAATAATCAAGATATACCGATTTAAAGATGTTAACAGGACCGAAAAAACCCTCACCCCTACGGGAAAAGGAATAACATCTATTGAACTTAGAAAACTGATTTCCTGAAAAAGTGTTTTAAAAGAAAGATTTTATAAACTTTGCTTGAATTGGCCCCTCGGTTAATGAGTGCCAACTGTTTCCTTGTAGGTAAACAGCTAATATTACCATTGCCATTGGGGTTAACATTGCATCATGATTGGGGGTTTCACGCTTCAGAGCGATTATCAGATGAACCGTTATTACTAGATAAGTGTTTATTTAGCATGTTGTTAATGAGAACACGATTGAGTTAAGTTCAATGAAAAAGAGCAAGTAGATATTTTCAGTTCACAACTAATTCTAAGAACTATTCATGTTTATTGGTTCTCGATTGCTTATTTACACTGTGTGGTTGGTAAAAGTGTACATGTATTTATGCCAATCGTGTCAATTCTAATAACTGGAAATCACTGCAAAAAAATCCTCTCACATAATTTAGAGACAAACATTATAATTGCCTCTATCTCTTTTGTGTGTTAACAACTTTTTTTATGAACAGATTTGCAACATTGCTATAGCTTTACTAGCTTATCTTACATATATTGCCTCGCATAATTGGTTTTTTTTTAATGTTTATTGCGATGTTACTCATTACTGTTTGTTGGGCGGGTCTTGAAAATTGCATTTAACATTCACTAGTTACTTACAGGCCTATTTATAGTCATGATCTTCATATTACACCGTTGTGCAAATTAATTGAAACAACTGCTTTTGTTTCCTTTAGTTTTGCACGGACACACTGGCAAAGCGTTCATGGAAATTGTTCGTGTCAGTCTTTCAACTGTCAGTTTGTCATCTATGTGAAAAAAGAAACTGGATCCCTTAGCTCAAAACTCAAAGAAAAATGCGATCGGCAGAGAAAAACAAAGCCAAAAGACAACGTATATATGATCAGATAAAGTCTGAAAAATCCTAGGGAAACATTATTCGTTTTGTTTAGATTTATTTGAAGAAAAGTATATATATATATATATATATATATATATATATATATATATTAGTCATCCACATCCAAGCCTGTTTCGCAGCCCATCAGTGTGGCTAGACACATCCACTTGCTTCTGGCCGGGATCATAACTTGACCGATTTGGTGTCAGTCGGAGTCGCTACCCACTAAGCCGTAGGCGCATAGAACTAGAGAAGGAAAAATAAGCAGTGTATACACACGCCAGTCACCGAAAGAACTCAATTTCTGAAGAGTCATGCCTATATTGCAGAAGGGGAAACTGTTTTTAAAATGTTCTTCTCTAGATAGCTCAATAGTAATGAGGGCATAATATATTAGTCATTCACATACAAGCCTGTTTCGCTGTATCACAGCTCATCAGTGGGACTAGATACATCCACTTGTTTATGGCAGGGATGGAAACTCGGCCGATTTGGTGTCAGTCGGAGTCGCAAATTGTAGTTTATACATTATTTAAACAAAGTAGTGATTGTTATTTACAGTATCTAGAGTAATATAAAAATGTGTGCAAATCCATTCCTCTCCAAGTCCGACCACAGCCTGTCCTACGACTTTTGTTTTGTAGTATCGCCGTTATCATAGAAACGTGAGCGTTGATTCTATCGGGAGAAGCAGCAGTCCTTGTTGATGACGTCAGTGTAAATAACTCTTCGCACCTTTTTCTACGTGCCTTGTCCCTACAGGAAGTTTACAATAATGACTCTCCACAAATTTGCATTCTTTTGTAATTTTGTTTTTCGCCATCTCTCCCAAACCCTGATCTACCGTCTATTTACCCACGTTCTTCAGGTAGATTGTTGTATTGTTCGCCTGGATTCGATATGTTTTGTATCTATCAAATTTTCCAAGCACTCTTTTTTATTGAGCCCTTGAAATTGCAACTATCTCTCCATAATATTTTGTATAATTGTCATTTGTGTTTTCATTTTCTCTATGTGTACATGTTCAGTTTATCATATACTTAGCACTTTCTTCGGAACCACATTACTGTTGTTTCAAGTTTCTTTTTTTTAACTATGAGGGTTTCTCCAGCATTCATTGCCATATAGAAGCGTCGATATTGCATATTCAGTAATCTTTTCGTTGTTTCTAACGAATTTTCTCTTTCTTAATACTTTCCTTAGCTTCGGAGAGGTGCATTTAGCTATTTGAATGCGCCTGCTGATGCCTGCTGATCACAATAATGCAATGTCCGTCATCTGTTAAAACAATTCACGTGTATTTAAATATTTGTACTTGGTTGATTTCGGTGTAATTTCAAATTTGTAATTTTCTTCATCGATTGTGCCTTTTACTAACAACGATACCATCTGTATTATTGCCATTTATATTTGGCACTCTCTTCTCGTTTTCCTTCCCTATACTTTGTAGGATATTTTGTAGTTTTCTTTCTTTTTCGGCCATCAGCATTGTGTCATTTGCATATCTTACGTTGTTAAAATGTTGGTCGCCATTATTGAATTATAGTCGGAAATCTAATAGTCTCACAGTCACCTCGTTGTATCGATTGAATAAGTTCAGTAGAAAACATATTCTTGTTTTAAGCCGATTTCTGATTTTTGTATGTTTCTTCTTCTTCTTCTTCTTCTTCTTCTTCTTCTTCTTCTTCTTCTATATGCTTTTCGTTTCAGGACGTAGACGATCATGACCTTCCATGCCACTCTATCTCTGGTGGCCCTTACCACGCTTTATTCTGTTACCACACCGAAAATCCGCTCTGCAATCCACTTGCTCAGTCCTGTCAAGTTAGTTACACTCTGCTTTCCTCTGTCCCTCTTTTCCTCGCCCGACCTGTGAGTGTCAGACACTCCAGTCCCACCTTTCTTATTAAATGACCCAGGAGTTTTAGCTGTCTTTTGCTGATGTTCAGTATTAGTTTCCTTTTCGTTTCCATCCTTACAAAACATCACCATTATTTACATGTTCGGTTCATTTTGTTATCAGCATGAATAATGAATTCTTTTATGGTCCTTCTCAAATATGTCGAGGTTATCCCGCAGTTCTATTAATGCTTTTTACCATATTTTATCAAATACATTTGCATAATCTATAAAACGCAAGTGAACTTCATACTTCATTTGTTTTCATCTTTCTGAACAGAAATATCGCGTTTTGTGTTCCATTGTCAATGACGAACTCGCAATTTTTTTATTTCAGGTCTGATTCTGTTGTGCTTTCTCTTTGTTGGTTTTCGGATAATAAGTTTGGTTATATGGCTCATTTGGTGAATTCTCCAATGGAGTTTATTTGCATCTGTCTAATTAGGCACTGCTATGAAAATAAATCCACTTACGTCTTCCGGGATATCATCATTTTTCTATTTTTCATTTAAATCTGTGATCTTGTCAATACTGAAATCAACTAATGCAGCTAATGTATCTCTTATGATTTAATTTGTTTTGTTGATTGGTTCTGTTAAAATTGGCGAGTGCTGCTGATTTCACTTTAGATTTTGATATTTATGCTGCTTCAGTATATATGTGCATTGTCGGTTTTTCTCTTTGGTTGTGGCAAATATTTTCCTTACTCTAAAGTCGGTGTTATGCGTTGGAAATTTATGCATCCAGTTGATGAGCATGTTTTTTATCTTGTCTCTATATTATCTATGACACTTTGCTAGATCATTCGCTGGAAACGTTTCTCTTCGCAATCATTACTGGTTTTTAATCCGAATTTACCAACTATTTTACTCTCTTCTTTCGCATTCAGTAATCCTATGGGGATTGTATTTTATTTTTGTGATTTGTATGTAAGGTTAACGTTGTCCAGCGTAGTAAATCTTTTCATTTTCTTTTTCTGTACTTTGGGATGCCGGTGCATATACAATATATTGAAATGTTTTTATTTAATATTAAAAAGAATACTTTCAAACGTTTGACATTATGCCAGAACTCATTTCCTTAATTTTTAGACCAATATTAGGCCTTCTTCTCAATCATTTTTCACTTACTCTGCATATCAGTAGGTTAAGCACTATACATGATAGACGCTTGGGTGATCATTTCTTCGAAAAGAAAGGAATAAGATTTTCCAGCAGTAGATTGCCATTTATTTTTGCAGTAGATTGGTTGCCAACCAAGGCTGTGGAATCCAATTTGTCCTGCTATTTAACTCATTGTTGGAGGGAAGAATCGGATAAATACCTCTCCTAATGGTTGTTTTGCGTAAATAAATGCAACGAACTCAATTGGAATTGAACTTTGGCTTCCAATTTCTCATTCCGAGCCATCAACCACTGCACCACCTCTGCATATACGATCCCATATTTTTCAGTAACAAAATCACCATCGTTTTTGCATCTCGTTTCAGAAAAATCTAAAATATTTATTGAAATATTCTGTTCTCTTCTTACTTTGTATTTTCTACCTGGTCACATTAGTTTATTGTTCTATTCCATGACACGAGAATTATTTATTTTTATGTAATCTGTCACTGGAGAGTCATCCGGTGTCAACATTCGATCACATCTTCCATTCGCTTGGCGACGGATCACTTCCAAAATGTTTGACATTATTTCCGTCGTTTTGCTAACAGTCACTAGGTAATGTTCAGGAGACATCTGTTATACATGTCCCTTGTTATATTGCGAGGGGTTAATTCCAATAAACTTGACTACATTAACACCGTTATCTTTCATAATTTGAGTTTTAAAAACATTAGTTTTCTTGCTGATTAATTCCAGTCGCCTAAGACGATCTTTAGTACAGACCTCTACACTGTGTTTAGACAAGTTATTGACTGGGACGAAGAATTAACACGCAAAATCAGTCGTTCAAACTGAATTTAGAAATACTTTTAAGTAAACTTTTACGTTTTACTTTTGGATTAATTCAAGTTTATCATTTCAGATACTGAAGGAAGTATAATGTTTATTTTGTTTGAACTTTGCATACTTTATCTTGAAATAACATTTCGTTGAAATATTCACAAGTGTCATTAAGAACTTTACCATATAAAGTTAATTGAAATTAATTTCTTTTTCTATTTTTTTACAATTATTAGTGTATTTAATGAAATTAAATTTTATGAACAATTTGTTTTTCTGTAAAATAACCGGTACTTTTTAAACTGTATGTCGGATTTTCCTCTTCTTCATAAATAACAAAAACTAGAACGTAAAGTTTTTCACTAAAAGTTATTAAAAATGACTCTTATTGAAGAATTTATCCCATAAATTCAATATCAAGAATTACATTCAATAATAAATTCAATATTTTACAACTATGCTTTAAAATATACAACAAATTTTAAAAGAGAGAAAATTACTGACTTGTCATTATAGTCTTCTTTTTTTAATTTTTTGCCATTATTTAAAACAGCGAAACTCACAAAAAATATATAATTATTGAGAATTTTGTCACAGAAAGTTAATATAATTTTGTCTTTATGCTGATACTCTGCATACTAATGAATTTTGAAAATGAAAATAATTTTTAATGAATAATTTGAGTTTTTGTTTTGTTCCTGATGTATGTTGTTTATAACGCCCTTGTAAGAAAACAAAAAAAGTGAATGTAAATTTTTCAATGTTAATTTTTTCTATTTTATCATACAGAAATTTGCCCATTTAAAAAGAAATTATTGAAAAGTTGATTTAATATGTTTTTATTATATTAGTTTTCATAATTACAAAAATATGAACTTAAAATGTATAAAATTATTATTTGCGGCTATTTAAATAATGTATGTTGATTTTAATAAGATTGCCGTTAAACATATAAAACAAAATTGACCAGTTTGATATTTTTACATTGTATTTTAATTTGTAAATTAAAACACATATATAATGTAAAATATTAAACTGGTTAATTTGTTTAGATAATCGTATTTTATAGGGTAAGAGGTGATCAGCACCCCTACTGTAGAATATGATTATTTAAAATATAATCTTCCATATTCTAAAATCTCCATACCTGAATCTTAAATTATTTCATTTATCCATATCTTAATATATATTATATAAAACACGAAAATTCACACATTCATAAAATATTTAAATTTTAAAATTTGAAACATAAATTTCAAAATCCAATATCTCTAGACCTTAGATTTTAGAAGCACCTGGCAAAATAATTGTTTAGTTAGTTGATAATTTTTAATTTCAGTATCCAAAAATCTTTTTTAAAATGGTCAATAATTGCGTTGTAACAGGCTATCCTGGTAACTATGGTGAACAAAATAATGTTAGCGCATTTGGCTTTCCCCAAAACCAGAATGTTTAAAGGCAATTTTTCGAGACAACAACCCTGAAATACCGAACACTGTTGGTTGTGAAAGTCATTTTTCATCGGTTTATGATACAGTAATTATTACAAAGTAAGTACGACACAGAAATCTACTATAAATTTTTTTATCATTTGCTATAGGTGTATTAAGTAATTTTCAACGAAAAGCAAAACCAACAAACAAAAACTTCTGCTTCTATTCGAAATGTACAAAATGATAAGGTTGCAGTTCTTAGAAAAAATACAAAATCCTCACTTTTGAAAAATTGTATTAGATTATTGATCCACAGGATTTTGTCTCAGCAGTGACGAATTATAAATCAAACAATCAGTTTTTCATCCAATCTTGTGCTTTTTCACTGTATGTATTTCACTGATTTTAATTAAAATTTTTGAAAACTTGAGATTCGAATTTTACCATGCTGGTATATATATATATATATATATATATATATATATATATATATATATATATATACAACAATGTTTGCCTTTCAGAAAGTTAAATATCAATGTTTCATCATGGGTCAAAAATCAATGAAGCGAACGCTATTTTGATAACTTAAAAACTGATGATAAGAGAAAAGATAATATATCATATTGAATTTATATTACCACTAAGGATTGGGACAAAACATTATGGTTCTGATATACATATGCGTTGTGGTGCAGGGGATATCGGTTCCTAACGAGAAATCTGAGAATTCCAATCAAATTCGTTGGATTTACTTACTTATGGGAAAGATATGAATCCGTCGCTTCTCCCTCCAGCTGTGGGATAGATAGCAGTGTAGATTGGGTTCTATAGCCTTGGTTGGTAACCAATCTAATGCAGAAAGTAATGGCAACGTACTGCGGGAAAATATTCTGTCCAGTCAGTTATGTCCCTTTCGAGACATGATCGCCCTAGCGTGTATCACGTATGTCTTTTAACTGACTGATTCTTATGAGGGGATTTGAATACTTTGCTACATTTCGGGCATTTTTAACAGACTTCAGAATCATTTTTGGTTGCCTAGTGGGGAAACATTTTGAGCTCTGTCATTAAAAGTCTCAAAATTAGATAAGTTAAATTTTCTTGATTATATAATTAATAAACTCAGAAAAAAGTATATTCTTTTGTATATCAAAGCTGCTCCAAAATATCATGGAGAAGATTTATTTGGTTTGGCTAAAAATGTTGAAGAACTAGCAAAAACAGTATTAAGAATTTAAGGTTGGGTCACTATGTCGATCCAGGATGTTTTTTCCGACTGAATCCATTCTGCATATATACAAGTCAACCATCCGTCCGTGCATGGAATACTGCTGACATTTATGGTCAGGCGCCCCTGCCGTTCTCCTCAGTGTTCTCGACAGGCTCCAAAAGAGAGTCTGCAATGTGATAGGCACTAATCTGGCGGCTCGACTGCAGCCACCTCTCCACCGTCGAAATTTGGCCTCCCTTTGTCTGTTCTATAAATACTTTCATAGCTTCTGCTCGGAAGAACTTAAGTCACTGGTGCCTCCTCAACAGGTGTTTACTCGTGCAACCAGCCTGGCAACTGGGTCCCACCCATTCACAGTCAGGTTAGCCAAATGCAGACGACAATTCTGTTTTATCAATTCTGTTTTTTTCAGCCTTGGAGGATTAAAATATCTAGTTCCTACAGTTTTATTTTGTTCCAGTTTTTACAGATATCCGGAATAATTAGTTTACTGAACCTACTTTTAAATTACTATATTATTTTGAAGTCAAAAGTTGACATCAAAAAAGAAAATTGTATTTTTTGTGCATGAGAAAAAATAAATTTATCAAAACTTACTAATTTAGTCAGTCAGTTAAATGCCATACGTGATACAAGCTTGGGAGACCATGTCTCGAAAGAGACATGACTGACTGGGCAGAAGATTATCCTGCAGTAGGTTGCCGTTACTTTCAAGGGCAGACTGGTTGCCGATTAATACCTTTCCAAAGTGTATATGCAACAAATAAGTGAATGCAACAAATTTAACTGGAATTCGAACTCGGTTCCGCGATTTCTGGTTCCGAGCCGATATCAATTTCACCACAACGCATTGATTGACACAATGTGTAACATTGTTTCAAAGGCTTTGGTTATTAAGCAATAGATGTCATTATAGCACATCTAAAATTAGGCGGGGAGGATACTGCAGAAACTTTTAATTTAATTTAAAAGTCTGAAAATTTTGGAAAATTGTCACTATCAGAAAGTACATGATGACATTAAGTAAAATGTTACACAGAAAAAGTGACATCAGATTTAGATTATAAACGTCTGTTTTATTTTTTAATATTCGAGAAAATGACAAAAAGGTAGAAAGCAGGGAAAACAAATAAAATTATTAAAAAGTGATATTCGATTAGTTATTGAACAATAGCTTAATTGATATTTATAAATATCTGCCAAACTGTGGGTTTATTTTGTCATGCTTGGTGAATTTAGCACAGATTATATAAAAAATGAATTTAGAAAATTAAGACACATGCTGGAGGTGAATATTGTGTAACAATTCAAAATGTTATTGATAATTTTTTGGTTGAAAAAAATAAGTTTAACGTTTATGTTAAAGAATATGACTTTGATCCAAGACATAATTGCTCAAAATTTTAACATTGGCTGGATAAAATTGGATACCGAACATTTGGTAACGTATCAAACCTTGTAACTAGGTTACCTAAAGATATTAAAAATTCACTTTCGAATTTAGCAGGATATGCTAGAATAAAAAGAAGAAATATTTTTAAATACTAGTTTTTATTTTCAAGAATGTAGATATTTTTTAAAGAAATAGATCCTAATAATTTAAAATTTAACATTGAATACAGCAAATCAGTAGGTATTTTTCGGTTTTATAATATTTGACTTTGTTAAATTGAATACTTTAAGAAATTACTTGACAAATATCTTTATGTCAAGTTTTATATATATCATATCAATATAAAAAGAGTGCACGAGATACATATCTTCAAAAAGTATTGCTTTTTTCATTCACCTATATGAATACGAAATACGATGAACAAATTGGGAAAGGACACTCGAAATGGGACGCGCTAAAGGAAGCAATAGTGACATCAGCAAAAAACATTGCCCCAAAGAAAATTAGGCGCAGAAAGAATAACGAGTGGATGACTGAAGAGATTATGGACATGATGCAAAGGAGACAGAAAATGATATCAAGACATGGAATGGAGTACATGGAACTACACAAGGAAATGGAAAGAAAATGCAGATAGGCTAAAGAGGAATGGCTCAACGACAAATGTGCAGAAGTAGAGAGATTGAGCAGGAATAATAATGCAGACGTGCATAAGGAAATAAAACTACTGACAGGACATAAACCTGTTCTTCAACAGGATGTATAAAATCTAAGGATGGAACAATCATTTTGGAGAAAGAGGAAATACTCCAACAAACGGAGGAATTTATAGAAGTTCTTTCCCACAACAAGAGAGATCAACCAATAATAAGCAAAGATGAGGACGGACCGAAAATATTAAAGTCTGTAGTGGAATCTGCAGTAGCCAAACTGAATAGAAACAAAGCAGCTGGACCAGTCCTAGAGTTGCTGATAGCCATGGAAACATTTGGTATAGAGAGAAATGAAAATTTGGTATAGAGAGAAATTAAATTTATAATAGTGGAGTAATACCAGATGACCTCAGCAAATCGAACATCATAGCACTACCTAAGAAGCCAGTAGCAAACGAGTGCGAACTCCACAGAACCATCAGTTTAATGAGCCATGTAACAAAACTGATCGTCGGAATCCTGATGAATAGAGCAAGAAGCAGAATCAGACCAGAGATAGGGTAAGAACAGTGTGGTTTCGTTAAAGACACGAGAACAACGAATGCCATATTTATGATAAGGATGCTCTTTGAAAGAGCAATACAAATAAAGAAGGACTTATACCTGTGCTTTACAGATTATGAGAAGGCTTCTGACAAAATACGCCACAAGGAATTGATGGAGATGCTCGGCAGCCTGGACATATTTGGGAAAGACTTGAGAGTAATCAAGAATCTCTACTGGAAACAAACTGCTTGCATTTGGACAGGTAATGAATTGAGTAGATACACAAAGATAGAAAGGGGCGTAAGACAACGATGCGTTTTTTCACCGGATCTGTTCAACTTGTACAGTGAGAATATTTTTAGGACCCTAGAAGTTATGTCTGGATTCGTAATCGGAGAACACAATTTAAACAACTTAAGATACGCAGATGATACATTACTTATAGCAGACACAGAAAGGAAACTACAAGGTCTCCTCCATAAGGTAGCTGAAAAAAGTAACAAGAAAGGACTAGAAATAAACTGCAAGAAAATCGAATACATGGTCATCAGTAAAAAGAGCAGCCCAATATGCCAAATAAAGGTCGGTGGTACTAGAATCAAGCAGGTACAAAAATTTAAATACCTGGGAAGTGTTATAACAGAAGACGGAAAGTGTGACACAAAGATCCGAAGGCGAATCGGCATAGCGAAGGAAGCATTGAAGAAGTCGAATAGGTATTAAGAAACAGGTCAATTTTGCTAGAAACAAGGAAAGAGTACTGGATTGCTACGTGGAGTCCGTCCTTCAGTATGGCAGTGAATGCTGGACAATATCATCAAAGATGAAGGAAAAACTTGAAGCAACTGAAATGTAGTTCTACAAAAGGATGGTGCGAATATCATAGCTCGAGCATGTGAGCAATGATGAGGTCTTAGAAATGATGGAAACAAAAAGGAAATTAATACTGAGCATCAGGAAGTGACAGCTGAAGTTCCTGGGACATACAATGAGGAAGGAGGGCTTGGAGAACCTGATACTAACAGGCCAGATAGAAAGAAAAAGAGACAGGGGAAAGCAACTGATAGCATATTTGAATGACTTAATCAGGTGGATGACGGAATGAGGGTTGCATGGTGTAACAGGAGAAGTCGTGCTCAAAGCCATCAGGGATAGGGAAACGTGGAAAGCCATGATCGCCTACGTTCTGAAGGGACAAGGCACATAGAAAAAAGAAGACAAATGATAACCGACACTAAAAGTTCGAAATTATCTAAAAAATTTTAAAAGATTCATAAAACCCTTTTTCATGCTACACAATAAACTTTAAGCTTCACATTTTTTCCATGGGTAAAAACATGTACATACTTACCGATTCAAAAATATTTACCAACTATTTTTATATACGGTTCTGCTCCTGTTTTTATATATTAAATTTATTTACTCAAGAATTTAACCTGTTAATTATTGTCTCTGTTCTTGTTAATGTGAATTAATTTTTAATTATTGAAATTATGTATACTGGTAATATCTAGTACTTTATCACAGGGAAAATATTTTTTTAAACTTCTGTGAAATAAATTTTACATAAAAAACGCAATAAATATTGTAAGGATTATCGAAATTATTGTGCTAAAATTTGCATTTTTTGTAGATTCTTGATAGACAATTTTCTAAAAAGTTAAATTACTTTCTTATTATATTATACAATTTTATTTTTCTGTAATTTATTAGTATATACAAATTCACATATTACACTAGCAATATCAGCTAAAAATATTTAATTTAAAGCTAACAAAGTCATTTGTGTATTTAGTTATTTTATAGTAAAGGAGGTTATTTTTGCCGTGAATATGGCGAAAAATCAACAAAACACCTTTTAATGTAAAGAATGAGCTGAATGTTAGGATTATGGCAACATTCACCAACTTAAACATAAAAGCATTCAAGAAGAGTTTTAAAAGTTTCAGAGGTCATCTGGAGGTCGTGGTTAAAGCTAATGATACATTTATTGAATGAATTTACTCGATAGTGTCTCAAGATATTTTTGTTTACTTTTGTTAAATATATCAATTAAAATGAGTTGTTAGTGCAATTTTCATTTCTGCGTAATTTATACAACAGTTTGTCCATGTTACTCTGTATACATTAGAATTAATGAAAACAGTCAAAATGGCGTCGCTAGGTTAGAAACGTAACTCTGAAGTAAAATTACTTAAAATGCATTAAAAGTTGAATTGTCTTTAAAATTGAAACCACCTAATCAGTCTAAAAGAAAGTATAATCTACGTAATTAACAGAAGAGCTGATTCAAAATTTCACCTGTCTGTATTTTACATTGATTATTTATTTTTGGTTTTACTATCTTAGTTTGGGAAATGTTTAAATATTACAGCTTTTTTTGCGACAGTATGTCTCATTCTAAGCCCGATTGCAGTAACATTTGAAAAATTAATCGGTCAGAAATTTGTCAATGTTTCAAGAAAATGTATTTTCCGGAAATCCATTGATTGTCTGAACTGAAATTGTTGTAAGGTATTTGTAAATCTGTATATTCGATAATATGATTATTATGTTCGTATTCTAGTATAAAGAGAAAACTTACTAATGATCTAACCAATCTACGTCATCAAGTCAAACTATATATAAAAATCAAAGCAAGGCTGAGATGAATCGACAAGGCGCGGCGATAAATATTAATGATCCCTTAACATAAAAATACTCTATAGAAAAGTTGCAATAAATTATTTATTGATTAAATGTGTCTACTTAAAAATGTTATTTATAAATTTGATGTATATCTATTTTTTGTTTCAGTAACAAGATGGAACTTTACTCTCTTAACTTTGGATGTATTACATTTTAAAGCTGTTTTCCCTACCTTGAACGGTTAGAGATGGATTAACGAAGATCATTTGACAGAATCCTTTGACGTGCACCTAGAAAAGGTGCCAACATCTCAAAAGATTATGTTGTCAAGCAGTTCGTCTCTGTTGCAGTTCGTCTCTGTTGCAGTTGCTTACTCAGTCGCATTTTTCTACATCCACGAAGGAAACCTATAGTTTTTCTTGCAACTATATCAATCAGGGTTTAGGTTAAAATTTTAAGAGATAGGTTATAATGTGGTTTCAATAATATTTGTGCAAAAATAATGGACTCACACATTGTGTTACGATGGCTTCTGACTTTGTGTTAAAGAAGAAATTAACTAAGAATTTATATTATGGGTTTCAAGTATTTCTCGACAGTGTCTCCCCTTAGAATAGCCTACTGAAGACAATATAATCAAAACGTCACTTATTTCGAAATCGGTAGTTTTAAAATTCGAACTTGGTCTCATGTTTAGGGCTTACGGTCAAATTACGCTGAAAGCATAAATTCCCGGACGATCACCAAAATAAATAATTGTCGATCCAGTTTGGTACATAGAGAAAGACCACTTCGTTATGGCCGGTAAAGTCCTACAATCGAAAATATTTTTGAATTAAATAAGCTATACAGAGTTGATAAGTCGTATCAAAAATCAATCATTTAATGAGATTCATAAATTACATGATCCAAATACTCTAAAACGAGCACAAAGTATCATATATACTAGTATTTCAATTATGAAATTCGGCATTTTCCAAGTGAATTATATTTCAAAACATTCATACTATTATTGTTATTGTTTTAAAAGAATTGCCATTTGGTATTACTTTTATATAAATACTGTGGTTCACGTATGATTACAGAAGTTAAGCAAAGTTGAGCCTTAGCAATACCTAGATGAGTGACTAATATGATCATCACCTTTTAGGGTCGATAACAATTTTAATAAGACATTATAATAAACACATACAAAACAACAATAAAAGGTAGTCGTCCAGATATCGTGATCAAAGTTCACCAAAACAGAATGTTGTCATTTCAGACTTTACTGTATCTTTGAAGATCTTAAAAAACTATCAGAATTCAAGGATCTTTAAGTGAAATTTCGAAAAATATGGTATATAAGAAGATCAGTAATGCACACTGTAGTCAGAAGATTTATATAATATGATAAGTGAAAAGAGAGCTATTTCTGAACTTAATTTTCTGGTTACTCGGAAGGAATCTTTATACAACAAAAAACAAAGGATGATGATGATGATGATGATGGAACATTTCACATGCGGGGAAAAGATCATTAGATAAAATAAGCTTTGACTGTCACGACCTAAATTAAAACGTGGCTAATATATATATATATATATATATATATATATATATATATATATATATATACACCAACGTTTTTATTATAAACGTGGCTATATATATATATATATATATATATAATGTGTGTTACAAACAGAAATCGCATTAGCTGAAATCGAGAAAAATATTTAATTGAAATAATTGAAGAAAGTTCCTTCGTAGAGAATTTTGTCGTTCATTAAATATAACATTTAACACGAACACAAGGCCCTTAACTCAACACAGTCGTAGGGGCAATACTTAAATTGAGAATATAATTAGTTGCATATTCTGAAGTCATCTGGAGGGCGTGGTTGAATCTGATGGTGATTTCATTGAATAATTGTACTGCTTTTTTCACCGGATCTATACAGCTTGTAAGGCGAGACTATTCTGAAGACCCTATAAATTAGGCCAGGATTTGTCATCGGAGTCCACAATATGAACAACATAAGGTACGCATATGATACAGCGCTGATAGAAGACACGGAAAAGAAATTACAAGACCTCCTACATAAGGTAGCTGAATAGAGTGACAAGAAAGGAGTAGAAGTAAACTGCAAGAAAACAGATTACATGGTCATCAGCAAAAAGAGCAGCCCAAAATTCCAAATACAGGTGAAGGATACAAAAATGAAGCAGGTGCAAACATTTAAATACCTGGGAAGTGTTCTAACAGAAGACGGAAAAGTGCGACACACAGATCTGAAGGCGAATTTGCATGGCAAATGGAGTATTCCAGAAGTTGAGTAAAGTATTAAAAAACAGGAAAATTTTGCTAGAAACAACATAAAGAGTACTGGATTTTTATGTGATGTCAATTCTTCAATATGGCATTGAGTGTTGGGCAATATAATCGAAGATTCAGAAAAAACTTGAAGCAATTGAAATTTGATTATAAAGAAGGATGCTGCAGATATCATGGATCGAGCATGTGAGCAATGATGGGGTTTTGGAAAGGATTTCAAACGAAAAACAAATTAAAATTGAGCATCAGGAAGAGACAGCTAAAGTTCGTGCGAAATGCAATGAGGAAGGACGACTTGGAAAACTTGATACTACCAGGCCAGATAGAGTGAAAAAGAGAGAGGGGAAAGCAGTGGATAACATATTTGAAGAGCCTGATGGGTGAATGACAGAAACAGGTTTATGAGGTGTAACGGGAGAAAGCTTGCTAACAGTCATCAGGGATAGAGAGATTTGGAAAGCCATGATCGCCTACGACCTGAAAGGACAAGGCACTTAGAAAAAGAAATACATCAAGATATTTTTGGGTAATCTTAGAAAGATATATATGTTAAAATCAAATATAAGTTACTATTAATTTTTATGAAATTCCACGACAATTTATCCATCGCAGCCTGTATCTACTCTATCTAAACTTATTTATAAATGGAACTTTGTCTGTGTGTGTGTATGTGTCTGTGTGTGTGTGTCTGTGTCCGTTACCTACAGACTCCGAAACGGCTGAACCGATTTTCTTGAAAATTTACACACTTGTATTATAACCGTCTGCGAGTGTTCTTAGCTAGGGTTTGTGTCGAGGTACCCCCGATAAATATCGAAAATCGATAATCGAAAAAATCGGGTTATAGAAGGAGTGGTCCGATTTTAATCAAATTTGATACACTCATAGACAAAGACATAAGAAACGATATTCAGAAGTTTCAAGGTTGAAGTTCTTGCACTAGTGCAGAAAATTGATAATATATATATATATATATATATATATATATATATATATATAAAAAGGCAAGATGTTTGTGTGTGTGTCTGTTTATCTGTCTGTATGTCCTTTATACAAATCCACAATTTTTATCCGACTCTCACCAAACTTCACACAAATATTCTTTAGGCTGAGTCTGAGCTCCAGGACCATGAATTATTTTAATGCTTTCATTACAAAGAGCAACGCCGGGGTATACTACTAGTATTTACATATTTACATGACAACAAATATGTCCAAGTGCATAGAATAGAAGTAAAATTCACTAATATGGTGAAGTGCTTACTTTGGCATGAACTGGTTCTATTTCATATATTTAGCACTTTAAGAAAATTAAATAATACAGATGCACACGCATACACACACAGCTTAATACTAATGAAAGTGGGGGAAAAATTATATATGTTAAAATATCTTTGACTAAACAATTTTGATTTCACAGGAAAAACGATATACAGTTTTAAGCAAATAATTTAATACAAGAAATACATTTATTACCTTATAACAGTATTTCGTTCGTCCTGTAAAAGAATAATAATTGGTTCACCAACATAAGGTTCCTAAGATACATATATTTTGCCATTTTAATAGTATTAGGATATTTGCATCATTTCAATTGAATTGCGACGGAAATAATTTACAATATCAAGTTATATATATATATATATATATATATATATATATATATGTGTGTGTGTGTGTGTGTGTGTGTGTGTGTGTGTGTGTGTGTGTGAGATTATAATTATACTCGTGTCGAAAAACCTTCTACGAATCTATGAAAAAGGGAAAAAACGGTTTTAAAAAATAAAGAGCTAAGTACGTGAACAGTGAACATTAGTCAAAAGGGTTCTTCCTCTGACGATCCGTTTAGGTCAAACCTAGGTAGGTTTGTCTGGCTCACTAGGTATTTTAGATAGATAGATAGATAGATAGATAGATAGAATAAAGGAATAGGGTTGTTCCAACGAAAAGTGTGAGAAGCCGTGAACGTTTTCTTTAAAATATATATTTATTGTTATGGAGTATTAATTTGTCATGATTTGCGCTACACGCGTTTCGAGTCTAAAATTGACTCTCTTCAGGCGAACAAATTCGTTGTTTTACGTTTCGGTTTCTCTGACTATCTCATATATATATATATATATATATATATATATATATATATATATAGATAGATAGATAGATAGATAGATAGATAGATAGATGTATATATATATATATATATATATATATATAGAATGATATATGTATGTATATATAGATATATATAGATATATATATATATAGGTATATATATATAGATATATAGATAGATGTATGCATATATATATATAGATATATATATAGATAGATATATGTATGTATATATATATAGATAGATATATATATAGATAGATAGATTTATGCATATATATATATATATATATATATATATAGATAGATAGATAGATAGATAGATAGATAGATAGATAGATAGATATATGTTTGCATAGATAGATAGAATTTCTTGTCACATTCATTTGCACCCATGAAATTTCAGTTCATAATGTAAAATATCTCATGAGAAAACCGAATCTAGTGGATCAGCTTTGATCTATTGATCTGTTGATAATTAATCCTTGATAAATAGCATCAAATAATGAAGCATGAAAAGATGAACTAAAAAAGGGAGATATTACTGAAACAAGGTATTGACACTCTTTCAAAATTACAAATATTGGTAAAAAAAACCTTTTGGCTCACTTATTAATTAGAATTTATAATCATTCCGGATCAACTCCCATCTCACAATGACATGAATTAAACAATGAATGCTGTCTTCGTAGTTATTTTTTAAAATTATACTCATTTTACCCTATTTTTTGTCACGATTGCCAAATCACATTTGCTACCCTAAATCATGTACTATTATTAATAATTACAAACATCTAAGTTGCATACGGCCAATTCCAACTATCACAGTATCCCCGTTTTAATATCGCTCAATATTATTAAGATGTGTGCAAAGCATGGAACTTTCAATAACATCTTTGGAAGGGAAATTAAGAGGAAAATTGATGAGAGTTATCTACGAAATTCAACGAAGATGCCATTACTAAATAAAAAACATGAAGAATGACTAACCTTTTTCTTAAGTGTACCTGCACAAGCCACAATCCTTTGGAAAATTTTCAGTGGACAAACGAATCAACATTTTAATGTTTTGGTAATTAAATCTAACAACATGTTTACAGACAGCCAAAGGAAGCTTATACCAACAAGGTCAGCAGTTGAGCATGGTGAAAGGTTCATATGATAGATAAGTTGCATTCGTTAATTGTAAGCCTTCACCATATCACAGAAATTATTAAATCAGGTTATTACCTAGGATTAATAATAGTGCTAAATGTGCTACCAAGTGTGAGGAATCAACATTTGAGTCAAAGAACATGGGTTCTTCAGCAAGATGGATTCGCGGGTATGACGATAACCTACATCTGAGAGTAAGGCTTTGATCGTTAGATCAGAGTTTTGAGGAACAGGAAATAACATCTCACTTGTTGTTGTTCATATTTATACCCAGACCCGGGGCAGTAGTGCCTGTTAGATTCTTAGCTATGAACAAATTGGGGGAGCCCCAAGGAAGAACAAAAATTAGGAATGAATAAAAATATACATTTAAATAAAAGAAAGAAGTATTAGATTTTCATATTAAAAATTATTGACTATGCATTTTACAGCGCGATGACCAACATTACATTTTACCTGTAGTTAAAAGCATACAGTTACTTTCAAAATATATTTATTTGAAGCCATAAATTAGATATAGGCATTAAATACTCGCTCATGGATGATATGCAACGAAATGAAATCTATTTAAAATTAACAAAATCCAGCATGATAATAACAACAAAATGTATGAATGCTGACTTCGTAGTTATTTTTTAAAATTATACTCATTTTACCCTATTTTTTGTCACGATTGCCAAATCACATTTGCTACCCTAAATCATGTACTATTATTAATAATTACAAACATCTAAATTGCATACGGCCAATTCCAACTATCACAGTATCCCCGTTTTAATATCGCTCAATATTATTAAGATGTGTGCAAAGCATGGAACTTTCAATAACATCTTTGGAAGGGAAATTATGAGGAAAATTGATGAGAGTTATCTACGAAATTCAACGAAGATGCTATTACTAAATAAAAAACATGAAGAATGACTAACCTTTTTCTTAAGTGTACCTGCACAAGCCATAATCCTTTGGAAAATTTTCAGTGGACAAACGAATGGTTTAAACGAGGAATGGTTTAAACGAAGAAATCGATTATTTAGAACTGACCAGTAGAAGTACTATTCTAATTCCATTGAATATTTATGAGTCTGCTGAAACCGGCCATAGAAGAATAGAATTCATCAATTTTCCAAGATAGAGTTAGAAAAATACCAGCTGAGAAGTCCCGGAAGCTCATATATAACTACATTGCTGCTACTATAGCGTGCGGTCAACGTCAATATATCTTCTATCCAGGTGAAGCGCTGAGTTTTACTGTGTCTCTTCCCTACCTCAGGTAACTGAGCGATCGCGGTTGGATGCTAAAGCGATGATTCTTCATCTGAGGTGTTTTAGTCAGCTTTCCCAGTCAGATCTTCATCATTCTTGCTGCAAGATGATGAGAAGAAATTTCAATGGTTTATTCGCACCATTCCTAGAAGATATACAAAGTGTTTATCACTAAAATAAATATATGTATTGTATTTCATAGCCTGTTTAGTTTTGCCTCTCCACCTTTAATATAAATATTATATAGATATATAAATATTGATATGAGGTTTAAATAAATATGTATACTGTAATGACAAAAGTACGCAAGTGCAGGCTTTAAGAAATTTTTATTCAACTGACAAAACAAAGTTTGCGTATAATCTTTCAAATTCTCAGTAAACAGAAATAGATCTCTCACAGAGGAGAGTGATAAAACAAGGGGAACCACTCTTGATTATTCATAACATATACACTTAATATATTTTATCGTTCGATATTGAGGCAGACCTCACGCTAAAGTCTAAACGGGAGGTAGATCTCATTCCATAGTAACACAGTTCCTTGAAACGTTTGAAGGCAGTCATCACTGCCAAAGCGTATACCACCAAATATCAAGACAGGATGACTTTGTTGTTGCCCATGACATTTTGTATTCTTCTTCTTTTAAATTAAAATATATAAGTTTAAAAAGATTGCATATGCAAAATAATTTAAGCTTATATAAATCTGATGAAAAATATTTGGTTATTTTCCATTTTTTTTAGCTATCTATAACGTTCCACGCGGTGCAGAATTTTAATCCAGTGAGAGAAAGCTACTTTTGTCTCCACCATAAAACTAAAATGACCTCTGTTATAGCTTAGAAAACAGCAATGATAATTTTGAAGAAATAAATTTGAATTCTTCAATTCAATCGAAATCATTTCAATTCACTCGAATTCATTTCAATTCACCTCAAATTCTCATTTTAACCCTCTAGGGCCATTCGTATCATATTTGATACAGTATGAAAACAAGCCTTGAAAGAAATATTTTACTGAAAAATTTTTTAAGAGAAATATTTTATAAATTTCAAATGAAAGCAGTACTGACTGCTCAGTCAATGAATACCAAATGTTTCCTTATAGGGAAATACCAAATGTTTCCTTATAGGGAAATACTGTATCAAATATGATACGAATGGCCCTAGAGGGTTAACTGATTCTGACTATGAGTGCAATTTCGAACAAAACACCAATTTCGGCCCAAAATCTGATTTGAACACAAGCTACAATTTAGGTCAAAATTCCAGTTCAGGCCAAAAATTAAAGTCAATGTGAAAAAACGGCAAATCAGATCTCTGAGCATGCGTTAGTGAGAGGTCAGAGACATATTTTTTCAAGGTTGACAAAATCCGATGTCCTTGTGTATTTAAGGACACGTTGCTGCTAATTCCATCATGGCAACACTTACTCCCAACCGACTAGGAAGTACTCATTAAATTGGCCATGTCTATAACGACGATGACCAGTCTACCCGTGTGCAACATGGGTTTTGCTCGTAGAAGAAATGTTCATACGCACTGGGACTATATTTGCCTTTGATCCTACCGCGTGTTTCCAAAAAATACCGGTATTGATAAACTTAATTAGTTATGTCTTGTTGTTGTGTCTTTTGATGTATTTTGTATACTAATTTCCTTCCAGGTCCCAATCAGAAACTTAATGGATTTATGACATTTTCCAGTGATCATTTTGTAATATATATATATATATATATATATATATATATATGGGAGAGTTTTGTACTTTGCTTGAAACAATGTGTATATTTGGTGTATTGGTAGGTTTTGAAGGCTATCACGATGCGTTTAGGAAAATAAATGGCAGGAATAGCAGTGAAAAATGACCATTCGATGAAAGGCATAGGCCACAAGCGGGCGCGAAATTAAGTTCTCCAAACATTCTGAAGATGAGACTATGATCTCGAAATATTAATGATTAATAAATGTAGGTTATACCCAACACCTTCATTGCATTCCTTTACTTTTCTAAACGCATTGTGATAGCCTTCAAAACCTACCCATATATATATATATATATATATATATATTGTTGTAATACAATGTTTCGCACGCTCTAAAGCCTATGTGGACATATTAGTAGCCATATATATTCAGCACTGGAGATTCTTGTGACTTCCTTCGGCAATTACTAGCCTGCCACCAGATTAACCGTCATGTCATAGTGTATTCTCCTTACAATAAATCTCACTTCTTTCAATTACACATATGTTGCTGTTCTTTCACTCAAGTACTAGCTTATCTGTTTGTAAACTCTTTAAATGATACAGCACGCATATATATATATATATATATATATTTATATATTTTTTTATGTTTTTAATATCTCCCATTAGATAGACTAAGTTCTCCTTAGTGTCTGGGCTGTACTTAACAAGACAATTTTTGTATATCTCTTAAGCAGTGGTTTCTAAATATTCTTTCTATGTATTGTTTTGTTCCATTTTTACTATTCCAAGTGCACCTACTATTACTGGTGTAATTCTTCTTTTCAATTTCCACATTTTTCTATTTCAATTTCTAGGTCTTTATATTTTGATAGTTTTTCGAATTCCTTGGTTGTAATGTTACAATCCCCTGGGAAAACCATAGCAATTAATAGGTATTTTTTCCTTTTTAAATTTTAATAATAATGCCTGGCTTATTTGCTTCAATTTTCCTGTGTATTTCGATAAAGTGTAATATCATAGAATGTTAACAGCTTCTATTTCTGTAACTGGTGCTGGGGGATGCTCATACCAGTGTTTGTTTACATATATTTCATGGTGTTTGAACATTGTCCGGTGTAAATATTGCCCCACTCTATCGTGACGATTTAGGGCAAGTACAGAACCTCCTGAGATTAGATGGTGTATTGTTTTTGGTATTTGTCACCGATCCTGCATTTTGGATCCACATTATTATGTAGATATTTGCCTGAAAGTTCCGAGTGAATATTATTATTATTATTATTATTATTGTTATTAGTGATATTTAGCTTATGTAAAAATTTGTGCAATTATAAGTTCTAACCAATATTTTGACGGATTAATCCTACCTTTTATCTTGTAGCTAATGCAGACAAACAATTGCAAAAAATAAGAAGATATAGGCTATGATACCTAGTGACGTATTTTTGCGAAAATGACTGTTAAGGTAATTGAGTCGAATCCACCGCGGGGGGCGATAGTACTGTATTAACGTGGCGTCCGGTTTATTGTTTCAACAATTCGGTGTCTGTTATACTTTTTTTTTGGGTCAATCATTTTATCTTCGAGCATTTATTTCTTAATTAAGAATATATTTTCCTATTTCCGGTAAAGTATTCTTTGCTAAAAAGAAACATGTTTATAGTAACAGTCTCAGTTGAATCCCAGTGAGATAATGAATCTTCAACTTTATATATATATATATATATATATATATAGAGAGAGAGAGATCTAGATAGATAGATAGATAGATAGATAGATAGATAGATAGATAGAAAGAGAGAGAGAGAGAGATCTAGATAGATAGATAGATAGATAGATAGATAAATAGATAGATAGATAGATAGATATCAAGTCCGTGAATGGAGAGGACAATCCAACAAGATCTAAAATATATAAAATATTTAGTGTTATATCTGTATAGAGAGCTCAATGAACAGAACATTAATCAGAGCAATATATCCATAGCAAATGCTTCCGGGAAAATATTTATACTGAATGGAACGAATATAGTGTGATATGATAAAAGAAACTATTTTAGATCATAGAAATGAATTATAATTTATAATAAATCTAAATAATGTGTTGAGTTTTCCTTTATATATATATATATATATATATATATATATATATATATATATATATATATATTATAATATGTCTTAATTTTCCCTGAAATTAAAGCCAAAATACGATGTCTAAAATGGCTCATGATAAAACATAATAGACAGTCATTGTGTGTTATATTTAACAGTATATGCTTAGAAAAATAAATATTGTTATTTCTATGGGTAAAACTAGAGGAAAATCTTCTATATTAGCCCTATACCAATTTATCACTCTAATGTCTTAGTGGATGCCTAATCTTACATAATTAGTTATTCTAGCTAACTGCGAACAACTAATTTTCATATAGAAATTCATGGATAAAATACTTAATAAAACTGTTTTATTCATTTTGGTCTTTTGTTAGTGCTGTATTTATAGTTTTATAATTCAATTAATCTAGTACTTCTTTGTGTCGTATACTTTCAGCAAGCTGTCGATAAAGGCTCTCCACTATTTTTCCTTTGTAGATCCTAATATGTTTTTTTTTATCTCTCCTAAATTTTCCATTTACTCAAGGTCACTAGTTTGGTCATGCGTCGTTTTCCTCTTTACCTCTCACCTTTAATCTGTTCTCTGGTGCGCTGTGGTACAGTGGATATCGGCTCGGAACGAGAAGCCGGGGAACCGAGTTCGAATTCCAGTTGAATCCGTTGTATTCACTTACGCGCAAATACCCTTGGGAAAGGTATTAATCCGTCTCTTCCTTCCAGTTATGGGTTAAATAACAGGACAGATTAGGTTCTATAGCCTTGGTCGGCAACCAGTCTACCGCAGAAAGCAATGGCAACCTACTGCGGGATAATCTTCAGCCCAATCAGTCATGTCTCTCTCGAGACATGATCGCCCAAGCGTGTATCACGTATGGCACTTAACTGACTGACTGAGTATCAAAAATTTAAAGCCATCATTCCTGATTATGGTTTGTAATTGTTTGAACTTTACTTTCTTAATATTAAATGTATTTGTAAGTGTTTTTCGATTCATTTTGTCTAAAACTATAATGTTGCTCACATATTTGGTCCAGGACATTCACAGCATCATTCTGAAGAAGTACATTTCTGTCACTCCGAGTTTCTTTTCCATTTTCTCAAGAATTCACTGCCATACTAAAGAACTAATATTATATACATTTTAGTACCTTTTTCTTTGTTACTAATGAAATTTTTCGGTTTCTTTTACTTGGCTCAGCCTTCGGTTGGCACATTCCGCTAATCCAATGCACCTTCAAATAGCAATTTCCTTTCCTCCGTAAAAAGAAATCTTCCCAGTTATTATAATTTACATGATTGACTGTTCCTTTTGCTAACAACCATTGTTGCGTTGTGTGTTGTCTCTGGATCCTAACGTTTATTGCATGAAACGGTATCAACAAAGAGGGTAATTTATTTTCGGTGTTCGTTCTATTAAGAGTGACAGCTTGGATCCTAAAAGGCAGTTGGAGGAATGACGTCACAGGATCGCATGTGGCACGTGAGTAATATTAGCCGGTCACAAACCAGAGTGTGAGAGGCACATCGTCGCTTCAGAATTCTCCAGACATTTCGCTAAGTTTTGTCAGAATGCCACGCCCAAGTGTCACTCGCTGATCATTCCAGACCTGGCATTTAGATTCTCTAACATTACTTTTTCTTTTTTTAATAGTAATATTTTAGTTGGTTGGTTGTTTTGTTTTTATGGCAAATCAACCTCGGCGGGTCATTTAATGCCAATTAAATTTTATTTAATTATTGCTGGTAATACCTTTTTCTTTTCAAAAATTTATTCTTGTTTTTTATATAAGTTTTGTGTCTGGTAATATTTTTTCTTTTCGAGTATCAAGATTCATTAGGATTTTTTTCTTTTTTTTTTAAGGGCAGGGTCCCCAAGTCCTACCCGGTTATTTAACCCATAACTGGAGGGAAGGGACGGATTAATACCTTTCCCAAGCGTACCAGTGCTTAAGTGAATGCAGGGTATTCAACTGAAATTTGAACTTGGCTCACCGATTTCTCTTTCCGAGCCGATATCCACTGCACTACAACGCACATCCGTCATAAACGCTTACAGCACCTGGTATTTCCAAGCGGTCACCCATCTAAGTACTGACCAGACTCAACGTTGCTTAAACTTCGGTGATCGAGCGAGAACCGGTGTATTCAACGTGATAGACCGTAAGCAATGTTTTAGTAATATGCATTTAAACCACTTACCAAGTGTGTCTTGAGTTTTATTCTTCCATCACTCGCTAGGACTCTAGAACCAGTACCATATACACAAGTCAAATGAAATATTTTACAACATAACAAAACATACATTCAGAACCAGTGCTATATACAAAACATACATTCAGAACTACAGTGCTATATACAAAAACATACATTCAGAACCAGTGCTATATACAAAACATACATTCAGAACTATGCTATATACAAAACATACATTAAAACCAGTGCTATATACAAAAACATACATTCAGAACCAGTGCTATATACAAAACATACATTCAGAACATGTGCTATATACAAAACATACATTCAGAACCAAAGCAGAGCAAAACATACATTCAGAACCAGTGCTATATACAAAACATACATTCAGGAACATGTGCTATATACAAAACATACATTCAGAACATGTGCTATATACAAACATACATTCAGAACATGTGCTATACAAAACATACATTCAGAACATGTGCTATATACAAAACATACATTCAGAACCAGTGCTATATACAAAACATACATTCAGAACATGTGCTATATACAAAACATACATTAAAAACCAGTGCTATATATACAAAAACATACATTCTACAGAACCAGTGCTATATACAAACATACATTCAGAATCAGTGCTATATACAAAACATACATTCAGAACATGTGCTATATACAAAACATACATTCAGAACATGTGCTATATACAAAACATACATTCAGAACATGTGCTATATACAAAACATACATTCAGAACATGTGCTATATACAAAACATACATTCAGAACATGTGCTATATATACAAAACATACATTCAGAAATATGTATATATACAAAACATACATTCAGAACATGTGCTATATACAAAACATACATTCAGAACATGTGCTATATACAAAACATACATCTATAAATGTGTATGTATACATACAAAAATATATCCAGGAACATGTGCTATATACAAACATACATTCAGAACATGTGCTATATACAAAACATACATTCAGAACATGTGCTATATACAAAACATACATTCAGAACATGTGCTATATACAAAACATACATTCAGAACATGTGCTATATACAAAACATACATTCAGAACATGTGCTATATACAAAACATACATTCAGAACATGTGCTATATACAAAACATACATTCAGAACATGTGCTATATACAAAACATACATTCAGAACATGTGCTATATACAAAACATACATTCAGAACATGTGCTATATACAAAACATACATTCAGAACATGTGCTATATACAAACATATATTCAGAACATGTGCTATATACAAAACATACATTCAGAACATGTGCTATAATACAGATAATCTTTTACAGGCAGACACAATAATATAACGCATAATAATTATCATCCTACTAATACTTGCCTAGATATTTGTTTCTTTTTTTTGATTGGTCAGTCTGTAAAATATGCATGGGTACTTCGAAATATCTTACCGTTTTCTATTTGGTAAGCCCAAAAACTTTTTCATTCACATTTTATAACAAGAATTTCTTTCTATAAATCTTCAGTATACAGTTCAGGCGTACGTACACTATCTAGCAAAGACGAAAAAGGTAAGAAAAAAATAATTTAGTTAATACACTCACAGAGATGATTTAAACAAAACTATATTCTAGCATGTAAGCATAATTGATATGAACCCTGTATGGGACCATAAAATAATGAGTCAACACGGTGGTAGGTCAAGAACATAATATTACGTCAACAAGAGATACAAAGAGATACAAAGTGAAAGAGTAATAATAGCTTGGGAATAAGTGATCGACAGACAGAGAGACAGACTAGGCTGAGCTGAACTGAACTGAAGTCGTACTGGTAACCAGTGTCTCTGTCGCCCCGGCTCTGTCCCCGAGAGCAATTAACTCTTGGTTAATATAGGCAAAGAAGAGTCCATTATTATTTGGGTAACTCCCCACAACAATAATTTAGATAATTATTTGTAAGTGCTTTAAAATATTGTTTTGGTGTTGGCCCAGTGGTCAGAGGGAACTCTCAACCAGATCGCGCGGACACATACAAACACACACATATATACACTACCGGACATAATTTTTAGGCAACCCCAGTTTTTTAAAAGAAATGATGTATTTCATACTATTTTTAGTATCTATTGCCAAGTGGATAATTCTAAATGAAAATAGAATGGTTCTTTTGTTATTATTATTTTGCAAAATTTTACAAGTCCAGGAATCAAAGATGAACTC
The DNA here is from genome assembly GCA_037127315.1 of Ascarosepion bandense. Lineage (NCBI taxonomy): Eukaryota > Metazoa > Mollusca > Cephalopoda > Sepiida > Sepiidae > Ascarosepion > Ascarosepion bandense. The sequence continues at coordinate 1,888,221 of JBBBDQ010000214.1, forward strand.
ATCCGAATCACCCTAAATTTTCTTCATTCTTTCATTGATGAAACTGCGATATAGGTAATTATTAAATATTTATAAATTCATTTGATGCACATGTTATTGTGCAGTATTAACAAAAGAACCATTTTATTTTTATTTAGAATTATTCACTTGACAATAAATACTAAATAGAGTATGAAATACATAATTGAGGCCGATAATAATTATGGCCGATAGTGTATATTCTGGGCCAACACAAAAACAAAATTTTAAAGCAATACTCTTACAACTAATTGTCTAAACTATGCTTACATGTTAGAATGTAGTTTCGTTTAAAACCTTTCTGTGAACTCATTAAATAAATCTTCATATTTTTCTTTTCCATACTCTTTATGCTCCATGTGACCCTAACTCGAACACTAGTTGCCCAGTTCCCAACCTTGAGTTTTCTTCCCGCTTTCTTTTTCTTAAATACAGTGGGTCGTAAGGTCAGTTGAATCAGAGTGGCTGCGATTATCATAGAACCGTTTATGTGGGTCTCGTTCGCTTCTTTCTCAGTACTACTCTGGTCAGTCAGTTTAAAACATCCGTATATTGCAAGTAAGATGTCCAATAGAAGAGAACATGACTAAGAAGTGTGTGTACGCAATTGCATGCAGCTGCAGAAATAAATGTAAAGGAGAAATGAGCCACACCCCTGCCAGAATATTGCACAAAGGGAAGTAGAAAATCAAGTGTAGCTGACCACAGATGGAAAGTGAAAAGGATGACCGTCTCCTATGGGATGAAATTTAAACAATAAATAGAGAACACCACTGGAAATCATGAAAACTTAAGGAATCAGTTCATATGCTAGGCTACAAAAATTTCTTAAGCTGGCCAAGCACAGAAAGAAAACCATATGGGAACCAGTAATACAGTTTGTTAGAGAAAAACATTAGTTTCAAAATTGCAATATGAGCTCCGGTAAAAGAATAGGATTAGCAAGACTTTAAGTTTATAAGTCCCAGAAATTCATACATGTCTTCAAGGACATATGGCTCAGTGGATAAAAGCGTTGATTTGACCAGTGACTTAACTCAAAGGGTTGTGAGTTCAATACCAAGCTACATAAGTGGTGAACAAATAACTTAAAGATTTGAATTAAAGTCAGTTAAATGCCATACGTGATACACGCATTATGCGATCATGTCTCAAAAGAGATATGACTAACTGGGTAGAAGTTTTTCCCGCAGTAGGTCGACATTGCTTTTTGCGGTAGAACCCAATATTTCCTATTAATTAACCCATAACCGGAGGGAAGAGATGGATAAATACGTTCCCCAATGGTATTTGTGCGTAAGTGAATGCAAGGAATTCAGCTGGAATTCGAATCGGCATCCTAATTTGTCGTTCCGAGTCGATATTCACTGCACCACAATGTACACATCGTCAGAATTCTCATCCTTCGTGTTGTCATCCTGATATTTATCAAAATTTTACACGGTTTTAGTTGTAACCACCTCTATATCCTCATTGCTATTTGGATACCAGAAGCTTTTTCTTTTCTATTAGTTTAGACTGTATTATTTTCTTCTGCTCTCCTTTGACGCATTATCATGGACGATCTGACTCATCTTCCAAATGGTCTCGTTGGCGGTGCCATTTTTTTTTCGTTACCTGAGTTGTTCTCAGATCCATCAGAGAGTAACATACCGTTCATAACAGCCTGTAGGGATTATTCATTCCTCAATATTCGATACACTAAGATGTTCAGACTGGGCCTTAACTAACGAGCTACTTAACTGACCCTTGATCTTATAAGATTCTTGTCCGGTCTTTTTCACTTACTACATAATTCGGCTTTCACCACATGTCTAATTTTCCCCCTTTTAAGATGGTTTCTATAATAGACTAAACCTTCCAATTTAAAATCTACGTCTTTAGCTGAAACGTAAGACATTTCTATCCTTCGTTTTCTTGTTTCATTAAATTATTCCTAACTTGCGTAAATGCGCAGTGTTGGTCCTGTAGCGTAGTGTTGTGATGCTCGTCTTTATAATAAAAATGAACTGTTTACGATATTATTTAGCGGCAGATTGACGTGCCTTTTATAAAGTAATACAGTGAAAATATTCTTAACAACATTAGAACTAACTGCCCCGAATATATAAATCCAATGATCTATCATTATTACAACTTTTTAAAAATAAGATATCAGCCATCGGCCTATGCAAACGTTCTATGTTACTGTCGATTTGTTGGTGATAGTTTGTAAAAGGAGCATGTTAAATCATTGTAATTTATTTTATGCAAATTATTACTTAAACATAAAACCATGATTAATTTATAACTTTTATAAAACATTAAGCATTCTTCACTGAATGAGTTTCACAGAGGTTTTAGTGCAAATGCACTGTGTCTCTTTTTTTTTTAATCATTTCACCCCGAGCAAGGCGGAAACGCCACTGATGTGCAGGGGGCCACATAAATGTAAAAAGATTAATTAGAAAAGAGTGAGGAGTACAAACTAGTTAGAAAGGAACAATAGAAAGCTGAGAAAGCAGGTGCGATGACAGATACATAGGTGCAGAAAAAGGGAAGGTTATACAGGGGTGGGGAGAGAGCTAGAGCCCAGTGGTTAGTAGATGAGTATTGACTTTGCATTTAAATTTCTGGAGGTTGTAGCCGTCAGGAAAGCAAGAATACGGGAGCGAGTTCCACAGGCGGAAAGTGCGAGAGAAGAAGCTGCAGGAGTAGAATTGTCGTCTGCATTTGGCTAACCTGACTGTGAATGGGTGGGACCCAGCTTTGCTTTCACGACGTCTTCAGACACCATTTTTGGTTGGGCTTGTCAGAGGTGATGAGAAGTGGATTTTCTACCATAACGTTAAACATCGGTGATCATGGATAAATAGAGGAGAAAAACCAGTTCAACAACCGAGAGCAAGACTCCATCCCAAAAAGATCATGTTGAGCCGATGGAATCAAGTTATAGAGAGCAAAGTTCGTTTTTGTTATAAATAAAGATTTTCAAAAACACTCAGTTTTTCATTTTTAAGACGAAATTTTAAATCGGCAAAAAATTTTGCACCGACCTGATAATTCAATTTGATTCCGTGCAACGTCTTCTTTGTTCCTATGTGGCCATTCTTATCATAATACTGCACGTGGATGCTCTTCCTAAGATGTGATGTTATGTAAATCGAAACCATCGGTTCTTTGTCTGGTTCAGATAAATAATACAAAACTTCGTCCAACAGAATGTATTTTTTGTCCTCTTATTACTTGATTTACACTTTTGAATTCTTTGCTTGAGTTCTAAAATATCTCCATCTACTTCCTGCTCTTTAATTATGATGATAAGGTAATACATGTTCTCTTGTGGAGTGGCGCAAATCTTCTCTGTAAATAGCCAGGACGCGAAATAATTCGAATTAATAGCGCAAAACTTCATATGTCCTATCTTCATCTTCCTTTATTAAATTACTGTAACTCTTTTTTCAGGTGGCTGATATTAATTTTAAGTGATTTTCAATATGAGAAAAAGTTACTTTAAAATTAGAGAATTCAAATATTTTTGTCGGGAAAAGTAGCCGAAATGTTAACAAGTGAAAAACCCATATGTGACGTATACTGGGTACAAAATTATTTTTAAGTTAAGTCATCAAAGTCATTCCGCTCACAATATCTGTCAACCTGAGTTTGAAGTGAAACCTTGAGGATTTTCTACTGAAATACCAGCCAACTGATATTTCTTTTCCGTCACTTATTTCGACTTGCTTGTAATTATTCTCTATATATAAATGCATATAAATCTACACCTTGCCCTTGCTGTCTTGAATCTGTTTTTTATCATATACTAAACCCTCGCATGTCTAGACCTGCCTCTTCACGTAGTAATAAGAGGTCTTGTTTTAGCTAATCCGAGATGAACAACACAACTTGGGCGAAATCAGCCAAAACTCAAGAATGTTGTCTAGGCGCAACCAGGTTCGTGTCATATTACCTCGAGGCATATCTCTCGAGCGTGAGAGTAAGTTCGTGTACACCTTATCCCAACCTTGTAAGTACTTTAATTTACAGTTGTAACCTGCTATACTCAAAACCAGCAACTAGATAATCTTGTTCTGAATAAGAGAATTGAAAAAATACTGGACTGGCTTATGATTAGTATAGATAGTAAATTTCTGTTTATGCAAGTTGCGGTGAAGTTATTGCGTCTTTGTTTATACCTGAACATCTTCTTTGTGCATCATTCAGGTTGTGGGTAAGAAGTATACAGTTTTATTTTATTTCTTCATTATATATCTGCTGCCGCAAGCAAGCTGTGATCGCTAAGTCCGATATATTCGTATGAAGTTTATATTCTTTGTTCAGATCTCAGTACGATAACGTCACCGAATTAGACATATTTTAAGCGATCGAACGATTCCTGACATTCATCATGCCACCTAAAACGCACATGTTTTCGAGTTAATCTAATTAAAAGTTCTGCCAAGCTAAAGAATCCTGGAATAAATCTTCGGTACTAAGAGCATATACCGATGAAGACCCGAACATGTCTGGTAGTGGTAGATGTGCCAAGGAGGATATATCTCTGACAAAAAAAATTAACATTTAGACAGGTTTACCTTCAGATTGCGCCAACTTAAGCTATTTGAAACCACTAAAATATATTCAGACTATTGTCCTCATCTTTGTTGTCATTTGTACTACTTTCCGGCCGTTGTTCGCTCCGGCCTTCCTCAGGTGCTTAGTGTTTCGAACCGAACCCCTTATTACAATCACAGGGGTATACCATCCTAATTCCTTGCGTCATGAGTTATCTCTCTCTACCCCTGCAAGTTACTTGTTCACCACTGCTGCAGCCTAGTATTGAACTCACGACACTTTGAATCTATATCCACTGGGCCATGTGTCCTTAATAGTGGTGAACAAATAACTTGCAGGGGTAGAAGGAGGTAACTCATGTCTTCCAATAAAAGCATTACTACTACGCAAGGAGTGAAGATGATATACCCCAGGAATTGTAATGAAGGTTTCGGTTCGAAATTCCTAGCACCTGAGGAAGGCCGGAGCTTACATCGGCCAGACCGTCGTACAAATGGCAACAAAGATGAGGACAATAGTCCGAATAATGTAAATACTCTAAATACTACCTCATCTCAGAAATATAGTCAAATTCTAAATGGTGTTCTATGGAATGAGAAACACTAAAATGTCGTCCAAATAAGACAGTGGATGCTCTTCATGTCCCTGTAAAACGGTATACATTAGTCCCTGAAATATACTAGGCACGTTCGCCACACCATATGGGATACTATTAAAGTGTAATAAACACAGATGACTCTTCAAAGCAGTTTTTCTTTTCCTTTTTTCCTGTACATTTATCTGTCAATATCCGGATTTTAAGTCTAATTTATAAAAAAGTACCTTAATGTACCTTGTGTTGCAGTGGATATCGTCTCGGAAAGAGAATTCGGAGAGCCGATTTTGAATTCCAGTTGAATTCCTTGCATTCACTTACACGCAAATATCCTTGGTATTAATCCGTGTCTTCTTTTTTTCAAACTATGGGTTAAATAGCATGATAGATTCGGTTCTATTTGCAACCAGTCTGCTGCAGAAAGTAATAGTAAAATACTGCTGAAAAATCTTTTGTCCAATTAGTCATGTTTCTTTCGAGACATGATCGCCCGAAAATGTATCCCATATGATACATAACTGACTGGCCTAGCAGAGCCTAAAATTATATGACAATTATCCGGGTGCTTGTGTGCATTGCGCTTAGTAATTTTATTTTGAGCCCTAAAATCTACGTACCATCTATTAGCCACTCCCTCTCTACTTCCCGTTTAGATCTCTTTATAATCCTTGCATCTAACATTTTCTCTAAAGCCTTATTAACTTTTCTTTGTCGATGGGACGTGCCATATGGGTGTTTTTGATAGGCACGTGTCCGTCGGTGTTGATACGCATTTTCACCGTAACTATACTACATAAATCTTTGTCATTCGTAGCAAATAAATCCTTACTTTACTTTAGCAGCCGATGTATTGGTACCTTAAAATTTTCTGGGACGTTCGCCTGTTCTAATTCTCCCTCTTCAACGTGATATTGTTTCTCTTCTGATGGGAAGATGATATTTGCACTGTCTATATGGTTAAGTCTAGCTATCGAGCACCCTCGTCTCAAAGTGACTGTCTGGTTTATATTTTTGGCAATGAGTAGTATTATTCCATCCGTCGCACCTACCGTTGCCACCGCTCTCGCTACCTAAACGCCACATAGGTTACTAATGTAATCTGATTTGACTTATTCAATCTCATAAAAGTTTGATAAATTATAATCCCGCAATCCGACCTTTTTCCATACATGTGTACAAGAACTAAGACTTTAAATTTACTGGACGAGATATCCTAGCTACGGACAAAATGTCCCTATCTTCTTTTAATGACACATACATACATATCTTCTAGATGAACAGCTTCTAAATCGAAATAAATTCTAGCTTCATTTGGCTGTAGCCAGTATCGTAACAATATTATATTCATATTTAATTTTCTCACTCCGTAAAATTATGCGGTGTGAGCTGGTTGTCTATCTTCATTGGTAATAGTAAGTGTCCATCTGTCTGTAGATGAGAACCGTTTGCCGTTTGTAGACTTTTTTTTTCTTTTTTTTAATCATCTCACCCCAAGCAAGGCATTCCACTGCCACTATTGCGCATGGGGCTACATAGGGGAAGGTAAAGAGAAGGAGTGGTTAGACATAGGGGATGTCAGGAGGAAGGTGACAGATGAGTAAGGATACCGAGGATGAGGGTTGGGCAGATAGGAAGAGTGTTTGATAAAATAGGAGCAGGTTAGTGTGTTAGGAGGTGTCTATTGACCTTACATTTAAACTCCTGGAGATTGTAGCCATCGGGGAAGCAATCGTGTGGAAGGGAATTCCACAGTCGGAAAGTGCGAGGAAAGAAACTGTTGGAGTAGAAGTTACGGTTACATTTTATCGGTTTCACTGTAAAAGAGTGGGATCTAGTTGCTAATCTAGTATCTCGTTCAAATTCGTATTTAGGGGGCACCAGTGATCTAAGTTCATCGGAGCAGAAGCCATGAAAGTATTTATAGAAGAGACACAGGGAAGCCACGTCGCGCCGGTGGGAGAGAGACTGCAGGCGGTCTGCCAAGTCGGTACCTATCACATTACAGACCCTCCTCTGAACCTTATCGAGAAGCCCGAGGAGAATAGCAGGGGCACCCGACCAGATGTGGCAGCACTATTCAATGCACGGGCGGATGGTAGATTTATAAATGTGCAGGAGAGATTCAGACGGAAAAAACTTCCGGGCCCTACAAATTTTTAATAATTTGGGTTTGGATTGCAGCACACCGTAAACTCTCCTATGTATGACTGATAGTTCTACTCCAGTGTTTACTAAAGTCCTTTAAAAAGCACTATATAGACTAATCCTGACTGATCTGAGTGAGCCTCTATAATCGACTACTGCTATCCATCTTTTTTGCAATTACAGCCTTGAAGTTAACTGAAATAATAAATTCATAAACAGAACTATGAATATAATGTATCACAGATAGAATGATGGCGTTAATAAAATAGTTCTCAATATAATACAACAGAGTTTTTAAGTATATATTAATAAATATATATAATATCTCTCACCGAGTTTCATGTAAAACGCAATCTTCAGATGCATAGTATAGAGAAACAGGTACGTAATTTAAATTCTAATAAGAAGTATTGGTTAAGTCTATATAATATTCGGAGATTACACCTTTTTATTTTCAAAGTAGACCTTGCATTTGAAATAGAAAATATTATCATTTTACTTATATATATAAAATATATATTCATTTTTATTTAAAGTTCTTAATATTTCATATTAAGCATACAAGGAGATTACTGATTTTTTTATTTAAAAAAATATTTTTAATAGAATTATTGTAAAAAATAAAAACGAGAAAGGACACACTTTACATTATATATATATATATATATATATATATATATATATATATATGGAGTGTGTGTGTGTGTGTGTGTGTGTGTGTGTGAGAGAGAGAGAGAGAGAGAGAGAGAGAGAAACTGTAGTGTTAATGGAATCTTCCAGTTACACCTGCAGCAACAAAAAGTACAACTTATAAAAACATAAATTAACAAAGCTTTTATCTTCCGGTCATTGTATTAGCCTTTTATTTTAACTTATTCCGCAATATTAATATTTATACCATTTTATAACGCAATCTTCAGATGCTGATTGTAGAAAAAACGTTGCTTAATTTCAATTTTAATAAAAATTGCTGGTTAATTCAAAGTTGGCATACTCCATATACAATACCGGAATTATAGTTTTTTTATTTAAAATTATATTTTGCATTTAAAGTCGAAGAGATTTTTATTTTGCAAACACACACACACACACACACACACACACACACACACACACACACACATATATATGTATATATATATATATATATATATATATATATATAAAATATACAAGAGATATATTTATTTTTACTTAATATTGTGAATATTAATTTTAACATATATATATATATATATAATAAAATATATAAAAATACATTTATTTTTATTTAGTATTGTGAATTGTAGTGAGGATGTTCGTTTGGTGCAGTGGATATCGGCTCGGATCGTCAAATCGAGAAACCGAGTTCGAATTTCAGTGAAATTCCTTGCATTCACTTAGGCACAAATACCATTATGAAAAGATATTAATTCGTCTCTCCCCCCAGTTATGTGTTAAATAATAGGACAGATTGGGTTCTATAGCTTGGTTGGTAACCGACTGCAGAAAGCAATGACAACCTACCCGCGGGTTAATCTTTCGCCCAGTCAGTCATGTCTATTTCGAGACATGATCGCCTAAAGCGTGTACCACGTATGGCACTTAACTGATTGTGAATATTACTTTTATATTAATTATAAAAGAAGATTACTGGTTTTTCTTTAATTAAAAATTACTTTTAATAGAATTATTGTTTAAAAAATATAAAAGAGAAATATCATAATTTAAATTAAACATGAATATATGTTTGTATATATATATATATAGAGAGAGAGAGAGAGATAGAGATAGATATAGATATAGATAGATATAGATAGATAGATATAGTTAGATATATAGATAGATAGATATAATATAGATAGATAGATAGATAGATAGATAGATAGATATATATAAACAGACTGTGATAGATAGATAGATAGATAGTAGTGCTCATGAAAGCTCCCAGGCTACACCTAAAGCAACAAAAAATGCACTCTATCAAAACCAAGTTACACATCTTTTATCTTCCGGTCACTTTATTAACCTTTTGTTTTATCTTTACCCGAATGTTGTAGGAATATTAATTTTTATCGCACCTAGAAGAACTCATTAACATGAGCTGAAAATTTATTTGAAAGCATAAGCTGATAGCTTGAAATATATGTTCACATACATTGGCAAATAAGCACATGAACGTATAAAACTATTTGAATAGTAAAGATCAATAAACAAATCGAGATATCGATCGATTGCTTGACAGACTGAAGCAGAAATGAATAAATCAATACCCCCCGATAAGTCCACAAAGCTGTTTTGTATATTAAAACAAATTTACTAATGAACTTACACTTGCACAGTCATATAAACAGTTATATATATATATATATATATATATATATATATATATATTGTGTATGTGTGTATGTGTTAGATGTCAACACCTGGCGATATCATATATACATTTTTTGTATTAAGTGAAAGAATATAGATTACACTATTTATTCTATTTAGTTTCGATTTCCCTTTCTTTTTTCCGCCCCCCCCCCCACCTTCCCTCAGAGAGCTCTAACTCGATTCAGAGGCTCGACATCTCATAGATTGTACACACCTTCTCGTAAGCTGTCTGCAGTCGATTACAATTAGTCAGAATACACCGAAAATTCTAGCTACAATTTCATTACGCTTCCACGAAATGAAATTGAAAGATGAATTACTTCGCGAACAAGTGGCGAATATATGCGCAATAGTTTTTGTGAGATGAAGCGGATCAAGAAATAGCTGTTGATTATATTTCCTTCGCTTCTAACTTGTCTTTTTTAGCGTATAATACCTAAAAGTTGGGTGAGGCAGTTGCGTTTTCCCTATGTTGTGAAGTAGTATTCGCACTGAAGGTTATAATCGTGTTATATCGGTTATTAATCGACTTAACGGACCCAAAATTTTAGTAACTTGGTAATCTTCCACTGTAATCGGACTCTTTAGTATTCGACTAACTGCCGACTAATATCAACTTCCTTAGTCCAACTATAACCAAACTGGAACTAACTAATAGTTCTACTTAACACCAATAGAACTCTAATGAACTCGCTAGAACTTCTAAGAACTTCCAAAAACTTATCGAGTTAAGTTCTTGATAACCCTTATTAATATAGGAGGGAGAGTCCATTATCTGTGGTATAGGTGTGTTTCCCCATAACACCCTACATATTGACACTGCTGATGCTCTTAAGTCCAGATGGAGTCCCAAGATATCCAACAAAGCAAGTAAGATATTCTCACTTGCAAACATCAGGTAGTTAATAATGATGGTAATAAAGGTTTTATAAAACATTTATCATCATCATTATTAACTACCTGATGAGACATTGTTCTTTCAATGTCGAAACAAAATGTACAATTTTGTAGTAGTTCGTAGTTTGCACATGTTCTAAAGTAATAGTAAATAATAAATATTAATTTCTATATCTTTATAATAAGCACTGTTTTAAATTATTGTTTTGAACTTTGCAATTACTTTCTTCGTTCTTACTCATTTATATGTACACACACGCGCACGCACACACACACACACACACACACACACACACATATATATATATATATATATATATATATATTAATAAAGTCAAAAAAAGCTTATCTTAGCCAACGTGTTTCAACAACTCTGATGGACTTTATCAAAGCAAACGTTCCATCACCCACGTGATCAGGTCCTTCAAATAAGTTATCCGTTGCTTTCCCCTGTCTATTTTCCCTATATCTGGCCGGTTAGTATCAGGTTCTCCAAGCCCTTCTTCCTCATTGCATGTCCCAGGAACTTTAACTGTCTCTTCCTGGTGCTCAATATTAATTTCCTTTTTGTTTCCATCCTTTCCATTACCTCATCATTGCTCACATGCTCGTTCCATAATATCCGTTGCAACCTTCTATAGAACCACATTTCAGCTGCCATATTGAAAAACCGACATCACATAGCAATCCAATACTCTCTTCTTTGTTTCTAGCAAAACCAGTGTAATTAGCTACAAGATGAGACATTGTTCTTTCATTGTCGAAACAAAATGTACAATTTTGTAGTAGTTTGTAGTTAGCACATGTTCTAAAGTAATGGTTAATAATAAATATTAATTGCTAAATCTTTATAATGAGCACTGTTTTAAATTATTGTTTTGAGCGCTGCAATTATTTTCTTCGTTCTTATTCAGTTGGACATTGAAATGCTATCATTAAGATTGAGCTCTCTAGAGAGTAAAATTTAAATAAAAACAGTTACCACATTTGCGAATTATGAAAACTCTTCAGCAATGAATTGAGTTCTTTCGGTGACTAGCGTGTGTAAACACCGCTTAAATTTCCCTTTCTCTGACTTAGAGGTTAACGACTGCGGTCGAGTTTCATCCCGGCTAGATGCTAGTGGATGTTTAGCCAAGCTGAAGATCTGTGATACAGCGAAACAGCCTTGACGATACCCCCCACATATATATATATATATATATATATATATATAATATTCAGCATAATTGAGTAATTGAAAAGTAGTAATAAATACAGTATGGTAAAAAAGTCAGTCAGTCAGTTAAGTGCCATACGTGATACACGCTTGGGCGATCAAGTCTCGAAAGAGACATGACTGACTGGGCAGAAGATTATCCCGCAGGAGGTTGCCATTGCTTTCTGCGGTAGATTGGTTGCCAGCCAAGACTATAGAACCCAATCTGTCCTATTATTTAACCCATAACTGGAAGGAAGAGACGGATTAATACCTTTCCCAAGGGTATTTGCGCGTAAGTGAATACAATGGATTCAACTGGAATTCGAACTCGGTCAAAAAGTAGGTGGCCCTTAAATGATAACATATATATTGAGATTACCTATTCAATTATTTCTACTGATGTATTTATTACATTGACAATTAAATCTTATTGTATACCGTAATATAAATACCGTACTTACAATGAATTCTATTGTAATAATATAACCGATACACAAATTTATTCCACGTACTGTCCACCTAATTTAGGACCATCGTGTGTACATAATCTAAAGAAATATATGGCAATTTCTGTTTGTTCGACTGTTTGTCTGAAATCACTCTAAATCTGCCTCAACTTAGACATATATATTTTCGCAATCAATATGATCTCGAGATTGAAAATTTGGCCTCTGTGAACATCGAATATTGGGATTTCTGTCCAGATATAGAAGGATCAGTTAAATTTCACATTTTAAAATAACTGGCAGGAAATACTGATTTTCTAAATATTTTAATTCAAATTGAGTTTGTAGTGACACAAAAATCTTGGGAATTTAACATTTTTTTTAAAAATTCAGTTAAAATTTATTCAAAAACTTTCTGAATGGAGAAAATAAATTTTGTTTCATGAAAATGGCAATGAATCAGATTTATAGTGAGAGGTTTTGAAGTTAAAATGCCTTGATTGCGACGATATGATTATAAAACTTTGTTCTTTGCGAAATCAAAAATAATATCAAACGTTCTACCTGCACTTACAACATTGACATTTCCCATTAGAAAAATCTTTTCTGATATTTTCGGAAGATTTCTCCTTATCAGCCACTTGCCTTTGTGTTGTTGTCTGCAAAACACTTTTCATCACCATGTTTTAGAGACAACAATGTTCAACGGAAATTACTAATGACTCAAACTAAAATTTCCATTATTCATGACAACGATATTTATTCAATTTTCATTTTTTAAGCGTAAATGTTATTTTTTTTATTAGCTCTTCATCTAAAACATAAAACTCGGTAATCTTTTTTAATCTATAGATTTCTGCGAAAATTGTTATTACATTATGAACTGTTGGTTGCTTTCAGGAATTTCAAATATTTGTCGTCAAACTATCTGAAGAGATCTAGCTTTCAGAACATAACAAATTAATTTCAGCTAAGTGCTACCCGTATAGTTGAACTTCAGATATATATATATATATATATATATATATATATATATATATATGGAGTAGAAAATCTGCAAATTTTGTGTATATTTACTGTCTCATTCTGGCAGTGTAGGATTTTAAAATTTCAAAGAGTTTCATGGTGTCTACCTAGAATGTTTATTTTCATGGCATACAGAAAATGTGGGTAATTCCGGAAATTAGCATTCGGTCAACTCCAATATCCGTTTAGGGCATCATTAAGTCTCCAGTCAGATTACACAAGTTTTGAAAGAGCAGCTCGAATTTAAATTTCAAGATGTGAAACATTTCTGGCTCCTTTTAATCAAGTTGGTGGCATGTTAAAATTGAGACGAAGATCATTTGAACTTGTCGGGCTGAACTTAAAAACGTTTCCTCAATTGCAACATATTACACAATTATGACTACTACCTGAAATTTAATTTGGCATTCACACTGACTAATGATTGATATTCTTGCATATGTACCGTGGATTTTCAAGATGTGGGCGATCATGGACTTCTACTTACTCCTATCACTTCTCGCTCTAAACATATTTTCGTTTCGAGCCTCTCCCAACCCCGTTCCGCCATCTACTTGCTCAGACCATCAAGTATGTCTCTCTTTGCTTTCTACGATCTGTCATTCTCTATATCCGCCCTATGATTATTAGATTCTCCAGGCGCTCCTTCCTCATTATCCGTCCCAGAAACCTTAGCTTTTTCTTCCTTGTGCTAAGTATGAGTTTCCTTTTTATTTGCATCCCCACCAAAACATTTTCCTTGGTCATATACACCAGTGAATTAAGTAGAATTTCAAGTTATTTGCAATTACTCGCCTAAAAATGTACATTTGCCCTTATCAGGGCACTAATTACTGACTTACCTATGCACAGACCGAATAGAATTTAATGCGATTTCAAAGATTATATTTGCGAGATTGTAAATGGCATTAACCAGCGATAGAATATTTTAATTACTAAAATATAAAATTGATACATATGTGCAAATTATAAAAAATATTTTTTTTGCTTTTCCTTAAATCTATTTTTCATATTTTATTTAATCGTTTCACCCCGGGCAAGGCGTAAATGCCACAGATGTGCGGAGGGCTACATAACTGAAAGAAAATTAATTAGAGGAGGGAGAAGAGGATTACAAACCAATTAGAAAGAAGCAATAGAAAAATGAAAATACAGGTGTAATAACAGTTGCAAGGGGGGAGAGAAAAGGAAGGATATACGGGGTGGGGGACGGGCTAGAGTCAAGTGGTTAGTAAATGAGTATTGACATTGCATTTAAATTTCTGGAGCTTGTAGCCGTCATGAGCGAATTCCACAGGCGTGAAGTAAAATACTCAAATATTGATTTTGCATTTTACGTAAAAACAATGATGATTGATTAGTATTAAGAGACAAATGAATTTTTCAATTTTTTTAATAGGAATTTTGACAGAATAGTTTATCGCAAGCTGACCTCAGCGAAAGTACTAGACCTCAGATGTCTTAATTCTGGTGCATGAAACAGATAGTGCACAAAGAAAAAATAAGCAATTAGTCCCCAGACGACATAAATTTCAGCGTGTTACTCGATTGTCATCTAGGTTCCATGCTTTTACGGTTGAAATAACTAAATGAAACAGGTTTCTTTTCTCATAGCTCTCACCGGTGGGGCTTCCTTACATTTTCTTGTTTCCCTAACAACTACAATCTTCAAAAACATAAACGTATCGTCAATCGTCGTGATCTGTTTTCTTGAATTTCGTTCATCTTTTGTCCATCATTTAATCCTCTCTATTCTCAATTTTCTCTTTTTACTTTTACTTCTTATAACACTCGACGCACTCGTGACATTCATGCCTTGCTTGGGGTGAGATGATAAAAATAGGTCGATCTGCGTCTTTGAATTGATTCTGCAGAGTAAGGATTTCAGATCAATGTCATTGTGTACGGATCTTTTATGTTATTCAGAATCTTTTTCTCATGGGTTACATTAGCAACATCAGCTTCATAAAATATTCTCTAACTGGTCCATCCTTTCATTTTGCTCAAGGCCCGTCGAAGTGGTGCAATGACAAGCAATCTTTATCTCTCTATTAATTACGAGTGAGTAATGAGTTCGATTATCACCGGGTACCCTACACTTTCGAACTTGTGCCATATATAATCTACGCTTTGAAAATCATTAGATGGGACTTCAACCTGGTATATTGGTGAGCAAAATCAATTATGTGATCGATCCTCACTTGGTGGCTAATATTTTCGGTCTTGTACAACATATAAGATTTGCTTAGAAAGCCAATTGGACACCTGCACGTGGTGTAACAGATAACAAGATTGTCTCGCTATAACAATTACAACAGAGTAGTGAGTTCGATTCTCAGTGGGTGCTTCTTACTTTCGGCGTTGTGCCACATCAAAGCTGCGCTTAAAAATCAGCATTCGGCTTGCTTATTCTTCAAAAAAATATAATTTGTAATATTCTTAAATGAAGGTTAATTCATTGGGTTTTTTCAGTTTCTTTTTAATTGTTTTATTTTTTTCTCTAAAGCTTTGTCGCGGTTACCAATTTTTTATGTGAACGTCTTCCTTAAGCACGTAGGCAATCCTGGCTCTCCAGAACATCCCACACATTGCAGCTCTTGATAAATTTTGCATTACTGTTATTACTCTTAAAAAGTGTTCTCCATCTATTTACTCAATCTCACTACGCGCTGTTTTCCACAGTCTCTCTTGCCATTAATCTGTTTGTGAGTATCAGATTTTCCAAACACTCCTTCCTCGTTAAGTGTTCTAGAAACATCAGCTATCTCTTTCTGATGTTAAATATATTTCCCTTTTGTGTCCACTGTCTAGAAAATTTCCACATTGATCACATGTTCGGTCCATGATATTATCAACATTTTGCTTTCAAATTACATTTCTGCTGCTTGAAGTCATTTCTTGGTCTGTGAAGAGATTCTCCATCACTCACTAAAATACAGAAAGACAGACATCGTGCATCGATTCATTTTTTTTCTATATCTTCATACTCTGCTTAACTTTTGTAATGCATCTTTCGCTTTCCCAATACACTTTTGTGTATGATATCAACTCTACTTCATCTGCATCTCCTATTCTGTTAAGACTGTGGCCGCCATTCGTGAAACATGGAAGGCCTTCTAGTTCTCTCGGAATCGTCTTTCTGTATAGGTTGAATAAGTCCAGTGATACGACACATCCTTGTCTTATAAACCTTTCTATTTTTGGAAATCTGCTGAACTAATTTTCTATATATTACAATTCCCTCTAGTCCTGCTGATTTTTTTTCTCCTCAGTTTAGCTAGTTCAGATTCCACTTCAGATTTTAATAATTCCGGTCCGTCGATGTTCATGTGTATTAGTGGTTGTTCTCTTTGTTGTGAAAGTGTTCTTCGATATATTAATTCCATCTCTTAAGTGTTTTTTTCTATTTTCCAACTATAAGCGTTCCGTTCTTAAATTTTATGAATCCTCTTGATAAGCATGTCTTTTGTCCTGTTCTCTCATGCTTTGTACATATTTGCTTTATTTTGGGTGCTCAGTATTTTTATTCCTGCGTTTTTCGTTGAGACATTTTTTTTTTTAGTCTGCCATCATTTGTTTGTGCTGTCTCATTATTTATTCCGTGTTATGGTATTTTGGCTGCATTTTTGTTAGGATGTCTGAGCTGAAGTATTATAAATATTTACACGATTTACATTGTTCGGTCTATTCTCCTCATCTTTATTGTCACATGGCTTAGAGGATATAAACGTTGGCTGAAGTAATTATCTGTCTTGAACCAAAGCACTTTGGTTTCAACTTCTGGCCACAGCAGAGGTAAACAAAAACGTGAAGAATTGTGTTACAAAAGAATAATAACTGTAAGTGAGATATATAAAAAAGGCATTGCATGCAAAACTAAAACAATCTACTCTAGGGGACCAAATAAGATTTCATTTCGAAATTCCAAATGATATCACCCGAAAAATGACATAGTCTAAAACGGCCGAAACGTCTTGAGGATAAAGATAAGGACAAAAGTATGAGAAATATAAATAATATAAAGAAAGGTCACGAAAGATAAATTATCGCCTAAATTATGCAAAAATGATATCTCATTTTAACGGATATATTTACCAAAGTATTTACAAAAACTATCTTGATATACTAAAGAGTAAAGTTATTCATTGTTATTGGTTTCAACTACAGCCTCCAGATGACTTTTGAATCTCATAAATCTTCTGAATGAACCTCTTGTTTAAGTTCCTGAATGCTGCCATAATCCTTGCCTTCAGATCATCTTTGTGTTACAAGAAATTTTCTTACTCTCTTGCTCATTTTCACGCCACACATAATCAAGAAGGATGCAATCTGAGGAATTAGGTAGCCAGATATAAGGAATGACGTCGCTGTAGAAAATGTCTGACAACCATGAACGTGTTATCCTATTTATTCTGCAGTGTTCTGTTTTTAGGCATACGTCTTCTACCAGCCACCATTTTAACCCAGAACAGTATCACCTCCTCAAAGTTACGATGCATACCTCCGTTATGTGTCTGAGGCCTCGTGGAAAGATGAATAGAGGCATTGTATCGGCATTATTAGTGATCACTCTAAACACCACGCTTTTAGACAATATATATATATATATCTTTCCGAATCCTCTGCACTTTTTCTGCTTGATTCCGAAACACTGTGGAATATATGTATTGATGTGTTTGTATGTGTTTGAGTAAATGTAGAAGTCAAATCCTTGATTAATGGTAAATTTATCTCTGAAATGTCCGTACTCGAACTGCCGTAACGAATACTAAGCCATAAAACGTGCCGTTTCCAAATTTCTGGCGGAGGGAACTTCGTCATGTTGGTCTTTTTCGCACAAGTGTGCCCAAATGACCTTACTATAGTGTGAGGTCTACACAGTAAAAATCAAAATAAACTGGTGCGTGAAATTTCAACTATCAAATGGCGGAAATTTACAGATCACACACTATATATATTATTTTTAAGAGATAGTTGTATTTGAGTAGACAATCTGTTTTTAATCAAACAGTATATTTGTTTCTATCAGCGCGATTATTTACGATAATATTCTTTTACATTCGGCAGGATTCGAACCTTCGAAGGAAGTCAAATCAAGCCTATTTAACACAATTTTCGATTCTAGGTTTAGACTATGTTACATTCGTGGTCGAGTGGTCTATGACGCGCAATGACAATTAGTGGCTTCCCTCATGTTGATAGGGGTCGCAGGTTTGAATACTGCCGACTGACACACATTTTCGTAATAAAAATTCATCGTAAATAATCAGGCCGGTTGAAACAAATATGCTGTTTGATTAAAAACAGATTATCTACTCAAATACGAGTATGGATTAAAAATAATGTTTAAACAAATAATTTCAAATGTCGGTGGTTAAACAGTTCCGTGAATCTTCAGGATTTTCCGTTATATATATATATAAACTTGTTTATGAATGGAACTTTTTGTGTGTGCATGTGTGTGTGTGTGTGTGTTCGTTACCTATAGTCTCCGAAACGGCTGAACCGATTTTCTTGAAAGTTTACACAGTTGTACTATAAGCGTCTGCGAGTGTTCTTATTTACGCTTTGTGTCGAGGTAACCCCGATAAATATCGAAAATTAATAATCGAAAAAATCGGCTTATAGAAGGAGTGGTACGATTTTAATCAAATTTGATACACTCATAGACAAAGATATAAGAAACGATATTCAGAAGTTCCAAGGTTGCAGTTCTTACCATAGTGCAGAAAATACATAATATATATATATAAAAGGCAAGATGTTTGTGTGTGCATCTTTTTATCTGCCTGTATATCTGCATTTTGTCAGCCCTTTTATTTTAGTTTTTGCTTCGGGTTTGGCTCTAAGTAGGTATAATTGTAGTTGTTAGTCTCAGCCATGATACCATTTACTCAGAGGACTTATTTAGCCTTCAAAATTCAGTTTACGACGAAAAAACTTATTTGATATCGATACCAGGAAATCAAAATTTGACTTACATCCATTCATTTTTCTTTCAGTCTACGGTTTCGCTGTAACTGGAAACAACTTATGCTTTTTAGTTTTTCGTGCCAACGTCCAAAGAGTCTGAGCTCCAGGACCATGGATTAGTTTTAAAGTTTTCATTTCACCCGAGTAACGCCGGACTATACTGCTAGTATATATATATATATATATATATATATATATATATATATATATACGTGTATGTGTGTGTGTGTGTGTGTGTATATATATATATACACCTCTGTTTATCAATTCCTTATATTATTTGAATTTTCATGACCTATATGTGTCTTGAGAGTTAACGAAAACAATCGTATTACTAAAACGGAAAATGAAGTGAGCGAAGTGAAAACGATGTAATTTCTTGAAGTGGTGGCTGATATATTTCTCATTTATCATAAACACCGAATAAATGAATTTTAAATCTAAGCAAGGTGTTTCTCTCCCAAAATCCTTGAAAGTTTATTAGAAATAAGCATTCTCACACCCAAGTTATATAGACGCACACATATATTGCATTACAATCAACTGACAATATGTCTATTTAATATTTTCTTGGATATTTTACAATTTTTAAATCATTCTTAAAAATCAAGATCAATGTAAAACGTTCATTAGTGACCCGTCACGCTTCCAGAAAGAATATCCTTAGATTCAAAATTGATATGTTGATAGAATCAGTTCTGTGTGTAGTGCAGGGTAGGTGTAAGATACAATTGATTCCGTTTAATACTGAAATAGGAATTTGTCACTTAGCCTCTGTTCATCATTAAAGTTTACGGTGTAAGACTTGAACCATTTCATTAGGAACTTCACAATTCTTTACCCACCATTTATATTAGACTCAAAGTTCGATAAAGCCAATGATGGTCGAAAAAAGTTACTCTTCAGAGTGAGACGCGGTGACAATAGACAGTTTGTTTTTCTTTAAATATATATGTGTGAGAGAGTGTGTGTTTATACGTGTGAAAGTGTGTATGTGTATGCGAGTGTGTGAGTGTGTATGTGTGGGTGCGTACGAGTGCATGTGATAGGATTTAGAAACTGGGAATGTTTTGATATGTTTTTTTTTAAAATTAGTACTTGATGAAATCGGAAATATTTCCAAATAATAAGAATAAATATTTTTTTTTATATTAACATGTAATAATCCCACGCAAACAAAAGTATTTATTTGTACAATCAATAATTTTGGGATTTAAATAACCCAGAATATGTTGATAAGTCGCAAAAAATAATCAATATAATCAATATAACAATTCATCATACAGTCTAATTTGCATCCAATATTTGTCTCATTCTTTTGTTCGATTTTGTATCACACACGCACACTAGTTCCTTTCACACACACACACACACATACACACACACACACACATATATATTTTTCAGCATATATATATATATATATATATATATATGCTGAAAATCCTAACTCTATTACGTACAATATATACTAGACTATAAAGAGTAAATTTAAGCATGATATATATTAGACTGTTAATTTAAGCATGAAACAAATGTTGCCCTCATGAATCCTGTAAAAGAAATTAGCTTTATGATGTCTGTTTTCTCATTTCATAAAAAGCACTACCCTTTTCAAACTATCATAAAAGAAAGAAATATCATGCTAGTGTTTAAGCAATGCCTTTTTCTGCTGAAGTTAAAAGTGTGTTCCAATTTACCCAGAAAAATAAATTACAGTAGTTGCACATTAACAAAAACAATTATTTCTTTCGTTATTCGCTGGAATCCTCTTATGATTGTCTCGAGCAGTGATTAGCTAATTGAATAGCGTTTAAACAATTGCTTCGTGTTGCTTGATTCTCTGATGGCTTTGGTTGGTATAATTCTTCCCTACGTATTCTTCTTGGTCAAAATAATCAAGTTTAATGTAGCCCGATGGTGAATAGATATATCGTCGGATGTGTAATCCTGCTGATTTTATCTAGATTAATCTTGAATATTTGTAATTGTCTGTATTGCTGAGATGAGACAGTGTTTACATTACTCGGACGGTCGTACTCTTTTTTTTTAATCATTTCACCCCGAGCAAGGTGGAAACGCCACTGATGTGCAGGGGGTTACATAAATTTAAAAATTTTAATTAGAAAAGAGTGAGGAGTACAAATTAGTCAGAAAGGAACAATAGAAAGCAGGTGCGATGACAGATACATAGGTGGAGAGAAAGGGAAGGTTATACAGGGGTGGGGATAGAGCTAGAGTCCATTGGTTAGTAGATGAGTATAGACTTTGCATTTAAATTTCTGGAGGTTGTAGCCGTCAGGAAAGCAATAATACGGGAGCGAGTTCCACAGGCGGGAAGTGCGAGAGAAAAAGCTGCAGGAGTAGAATTGTCCTCTGCATTTGGCTAACCTGACTGTGAATGGATGGGACCCAGTTGCCAGTCTGGTTGCACGAGTAAACACCTGTTGAGGAGGCATCAGTGACTTAAGCTCGTCCGAGCAGAAGCCATGTTGTACGACATTTCGGCCTTGTTCGCTTCAGCCTTCTTTAGGTGGTAAGAATTTCGATATTATTTCAATCACTGGGGTATATGAACTCCATTACTTTCCTATATGAGTTATCTCCCAAGTTACTTGGTCACCATCTGGTAGACTGGTATTGAACTCACAACTCTTTTAGGTCAAGTCACAGGAATGTCTATACCCACAGGGTCATGTATTCTTAAGGACAGAAACAACTGAAAATTTTGGGGCTTATTAACCTGATGTCCAGTAATCCTTTTATACCAGAGTTCATGAGGCAATTTTTATGTTAATGGTTTTCTCTATTATTCTTTTATGTTAATGGTTTGCTGTAGTATTTTTTACCAGAGCTCATATTGCAGTTTTGACACTAATGCTTTTCTCTGGCACTCCGTATTACTGGTTCCCATACTGCGTTCATCTCTATGGTTAGTCGGCTTAGGAGATTTTTGTAAGCTAGTATATGTGCTGATTTCGTAAGTTTACGTAGTTTCCAGTGGCGTTCTTTATCTATTATCTCAACTTTATCCCTTAAGGGTTAATGATCACCCTTTCTTTCTGTATACGTGGTCAGCTACGCCTGATGTTTCAATCTCCCCTCGTGTTATGGCCTTGCGAAGTTCTTGTAGCCTAACCTTAAAAGGATATAAACGTTGGTTGGTTCCTGTAACTTGACGCCAAAGAGTTGTGAGTTCAACACCAGGCTACAGCAGTGGTGAAAAAGTAATTTACAGGGTTAGAGAGAGATAATTCATGACTTTTAGAAGAGACACTAGGCAAGGAATGGAGTTCGTATACCCACAGTGATTGTAATAAAGGGTTCAGTTTAAAATTCCTAGCACCTGAAGAAGGCCGGAGCGTACAACGGCCGAAACGTCATAGAAATGACAACAAAGATGAGGACAACAGTCCGAATAATGTAAATACTGCTAATATTTGCAAGTTGATGAAGTTATTATTATGCTTTGTCCGACTTCAAGCGTTGAAACTTCTATAAAATATCATATATGTATTTCACCATATCTTCCCGGTGTCAGTTTTAAATACTTTTTTTCTGTATTCTGTAATCACTTTGATTTGTTATATTATTTGTTTACAAAAGGATACTTAAAACGATAGTTTAGGGCCTGGGCATGATGGTAAACTGCATCCAGCAGCAAGGCCTCTAATTGGAAAGATGTGAGGAGGATGTAACCACCTCTTAATGGCTGTTGTCCCCAGGTCCACTCTGAGCCGGTGTTGTAGCACGTGTTAGGGTCCCAGCTATGAGCAAATAGTTAACCCCCAAACCGGGGTCAAAACGCTTATAAAAGTATTAAATAGACTTTCATAGAAAAATATACATTTTCGAAGGAAAAATATTAGCAACAATAAGTTTTTGAAGAAAAATTATTGCCATAACACATTTTTGAAGGAAAAACATATACTCAGTAAAACAATTTTGATTACAAAACTAGAAGACATCTTCAGTTTTCTAACATCAGTTAGTTAAGTGCCATACGTGAAACACGCTTGGGCGATAATGTCTCGAAAGAGACATGACTGACTGGGCAGAAGATTATCTCACAGTAGGTTGCCATTGCTTTCTGCGGTAGATTGCTTGCCAGCCAACGCTATAGAACACAATCTGTACTATTATCTAACCAATAACTGGAAGGAAGAGAGGGATTAATACCCTTCCCAAGGGTATTTGCGCGTAAGTGAATGCAATGAATTCAACTGGAATTTGAACTCGGCTCCCCGATTTCTCGTTCCGAGCCGATATCCACTGCACCACAACGCACATCTAACAGAGAAAAGAATAAAAACAATATTTTTTTTATTAAAATCTACATGAAACAATATTCTCACTATAACTAAACATTAAAAAAATACCTTAAAACGCCAACCTTTTGGCATTAAATAACCCACAGAGGTTGATATGCCGTTAAACAAAACACAAACTCAAACAATAGTTTACATTTTAGTATAAAGATAAATTCTGAACAGAAGGATATGGATAAAAATTGCACCTTCTTTTTCCTTTCTTATATTGCACTAATTTTTCTTCATATTTTTATTTTCTTGATACCAGATAAATTTTTCCCAACCGATTTACAAAACGAACCTGTTACAATAAAATTCAGTATATTCACATTTCATAATTATAATTAATAATTAATAATTAAATATATAGTAGAAAAAGAAGGAGACTTTATCAATCTACTCCGGGAGAATGTAGATTAAATTAAGGCCTTCTCGTTTTTGTAATGATTTCTTGTTATCTTTTAATCACACACAAGTCGTTATTGCCACTAAAAGTTATGGGTTTAAGAAAAGAGTAAAAGAAAATCAGAAAGACGTTTATGATGATGGACAATAAAAGAACAGTTATTGAGAAGGCAGAAGATGACGAATAACGTTGCGCCAAATCTTATTTATTTACCTGGCAGCAGACAATTACTACAATCAATGCAAAACATGTCGATGGTGGAGGAAGACTCTCTCATGAAAAGCAGTTTCAAGAATTCTCCAAAAATCCGTCATTTGAAAACCTGTAACGGATAAAAAAATAATTAAAATCAACCTTCTTCACTTTTACAAAAGTTCACAACGATGTATGAAACACTGGTTTTCCTAAATACAAAAAAGGGTTGACCATCTGCTTAACGAAAAAATCGAAACCAGATTTCGCAAATAAGTGTTAAAATGATTTTTGACCAAAGGAAGCGACATGTAAGAATTGAAAGGACTTAGCGATCCAGTCTGCCGACAAACAATCTTCTGATGAAAACCTTCTGTGTGATAATTCTGCATAAAACTTGAAAGCTGTAGGAAGTTCGGTTAAGTCTGGCACAAGGCCGAATCAAAGAAACATTAACCAGATCCCTACGTTACACTAGCGTCTCCCGATGTTCAAGGAACACGCACCTCAAGCAACAGACCTATAGAATCTTAATCAGTATGTATCGAAATCTATCTTGACAAGAGTCGAAAGGTCACTGCTTATAGAAGGGAATATATCTGTACTTTATTTTCTAATTATAAAGTCGACAAACAAAACTGAACTTATTTATAGCTCAATCTAATATTTAGCCAGAAGCTGATATAACTGATTTTATTAATTAATGTTCTTTTTAAAAAAATATCAGAAAATTTGTTGTGGAATTTTCAATTAAGATTAGGATGTCAGTGCTGATGTATTTCCGCTATCTGTTTCAAAAATATATTTAAATAATTCCATAGTGTTAATATTCAGTTATCATCTAAACCCATCTTCCAGGCAAATTGGGATTACGTTTATCATTCCAGTTTTACCAAAAAAGCAATTATTTTATAGTAAGTATATTTTAAAAAATGACTTTTCTATATCGATCAAGATAAGAAAGGCAAGTGTTTAAACGCAGGCAGATGATTCGTATATTAATGCTGAAAAGATTGATTTCATTTAACGATTTTTCTTTAGTTTCACAAAACGATGTACTAAAGTTAATCGGTTGAACTAGAACTATCTGAATGATTGACAATACACTTATAAAACCTTGCTAATAATGTGCTATGGAATCTTATGAACTGATCTCTGAGAATAGGTGTGAGAAATTTTAACGAAAACACTGATCACAAAACAAGCTTAACTGTGAAGATTAAGAAAACTTTGGATACCAAGGAAAAACAAAGACACAACGAGACTTAAAGGAAGAGAAATATTTAAAGTATTTATTTTTTCTCTACGCCTTTCTTTTGTGTGAAAGAATCGACGCTTTTTAATTAAAGACCACATTAAATAGCAAAAGAAAATTATTCCGACGATTGCGTAGATAGGTTTGGAGTCGATGCTGAATTAGTTATGATGAAAAGAAGTGACATATTTTCTGTATTTTCACAAAGTTGTGCTAAGAATTCATTGCTTTCTCATCGTACCTTTGAAGTGTGCCTCTGAAAATAAACGCTTTCGAGGAACGAAATATAAGGTCGGTAATAATGGCGATCTACAACTACCTCTCCTTTGTAGCTCTTACTAAATTGTGCCTTTTTTGTTATGTCTCCTAAACCCTGTTAGGCCATCTATTTATTCAAGCTCCCAATGTAGGTTATACATTGCTTTTTCTTGTTTCTTTTTGCTTTCAGTCCATGAGTCTTGTGAGTATCAAAATTTCCTAGTACACTTTCCTTATTATTTTCTCTATAAATGTAAACTAACTCTTTATTATGTTAAATATAAGTGTCTTTATATTTTCATTTTCTCTATAATGTTATTGTTGATCATAGAGTAAGTCCTTGGTATTTTCAGCATTCTTCTGTATAACCTCATTTCTGTTGCTGCAAGTCTCTTTTCTATCTTTAAGGAAAGTATCCATCATCCACTGTCATATAGAAAGACTGATATTAGATAACAGGTCGGTACCCTTTTCTTTGTTTCTAACGAACTTTTTGTTTCCAAATATTTTCTTTAGCATTGACCCTTCGGGATTCAGTGTCATTCGCTGTTAAAACCTTTCCTAGGTATTTAAATTGTACATGTTTCGTTTTGGTATCTCCATTTCGAAAGGTTCATGTTTGGCTGTGCCTTTCGCTAACAAGTTTCTGTTTAGTACAGTTTTCCAGTTTTCCATCACTAACATTTATATGATTTCTTGTAGTTTCTTTTCTATATCTGCTATCAACACTGTGTCAACTTCGTATCTGATGTTGTTAATATTGTGGCCGCTTATACTGATTTCTAGTTGGGCGTCTAATTATCTCAGAAACACTTCACTGTATAAATTGAATAAGTTCGATGTGGAGTCACATCCTTGTCTTACACCATTTTCTATATTTTTATACTTACTAAATTACTACGACCAATATGCAAAAAGGTTTTAATTATGATTACCAAACATAAAATTAGAAATATTCAATTTTTTTGTTAATTTTTTTAACGGCTAATATTTACCACTTATAGATAAAGTATCTGGATTCAGATCTGGATCAAGGTTTTCCGTCTTGTTTACAGACCCTTCCTTGGATGACCGCTGCAACATCTCAGCTGGGATAATGTGAATTTAATCCTGAATTCTCTGTTTTAACTCATCCAGAATTCTTGTTCGAGTCGTGTACAATTTACTCATGAGAAAACATCACAAACGGACAAATCTGACGATCTAGCGAGCCATGGAAAATTACCGAAACTTGAGATCACACGGTTACAGAACAATTCGCTCAGTTTCCAATAAGAGCCGGGCAGTGTGTGATGTCGCTCCATCCTGTTTAAACCAGGTGTTTAGGGCTTCTGAAATATTGTTCAATTTAGGTGTAACGAAGAATTCTAATATCTCCACGTAACAAATCTCAGTGACAGTGACTGAGAAAACATTTTTATGGCTCACTTACGCTTGTTACGAGGATGTGCGTTGTGGTACAGTGGATATCGGCTCGGAAGGAGAAACCGGGGTGCCGAGTTCGAATTCCAGTTGAATCCATTGTATTCACTTACTCGCAAATACCCTTGGGAAAAGTATTAATCCGTCTCTTCCTTCCAGTTATGGGTTAAATAGCAGGACAGATTGGGTTCTATAGCCTTGGTCGGCAACCAGTCTACCGCAGAAAGCAATGGCAACCTACTGCGGGATAATCTTCAGCCCAGTCAGTCATGTCTCGAAAGAGACATGATCGCCCATGCGTGTATCACGTATGGCACTTTAACTGACTGACGCTTGTTACTGAAATGGCAGAGTATTTACTTCGTGAAACCACTGTTTCGCAGTGCTGCCTCGTGCCAATACACACTTTAAAATTTCCCGTTATTTTTGGTCAACCTATACGTTCTGTGCAAAAGTAATCGATGACTAAGTCATCGCTTCCGAACGCATGATCGTGCTTTACTTGTTCAAGTATTAATCACGCGAGTTCATTTTCAATCCAATGAAAACTGTAAGTGAGGTTTGCTCAACTTGGTTCTTTTTTTATTGAATACAACCAACTGTATTTATAAGATAGTTAGTGTTGGGTATCGCCCCTTTGTACATAATAATAGACTCGCCTGAGTGTACATATTATCACTGCTTATAGAGAGAACCGTAGAGATTAGTTGCAAGTTAGCTGTAAGTTGGAGAATTGTTTAGTCGGAGTTGGATCTGGAATCACAGTTGTAGTTGCAGTTGCTCTGAGCTCTACTCAGCTAGAATCAGTTACCCGGACCTAATATTTCACATCAAGACTGTAAATATTGATTTCCACTAATAGTATTCATAGATTGACTAACCCGCGTTCCAGTTTGTATATTACGTTCAAAATGTCTTAAATTTTCTATCTCCATATCTGTTTTTGTTATTATCATTTTGTGCAGTTCCTTACCCGGAATCCACAACAATTTGGCGACGAGGATTTCAAACAAGAACTCACGTATACCCCAAGTCGCACAACAAATTGACGAGGATCTCGAACTCACGTACACAAGTCCACAACGAATTGGCAACGAACTCACTTACACGTATACCTGAATCGCCACAACCAACTTTGCTACAAGGATGTCACGGGATATAACACAAACACAAGTCAACCACAAACAATTTGGCGACACTATCGCAGAAAGACAGAAGAAAAAACTGTAAAAAGTGAATTTAAAATGATATTCTACAAAGTGTTCTACGAGATTATTTGCCAGAAAGCAATAGTTAAAAAAAAGCCCTCACGGAATCAAAGCCGCAAATCATGGATGACTTTCAGAAAGGAATACTAGAAATCGTAAAAAGAAGCGAAGAAAGACAAATAGGAGTGCATAGACAATTGAAGAAAGACAAATTAAAATGCAAAAGGCAAACGAGGAAAGACAATTACAACTACAAGGACTATTACTAAAATAAACAAGTACAGCACTAGATAGGATCACAGAAAAAGAGGAGTTTTCGGAAGATGCTGTGTGGAACGCGATAGGAACTTTTAAGTACTCGACTGATAAAGAAAAAAAATTTGGAGAACATTACAGGCGATATGAAGATATTGTTATTATCGACTGTCAGAACTGGACGGAAAAGAAAAAGTAAGGTTTTTGCTCCGAAAATTAGGTACGCACGAATAAATTAAATTTGTAGATTATATTCTACTAAAAAAGACGAACGACTTAGCGTTCGAGGAGGCTGTGACTGAGCTATTTAGCGCAAAAATTTCTTTGTGCCACGAAAGGTGGAAATGCTTTAATCTCATGAAAGACGAAAACGAGGACTATTCAATATTCGCAAACATCTTCAACAAACATTGTGACGACTTCAAATTGGCAAAGCTAACTTCACACAACTTTAAATGCCTCATATTTGTGTCAGCTCTAGTCGCTGCTAAAGACAGCGAAATGAGAAAACGAATACTGACTAAACTTCAAAATGAACCAGATGTAACGCTACAAAACTATCAGAGGATTGCCATAAATGCCTACGTATTAAATATGACAGTAAAGATATTGAAGAATCAGGAGTCACGCAGATTCTTAAGGTAATAAGAAATTTACGTTTTCCACCCTCCCCAACAGCAAAACAAAATTTTAACGACAAAGAAAAAAGATACAAAGCAACTAATAACAGAAATCAGATAAAAGACAAGCCCCGCCCCCTTCTGCATGTTACAGATGTTGTGGATTGCATTGGTTAGAGATTGTCGGTTCAGGTACAAAGATTGTCTAGCGTGTTGAAAGAGGGGACACAAGGCAGCTGTATGCAGAAAAGAAAACAGCCTAGAAGGTAAGATCTCCTAGAGTGGAATATGAAAATAAAGAAAACACATGTAAATATGTAGAACTTAAACTACTGAATAAGAAGATCACATTCCAACTGGATTCAGGTTCAGACTTATCAATAATCAATCTACGGATATGGCAGAAGCTGAATAGGCCGACTATGTTACACACACAAAAAAATACTAAATCAGTAACAGGAAAAAAGAATTATTTTCGAAGGTAAAATAATCGAAAATGTGAAATTTCAGGGAAAAACCAAAACGTTAAAAATATACGCCACGAAAATCACACATAACCTAGTAGGAACGGACTGGAGGCAGAAATTTAATATGTGGGAATTACCCATTAGCACTTGTTGCTAAAAAAAAAAGAGCGTGGCGAGAGAAACTACAAAACTGAAAAAAGAATTAAGCAAACAAATTCTAGACGTATTCTCAAGCAGAAGAGGACAACGTATGGAAATCGCAAGAAAAATCAAGCAAAAGAAGAATGTACAACTAGTATTTATTACACCCATAGTTACGAAAAAAGCATCCAAACCAGGTAAACAAGTTTACTTCAGAATGTTAAAAAGTTACATGACACATTTAGAACATGGAACAATTATGAATGAACTAGGAAATGCGATATAGACAATACAGGGAGAAAATCTACCCATAGAAGACACGTAAAACAAATACAAAAAAGCAGTGAAGAGCCAAGCTTGTTACCCCCATAAACGATGTTACGATGGAAGAAAATTTTAAAGCCGTTTAGATTAACAGAAAACAAATGGAAACAATATTAACTCATCCCGAAAAAGAAGCTAGGGAGGGGTTGTTGGGGATCGACCCTTTGTATATAATAATAGACTCGCCTGAGTGTACATATTATCCTGAGTGTACATATTATCACTGCTTATAGAGAGAACTGTAGAGATTAGTTGCAAGTTAGCTGTAAGTTGGAGAATTATTTAGTCGGAGTCGGATCTGGAATCACAGTTGTAGTTTCAGTTGCTCTGAGCTCTACTCAGCTAGAATCAGTTACCCGGACCTACTATTTCACTTCAAGACTGTATATATTGATTTCCACTTATAGTATTCCTAAACTGACTCACCCGCTTTCCAGTTTGTATATTACGTTCAATATAACTTGCATTTTCTGTCTCCATATCTGTTTTTGTTATTTATTATTTTGTGCGGTTCCTCGCCCGGAATCCACAACAGTTAAGTTAGAAGATGTGTAGGGAACCATTACCTCTATTATTTATTTATTTGCTTATGTCAGTAGTTCATTTAACTAAAACGAATGTTCCGTTCTTCCAACTGCTGCGTTATTCGAACAATAAAGAGCCTGAATCTCTTCCAATCTAGACGTCCTTCATAAAAATAAAATCTCAATTTATCCATTGAGAACACTAAATTCTAAATTCTAAATTTAATCCCTGAAATATATGTAAGATAATTTAAATAGAAATGACAATATTTAAGTTATAAGTTGAGAGCTAACTGAAAATCGAGAGAAAATGTCAAAATTGTTTTATTAAGTTGAACTAAAGAAGATAACAAATTTAATTATCTTGTCAAAGCGTACTTTTCAATTAATGGAGAGTGTTCCGTTTTTGTTTCTCAAATAAACTTATTTAAACCCGACGGAAATTCAGTCAGTCTAGTGCCATACTTGATATGCGCTTGGATGATCCTGTCTCGAAAGAAACATGACTGACTGGGCAGAAGATTTTCCCCAGTAGATTGCCTTTTTTTTTCTGCGGTAGACCGGTTATCAACCAAGGCAATTAAACCCAGTCTATCCTGTTATTTAATCTATACCTTCAGCGAGGAGACGATTTTCCCAAGGGTATTTGCGCGTACGTGAATGCAACAAATTCAACTGGAATTCGAACTCGGTTCTCCGATTTCTTAGCTCTCCATTCCGAGCTGATATTCTCTGCACCCCAAGGCTCATACGGCGACACGATTTACCCGACTGTAATTTCAATAAATACAGCAGTTATAATGTATCGAATGCTTTATTGGTTATTTCATTAATTTTCTCCGGGAAAATGTCAGGCGGAAATCACTTGGCTGCAATTTTAACCGATATGACGGCATCAATTCAGTTCTGATTTCTTGTCTTTGTTGTTTGTTGAATAATATATTCAGAGGAAACTAAAAGCCCCTAAGTACAAAATGAGAAATGAATAAATAGTGAAAAAGTTGTGACCAAAACACTTTCCCGAGGTTTATTTTAAAGTTCTTGTGTAAAGATTCATCGTTATTTATATTATTGATACGTGGACTATTTCACAAATATTTTGTTGGCGTTATCACAAGCTTCAAGGAATTACGAAATGAATTTTTTATTTAAACAATGAGAACGAATTGTTTTCATTCGGCTACTCTTGTCATCTCATCAATTTAACCTGATGACGCCATCTTAGCACATTTCATTAAAAATCATTTCCACTTTGACTCTTTTCTCTACTTTTGTTTGGATTTTATATTCTATTGACACGTATGTTGTCTTTTGAACGGGAGAAAAGGTCTGTTTTGTTTAACAGTTAACGATGAGGATTTCCAGTTCCAAAGTCTTAGAATTTCCAACATTGTCTCATTCTCTTTTACTGCCCGTAGATATTTGCGTCTTAGTAGCTTTATTGACTTGTATGGGGCGACTTGATATATAATAATAATAAAACAATATCAATCATTACGTACACACGTCTTGATCAATCTTCTATTGTTCTTTTTCCTTAATAATGTCTTTTTTCTCATTCGTTCACACACAATACACCTTATATCTCAGTGGATGTACGGCCTTGTATGGAGCAAATATTTTAAAAAATGAATGATAAAACTACTATTTATCTATTATTCATAAATTAAAAGAAAATATTGTTTTAAAAATATTTCTCAGTAAAATAAATTGTTAAGCAGAAAAATATTAAAAAATGGTAAATTATTTGTTCACACACACACACACACACACACAGAGACACACACACACACACACACACACACACACACACACATATATATATATATATATATATATATATATATACTGCTGTCCATAATTATTAGTCCACTCCTGTGTTTTAAAAAATGATGTATTTCATACTACTTTTTAGTATTTATTGCCAAGTGAATAATTGTAGATGAAACTAGAATGGCTATTTCGTTAATATTGCAAAGTAAAATGAGCATGAAATGAATTTATAAATATTTGATAATTGCCTATATTGCAGTTTCATCAATGAAAGAATGAAGAAAATTTAGCGTGATTTGGACGAGATCATCTTTGCTTCCTTGCCTTCTAAAATCTTGCAAATAACAACATCAAAAGAACCATTCCATTTTTATTTGGTAATAAATACTAAGAATAGTATGAAATACATACTTTCTTAAAAGAAAAGCTGGGGCGGCTTAAATATTATTCACGGTAGTGTATATATATAGTCATCCACAGACAAATCTGTTTCGCTGTATCACAGCTCATCAGTACGGTTAGACATCTGATTGCTTTTTAACCCAGGATTGAAAACCGACCGAATTGGCGTCAGTCAGCGATTCTAACTCTGGGCTATGGGCGCTCGACAAAAGAAGGCAGATTTTAGCGTATGATGTATCATACGCCAATCGTCAGAATGCTCTAATTAATTACTGAATGAGTGATGCGTAGATGCTAGAGTAGATACTGTTTTTTCAAAGTCTACCATTCTTCCAGACTGGTCAATCAGTGTATGAGAGCGTATATATACATATATATATAGTGAGCCAGACGGACCTACCTAGGTTTCACCTAAACGGATCGTCAGGGAAAGCTGACGATCCGTTTAGGTGAAACCTAGGTAGATCCGTCTGGCTCACTAAGTATTTTTTTATTTATTTTACTCTACCTCAGTATTGAGCGCTTTTTGTTAGTTGATTACTCGTATCGGGTTTTTTTTCTTTGGATTACTTGCTGAGTCGGTCCGAACCATTCTGACTGATATTCATGTACTATATATATATATATATATATATATATATATATATATATATATATACTTCATGGGAATTTACTGACTCAAATAGAGCATACAAAATATTCCGTCTTGGGAAAAAAGTGTTGAATGCCTCTAAATGAGACAGAACATATCATTTATTAATACTTATCCCCTCAAACATGGCCTACCTCAAAGCTAGATTAAGAAAAAAAAATTAAAGGCTACTTATATAACTGGGTGAGCTTAAGAGGTAAAAAAATTTACCGGCGTTAACAACAACTAAATCTCACCCATGGGAGGGTCACACTAAAATGCCAAGAAGTGAAAGAAAGTCAGTCAAAAAAAAAAAGACAAAAACATATATATATATATATATATATATATTACAATTAATGTTTTTACAAATAAACGTAATGTCTTTTGGTTGGTTAAAAATGTTCATATTAGTAATTGCTGAAGGAGTAGATCCGTATGTATGTGAGCGTTTGTTTGTCAGGAGTGTCGTTGAAGTCTTCGTTCAGTCTTTCGGGTACTGGTCAGATATTAAGTAGATTGCTGAACAGTGAAGAAAAAGATGAGAGAAAAAGAGAGACAACAATAATTTGATCGCATGACGTTTCTCAAGGGGCGTATTATTATGCTCGTATTTTCTCTACTGCGACCGTCTTCTTGTTTCGTTTTCTGGGGCTCCAAATAGGTAATTCACACGCGGATATATTTCTGAGCTTCTCAGTGGACGATAAACTCGTCGGCTCAGAAAAAGGTACGTAAAAAAATTTGATATATATATTTGTTTTATAATTAAATATTATTTGAATTTTTGTTGTTTTTTTATATGTTTCCTAGTGTGCTATTTGCCGAAAAACATTTCAGATCGAGGTGTGAAATTTCACGATTTTTGAGTGCAAAGTTTGTACATTCCAGAAAATTATTTTTTTATTCTTTTTTTTCTAACAAAATCAATACGTCAGATTTGAATTTTAAATTATTAATTTGTTGTTTTCACTACTTATACATTTTTAATTTCCCGCATCGCATTGTTTTATACTGATTTTGTTTACTGCACAGTATAATAAGGTCAGTTGGGCGTTTTCAGTGAGAAAAAATACCTCAATGACGCGTTTCACTTCACCAGGAATATTGAAACTGCATGCTTGGTATTCGCGCTTGAATCCTCTAATATGAACATTTCAGTGTATTTGGATGTCAATCTGAGGACTGTGAAGAGAATTTGACAATAGTTGAACGACTCTTATAGTGATTACGAAGGAGTTTGGTGCTATCACTAGTGATGGCGGCTTTATGTTTCCTATCTTCTTCTCAAAATGTCGGCCTATATAAAGTGCATTGAGTATGTAGTACTGATCTAGGCCAAGAGGGTGGATGCTGGAGGACGCTATGACTAGTAAGAGATCTCTCTATCATTCTACAAAAGCAGAAGAACCTAGTCACAATTTTTCTAACCATGTAATATATTTCAAATTGTCATCTAACTTCCCATACTGCAAATACCTTGATTATTATGTGTATAGCATAATTGAGTGAGATAACAACACAACATCTTGTAAAACCGAATTTAAACGTAAGACAAGAATTATGGCAGCATTTACTATCTTAAAAAAAATGTGCAGGAGATTCCAAAGTCGTTTGAAGGTTTTTGCTGAAGCTAGTGGCAATTTTACTGATTAAATTTACTCTTTAGTACTTAAAAAATATTTTTGTGTTAATATGTCTGGAAACAAAACAAAACAATACATCCATTGCATTCTGTATATTGTAGAATTTAATCCTTCAGAAATTTATTTCTGCTAATGAAAGGACTGCTGTTTTGTCTTTCAGGAAGAAACAGAGACAATGTGACTTTGGCGTATTAGTCTGAAGACAGTCGTGGAAACTAACGCATAGAAACACGCAATAATTTCTAAATGCAAAACCACGAGTGTATCGTCAAACAACATTTAAAACCAAACATTTAACCATATATATCAAAGTAACATCAAATGTCTATATCCATTTTATTTCTGTTTGCATGGTAAATGTTCAGACAAACTATAATATTTAGTTTGAACATTTCAAGTTTCCTAAGAATAACTTTTCAAGTTACAATGTCAAAGATTGCGGTTTGCAGGTGGGTCGTAAGATGCAATTTTTGCCCAGAACACTTTATCTTATATGTCTGCATGATCTTGCTTTCAAGTTCATGAGTATCACTGAAAAAATGTGGATAAAAGAATGAATTGTGACTGTCAGGTTCAGACTTTAATTCGATATTAACATTTACTTTATATATATATATATATATATATATATATATATATATATATTATTCATCATCCACATACAGGCCAGTTTTGCTGTATCACAGCTCATCAGTGGGGCTAGGCATGCAACTGCTTCAGGTCGGGATCGAAACTCGACCGATTTGGTGTCAGTCAGAGTTGATAACCCCCTCAGCCATAGGCTTATGGAAACAGAGAAGGGAAATTTTTAGCGTGTTGTATAGCAGTGTGGTATGCAAACGCCAATCACCGAAAGAACTCAATTTATTGATGAAAAGTAATGCATAAATTGCGGAATTGGTAACTGCTTTTTAACATTTTCTCTCTAGAGAGCGCAATCATTATGAGAGCATAATATATATATATATATATATATATATATATATATATATATATATATATGTGAGAGAGAGAATGGCAAACCGTGAAA
Source organism: Ascarosepion bandense (assembly GCA_037127315.1). Classification (NCBI taxonomy): domain Eukaryota; kingdom Metazoa; phylum Mollusca; class Cephalopoda; order Sepiida; family Sepiidae; genus Ascarosepion; species Ascarosepion bandense. The sequence continues at coordinate 1,924,295 of JBBBDQ010000214.1, forward strand.
GCAGATAGTCCAACATATTTTATCTAAATGACGAAAATTTTCAATTAGATAAAAGTAAAGAGCTCAACAGTTATTTTCCAGAGAAAAGAAATTGATAAGAAAACTCAAGAAATGATTAAACGTTTAAAAAATGCAGAATTGGTTTCATCTGTAAAAAGAAAGAAATTTACGATTGCCTCGTTCTAGCCGTTGAACAATAAATTAATATTTTCTTTTTAATGTATTCATCAGGGGTTCTGAACGAGGTAATTGTAGAAAATTTCTTTACATTGCTGAAATAAATTCCGGATTTATAGCCATTTAATTATATGTTGAGTTTATTTTCAACACACACACACAAACACGCACTCACACACACACACGTATATATATATATATATATATATATATATATATATATATATATATATAGTACTGAGCAAATGTATTAGGACATGAAATATTTTATTTTTTTATGAGTAGTGTTTAAAATTACCCCTGTCCTAAGCCTTTTGCATACTACCGGTAGTGTGCAAAAGTATTAGGACAGGGGTGATTTTCTTAAAAAACCTCACTGAAATTCAAATACTGGTTGAAAGGCCAAGTAAATTGCTAATAAATATTGATTATTTAAAACTAGGTGTAAAAGAAATGTATTAACTAGAAGTTATATTTAATTTTTCCTACTTTCAATTAACCAAGTCATTTTGAAACTACTCATTATTCTATTATCCTTGTATATGACTGACTTTTTTGTATTCACCCTTCTCGAATTGATAAATCTAATGTTACTTCGCAAGACACGCTTTGGGAACAAATATAAGCTGCTTGGCAGGAAATACCATTAGATACATTTAAGAAGCTTGTGATGTCAATGAGGGACAGAATGAAGGCTGTGATCAAAGCAAAAAGCTACTATACTAAATATTAAATTCATTTTGTAACAAGTATTTTTTCTTGTTAAAATATTTGTTGAATAACTCAAATAAAATTGTTTAATTAAAATGTTTATTTTCTGTCAATATGACTCATAAAATATAAAATAGTTCTTTCCCTAATACTTTTGCACAGTATTGTATATATGTATATATATATATATATATATATATATATATATATATATATATATATGAGTTGAACATATGGATCTGAATAAGATGAGAGAATAAAAATAACAAATAGGAAACGTGTACTAGAGTAATAGATAATTATTCTTTTTTATTTTTAGATATATGGAATATTTTGGAACGTAATATGTGTAATATCATATGTGTATAGTTGTATAGAAACGCTTGTCTGCTTAGGTGCACTTTGGACGGTGGCGGACAAAAATTTGAAAATACAAAAAATAATTATCTATTTCTTCAATGCAAGTGACACATATCTGATCAACAAGAATTAACACAAAATCATACATAACTGTCTCGTTTTTGTTTTCTTTTTTTAATTTTTCTCTCGGGCACTAAAAAAATTGTAACAAAAGCGAAACATGTTACGCCGAGATACGATTACTAGTTGTTCCAACATGTGTTCTTGATCAATCAAATAATTGCAGTAGATATACTATGACTTGTTTAACAAGACAACATCTTTCTAACCATAGCTCAATTAGACTTCAATCAAATGCACATGGAGACCTATCAAACTTTATCTATAAAGTACAGGTTGAGAATACTAATATAAGCTCATTCTCAACCAAAAGAAAAAGATAAAGACAATGGAAACTTTTACAAAACAAACAAAACAAAAAATATGAAAAATCTATCACATAATATCAACTATGAATATGGCAATAGTGTACTCACTGTTTTTGGAATAGATAACATTACTAGCAGTAGAGCCCGGTGTTGCTCGGATGTAATGAAAGCTTTAAAACTAATCCATGGTTCTGGAGCTCAGACACTTTGGAAGTTGGCACGAAAGACTAAAAACCAATAATTGTTTCCAGTTAAAGCTAAACCATAGACTGAAAGAAAAATGAATGAATGTAAATCAAATGTTGATTTCCTGGTATCGATATCAAATAAGTTTTTTTCGTCGTAAACTGAATTTTGAAGGCTAAATAAGTCCGCTAAGTAAATGGTATCATGGCTGAGACTAAGAACTACAATTATACTTACGTCGAGCCAAAACTGGAGCAAAAACTAAAATAAAAGGGCTGAAAAAATACAGACATACAGGCAGATAAACAGACACACATACAAATGTCTTGCCTATATATATATATATATATATATATATATATATATATATATATATACATTATCGATTTTCTGCACTATTGTAAGAACTGCAACCTTGAAACATCTGCATATAGTTTCTTATGTTCCAGTACATTTTTGTCACATTGTTCGCGATACACTTGCTCACAACTTCCATTGGTCCTCAGCATAACGATAAACTGGATCCCGCAGCAAGGTCTCTGATTGAGACGTTATGAGGAGCATGGCACCACCTCTTTATTGCTGTTGTTCTAAGTTCACCCTGACACAAAGTAGTAGCACCTGTTAGGGTTACGGCTATTGGCAAATAGTTAAGACTCAAACTGGGGTCAAAAAAGTATGAAAGTATAAAAATAGTCTTTCATAAAAATATATACATAAAAATATACTTTTATAAAAAAATATACATTTTTGAAATACAAATATTACCAACAATATAATTTTTAAAAAACAAATAATTACCATAACACATTTTTGAAGGGAAAAAAATATTCTCAGTAAAAATATTTACATATAAAACTAGAAGACATCTTCTGTTTTCTAAAATACAAAAATGAAAACAACTTTTCAATAGGGAAAGGAGGCCTGATTCCATGGCCTGTATATTCACTCGACCGTAGTCATTTGTATTCATATCTTTAGGTCGAGTTAAAACAAATAGTTTATGCAGCCGACATTAATAATGCAAAAACTCTTCATCAACGTGTCATAGGGGCCTGTAAAATCATTCTCCACCGCGTGGGAGTATTTGAAAGTGTCCACCAGTCAATGAACGACAAGCGTATGTAGAAGCAAGCAGAGGATGTCTTGATTATTTTTTTGAGTTGCGATAGATTTTTGGGTAAATTTTGTTATGCACATTCTACCATGATTTGGTGTCAGGAACCCACCCCCAACTTTCGTAAAATAATTAGGATCTTCAATTGTATAACCTAGTTAATAAATGAAAAATTATATATATATATATATATATATATATATATATATATATATTCAGTGTAGATAAAGAACAATACAAAAGAAGTATCTTGTACATAAAGTGGTAGGATAACTCTCTAAGAAAGCTCTAAATATATACGTATATAAATACACATAGAGCAAATATATGTAAGAATTAAGACAGACACGTTGTTCTATATATATATATATATATATATATATATATATATAGTGAGATAGAGAAAGACGAAATAGGGAGAGAGAGAGAGAGAGAGAGAGAGAGAGAGAGAGAGAGAGAGTGAGTGAAGCGGAAAATTGCATATCTCCACGCTCGACAGTAGAAAAAACATTTCATTGTGACTTCGTCATTTTTCCCTCGGTGGAAAACGGGAATTTGCAAGCGAAATCGGTCTCCTTCGACTCCTGCTAACAAACCTCGGGGTCTCTTCATTCATGACCGCGAGCAGTCAGTGATTGAAAATTCATGGTGCTAATGTCGTCTGTTTCAGTAGAACGTAGAGACACGACGCCTGCCTCAAGTACGCAAGCTGGTAAACGAAATACTTTAAAATAAAAAAAGCTTAACTTTTATTTTTTAAAATAAAAATTATATGTAATGTCAAATGCTGTCCTATCTTTCTTGTTTTTATTGTATAATCTCCTTACTTGGATATTTATTTTACTCTATATTATTTTTTTATATATTAGTGAAAATATAGCCTTGCTTGGGCTGAAATCATTAAAAACGTGTTTGTGGTCGACTTGGTAAATAATAGAAAGCTAATGTGTAAAAGAATATAAAAATGCAGCGAAATGTAAGGCAATTTATTGTCAGAATTTTCATTTTCATTAAAATGTCATTATAATTTTTCTACTTTTTCCACATTCTTTAACCTCTTGTGTTTTTGTATTTTTAGGAGCATGCATGGAATCATACCGATTTAAAAATGGTGTACTTACCCTAACCATTTTTTATTCTTGAGCTATGATTTCGCTTGCAATTTATGTTGTAGATGAAAGTAGACACAACATACAATATCAGCATTATTCGGTCCGACCAACGCTAGAATAAACAATAAAAACATTGGTAAAATATATTTTACATTTATGAGCGAAGACTTTCTCGACTCAAGTAAAATATTCATTAAAAATTTAGTTTCAACAAAATTTAGTTTCTGCAGATCATAAACAAATCATCGGTCCTCACAAAATATTTACATTTTTTATCTATTGTGGGGTAGAAAATTAAGAATTAAAATAAACCTTCTTTTTCACTTTTACAAAAATTCACAATGACGTGTAAAATCCTGGTTTTTCTCAAATAGAAAAAGGAATTGACCATGTGCTTAAAGAAAAAGTCGAAACCGGATTTCGCAGTTAGATGTTAAATTGGCATTCTGGCCAATAAAAGTAGTTTGCAAGACCCAGAAGACTTCGCGATCCAATACGAAATTCTAAAGGACTATATAAATGGCTTCGATCAGCGTCAGTTAGTCAGATAGGCGCAGCAAGACGAAACAACTAAAATGTAACTGGAGGAACTTCAAGTCCGACCCGGATATGTGTCTAGTTTCTCCTTCTTTCTCGTGTGCTGAATCCTTTTACTTCTTCATTCAAAGACACTCCTACTAAACAAACGCTAATACATACATACGTACGTACGCATATACTCTTCCCAACAAGTTACTACTACGAACATTATTGGATAGCCTTAACGTTCTAACTGTACATTGATTTCTACCAGAATTCATGTTATCCTTTTCATTCATAAATTTCTATTTCAACATGAAAAATGTATATTTCATTCTTTCATGCTAATTCACACATTTCACTCTACAACCAACCCTCTGCTGATAACTTTCTGTTTATGATAAAGAAAATAACCTTCTGATAATTCTGTATAAAACTTGTCAGCTGTAGGAAATTTGGTTATGTATGACACAAGGCCAAATTAAATAAACATTGACCATCTTCCAACGGCTTTATTATAAATGCAGAAAAAATCGAATCCCAACTAAATGCTAAATATCTGCAAAACAACCTACCAAATTAACTATAAAAAATATACATGAATAATAGAACGTCCCTGAAGAGAGATAAGGTAAATATATATAATAACATCATTGAACAAAATAAAATATGAGAATATCGTTACACTTTAAAAACGTGTATGAAATCGGAAAAACACACACCAGACCATACATCATGTAACTTGAAAAATAATAAAGAAATCATGACCAAATTGAAGCAAAATAAGAAAACATTTGCGCAAAGTCAAAAATGGCAATATAAATTTTGATACAAAAAAACTAAGTTCATTTCAAATTCATAATACTCTAATTTAACACTGCCACACAACAGATTACATGCTATTCAATGATTTAATATAATATTACCACAATCACCTAAAGTGCATTAGATTTAATTTTATGTTTAATACACCTACCCAAACAGAAAACTTGAGAAAATATACAAACATTATTTCAATTTTAAAATATGAATTTATAAAAAAAAAAAGAAAAAAAGATCAATGAATTAAAACATACCAAATCCAGCTTTAAAATATTTAACACAAATTAAAAACCCTGGGTAAAATTAATGCTAAACAAACAGATTCTATTTTGCTGTCATATCCAATTGACTCAATGGCTATAAATGTAGCCAACGAATGAAACAGTGGAATATAAACATAGTAAATAATAATAATAATAATAATAATAATAATAATAATAATAATTAAAAATTAAGGATTGAGTTACAGAATGCGGGGTCTGTGCCAGGGTGGCGAGCGATTTGTCAGAGTACCACGTGAACCTGGAAATGTGGCATTAACAGAATGCATTTGTATAAATTTTAAATACGGAATGAAAACCGAGTTAAGTCGACAGAGAGCGGAAAATAATTTTGAAGTGTTGACGCACCTACCGCACTCGGATTATTCAGAGATGCTATTCAACATGAGGGGGAAATGCGTTCTTCCGGTTATCTCCTAGAATTCTTTACGTATAATAAACCTTATAATAAAATGAAGGAGAATAAAATCTATCTTTGTTGATGTTGTCTATGATGTGGTAATATGTATATATATGAAAGTTTCAGAGATTAACAAAATGAAATTAACAATCAATATATTTAATCCGTTAACATTTTCTCCTTCATTGTTAACACAAGGGTGATAAATTAATGTGTGAACTCTATATTTACTAATCGAAAAGTGAAAAACTTAATACAAATATTTTAGCGAAAGGGAATTTTTAAATAATTAAAACATTTTGTTCTTATCAAGTTTGGGGCGTTTCTTTAAAATTGTATGGTCTATTTTAGAGATTTTTTTTTAGGTACGTAATATATATATATATATGTGTGTGTGTGTGTGTGTTTGTGTGTGTGTGTGTTTGTGTGTGTGTATGTTTGTGTGTGTGTGTGTGTGTATTATAATTATATTAGTGTAGAAAACCTTCCTCGAAAACTTTCGACGGAAGGAAAAATGGTTTTAAAAAAATAAAGATCTTAGTACATGTATAGTGGGTTGGTTATCTATTCTTTTCTTTTAGTAGTGGAGAGTCCGTTCTAGTGAAGGGTAGTTGTATACTGTTGCAGGTTAACGGCATTTGGCCTTGTTGTAGAAAGCCCACTATAAGTCATAAAATGATTACAAATCAAGAAAGGCAATTTGAGTAGAAAAATAACATTTTATAAATACACTATCAATTAATGTTTTACAATTGAAGTAATAGATGAAGTATACGTCCAAGGAAGGTTAAAATGTTCATGGCAATAAAATGCTGAAAGAGAATTAATGCTTAGGAATTTGAGAGCGTGTACGTAAGGAATGCCTTTGATGTATTTGCTCCTTAGGTCAGTAAGTAATTCTTGAGGCAGGGAAGAAAGAAAGCGGCAAGGGAGGCGAACGTAGTAAACCGCTTGACTTAAATCAGGGGGATATTAATTATTCTCTTCTCGTCGAGTCGTTCTACCTGGCGATGCTTTTTGTATCCGCTTTTTATATCTTCTTTTTGGGTCACAGCAGATCATTTGGGATTTCACACTTGTATTTGGTTCTGAGCTTTCCATTGGCTGATAAATAAAATTCGCGTAGGCTCGCGAATTGGAAATTTAATATTTAATTAATTTTTAGTTTTCAACCGGCACATCTGCGCGGAGCCGGCGGCGTAGCGACGACTTTTAGTCATTTGCTTTTTGGTCCTGAAAGCGCAAAAATCCGTTCCATCGCTTTTGCTCGGTATCACGACACATGAACGTCAGTCAAAAGTTTTCGGACCGAGATCAGCACGAAGCCCAAAGAAAAAACCCCGATACGAGTAATCATCTAACAAAAAGCGCTCAATACAAAGGTAGAGCGAAATAAATAGATAAAACCTAATGAGCCAGATGAACCTACCTAGGTTTCACCTAAACGGATCGTCATGGAAAGCTGGCCAGCTTTCCTTGGCGAAAATGACGAAAGAGGGACTGAAAAATCTGATGCTGACAGAGCGAATAAAAAGAAAGTGGGACAGGGGAAAGCAGCGCATGGTATACTTAAAGGGCTTGAGCAAATGGCTGGAAGATCAGGGTTTGGGAGAAATAGCATAAAACTTGTAAAGAGCTACAATGAATATAAAGATGTGGAGAGCAATGATCGTCTATGTCCTGAAGGGACACGGCACATAAAAGAAGAATCTAGCTAGTAGCTTACTCTAAAATTGATACTTCTGCAACACAGTTGAATCTAACACAATGCCACAAGTTTATTTGTTGTTTAATATTAGCTACAATTTGGGCGTGTAATAATTATTTTTTTTCTCTTCTGGTCTTTCTTACCTTTCGCCTAACATTTTCCTTTATGTCTCTAATGGTACACAGATTCTTATTCGGCTCTCTAATGGATTCGCCTCTTCACAGACCAACATACAGGAAGGTCAATCATAGTGAATACTGTAATGGAATGTTTTCATGCTAAAGTGCTGGTAGCAATTACACTTGAATGGGTATCGTAAGTGCTAATCTAAAAATGTGAAGTATGAATATCAGACTACCTTACAATTACATAAATATACACATACTTTTATACATATAAACACACTAATATATGGACATGCTTATATATGTCAAGGGAAATACACGCTTATACATAAATGAACACACACTCACACACAAAACTCACACACGTGTGTGTGTGTGTATCACATTAAACGTCATTATTAATGGATACTCGTATTTGAGTAGGTACTCCGTTTAAATATTTATACTTACCTACCGGCCTGAAATTTTGAGAGATTTTTAATGAAAAATGCCCTACCTAAGAACCCAATTTTTTTAATAAATGTTTTTGAAATTACTACGTAGCAGATAAATAACAATACATATTCTCTTTAATAAATAAACGAAGTGCCTCCTCAAATTATAGCGTTTAAAGTTAATTAATCAATATATTAATTATAATATATATAATCAATTAATATATTCTAATACATATTTTGAACGATGAGGTTAGCTGTTTTAAATTTTGCATAATAGATGATTAATTTTTTTTTTTGTCGACGGAGTTGCGCATATTCGGATGATGTATCGTAGTGAAGTCTCGTCGACTCTTTAATTGCTATGCATATATTTTTATTGAAAATATTAATGTTATTGTTTTCATCCGTGTGTATATTGCTGTTATTGGACAAGTTTGAAAGAAAAAGCCTAATGTGGTAGTCAACGAAATAATTTGGAAATCCGATGTTGACAAGTGTTTGTTTCGAGTTATGAAGTTCTTTGATGTAAAGCGAGCGAGAAGATAAATTCTCGTAGGCTCTCGCGAGATAAATTTTAATAACACTAAATTTATATCAAAGAGGACATTGATGAAATTAAGGTGACAATAAATTTTACTGGTGATTTTTTTTATACAGTGAAATAAAGAAATAAATATTACGAGATTCCAAGAGATCAGCTAAGAACAGAAGTTGATTTTTCTGGCTAAGCTCATATGTGAAGTTGAGGACGGTGGTATATGGGTGTAAGGATTTGAGAAATGATAAGTCTGTTTTAACGTTACCAGTGTACGACAATTCTGTTATCAGTTTTACTTTATAAATCCTTTTACTTTGCAAATCCTTTACCACCCAACAATTAATTAAAACGCAAAAATTAAAATTGCACACCCCACAAAAAAATCAGAATGGCGTCGGAGTCACCATTTTGTGGGGTACAGAACACCGTATTAAAAAAGAAAAATTTAATGAAGGTTATCTGGTCCACAAAATACAACACAAATTTCAAGAAAAGAAAAGGCAATAATAAATGTTTGTACTAAACTAGAAAACAGTATATTTAATAAAATACGTGCAGAATAAACAATTTCTATATTTTCTTATATTTTGTTTAAAAGAAAAAATATCTTTATGATTTTAGCCAATGTGTGTTTTTCTGGCCAGCGAGTGATGTAAAAGATTTTATGAGGCAGTTGAAGATGTCATGTTGTTGTTGTTGTTGTTTCCCATCCTTCTCTTTTGTATTGGTTGAGTCTGCGACGGATCTGTTTGTCGGTTCCTTGGACTCTCTGATCTCTGCGCCTTTTTGAATGATTTAACAGGACACGGAATGTGGTTAAATAGTGCATTATCGTCATGTGACTGGCTCGAAGAGCATACCCATTTTTTTAGGTGTTAAGGAAAATTAGCTGGTTACATAATTAAATTTGCCATTTCCTATTCAATCAGAATCCAGAAATTTAGTTTTCAAACTGACTTCCGAAATTTGCCTTGGTGTGTGTTTTCTAAAATGATTTTAGTCGTTCTTATCCTTTTTTGCGGGTGTTCAATTTTACATTTTGCGTTTTAGTAAATTGTTGGGTGATATAGGATTTGTATTCTATAACTTCAACTTTAAGGCGGTTAACATCATTGCAAAAAATAACATTTTCATCAGTAAGATCCAAACTACAGCAAACCAATATTATATACGAATGTACATGTCTTTTGAAGAACTGCGTTTTTGATCAACCAAATTTCTTAAAATAGTTATATCAGCCATACAAATACGAAAATGATCCGGACACTCACTGTCCATCTCTCAGAACTAAGCACAATTCAATCTCATTTAAACACACACGAAGACCTATCAGACCATATCTGTAACCTAGTTTTTGACAACACAAATATCATAACATCATTAACATGCAAAAGCTAATAATAATATTTAATATAATCTATTAGTAAAAGAAACAGCACTCAGTGATATCCACTACGAACATTCTAACAACACGCTTACTCTGTTCGTTGCATAATACATAGACACTACCATACAAATATACATAACATTATATATATCCTGTTACACGTAAAATAAAACCCTTCCTCAATAATGACTAAAAATTTTGCCGAAAATGCTCGAATAAACAAAAGATTGGAACAATTTTTAGATAATTTTTAAGGAAAAGGAAAAAAACATAGGTCACATTAAAAAATTAGATAGAAAGCTTTACCATAATATTTTATCTGTCATTTTTAATGAAACTTCCATATACAACACGCACACACACACACACATACACACACACACACACATATATATATATATATATATATATATTGCTTAATTACTTAGACCAGTACACATTTGTATTAAAAAGTGTTCGATACAATTAAATTGTATAACTTTTGAATATTCTTTATTTGTAAACGAGTTATTACACGAACTAGGTTTCTACCATGTGATGTATTCAGGCGATTTGCAATAACTGATTTTATCGTTTACCATTTTATTTAAGAACATTTTTGAATGCACAATTTTTAAAATCACAAAAATTTATAACGTTTTCATTAATTTCCAAAAAGCTCAGAACATAACAAAATTGTCAATAGGAATACAATCAAGCTGTTCTAGTAATTTTGAATGTTCATATATATATATATATATATATATATATATATATATAAGGAAAATAGGTAATAGGGCTTCTTAGAATTAAGTATTACCACACTAACCCTAAGTAGTAGTTGCAAAATCTATTATATAAATGTTTACAAAACCCGAAATATAAAATATGTGCTTTGTTAACCAAGCGAACAATAATAATAATTTCTTAAGCTGGGGTTGCCAGGAATTCTTTCAGTGTGTTTTTTGTTCCATTTTTATCATTCAAAGTGCACCCAATATCACTGGTACGATACTTGTTTTCAATTCCAACTTTTTTTTCTATTTCAATTTCAGGTTGGTTTTTATATTTTGACAGATTTTCGAATTCCTTGGTTGCTATGTTACAATACCTTGGACAAGCCATATCAATTAATAAGCAAGATATTTTGTTATTATAATTATTATTATTATTATAAATATTATCATTTCTGTTTATTACTGTTGCATACTCATTACTTTCCTAGTTTCAACAAGAGACATAAGTTCAGAAATAGCATCAAGACATCTCCACTGTTTATTTAAAACAAAATAAAAATAAAATAGCTAAGATAACATATTTTACGCAGGCAAAGCTCATCGTAATACGTGGGCAGTACTTGCATGTAGAAATCTTTCTATTTCTTTGAGGCATAGGCTACAAGGAATAACTTAAATTAGTCTATCGGATACTTTTTTCAATGTTACCCGAGAACTTTAACTACAAAAGGAATTATTGATGTCCTCATCTATCATATTTATAGATTTCCACCTCCACACCCATGTATTTTGATATGTTTTTGAGGATCTTCAAAGATATATTAAAAAATTTGTTCATTTAGTTATAAATTTATTTTTGTCGTAGCTCCTTATTTCTTCTTCTTCTATGTGCCCTGTCCCTTCAAGACGTAGGTGTTCATGGCTTTCCAGGTTTCCCTATCCCTGGTGGCTCTGAGCACGCCTTCTCCTGTTACACCATGCAATCCTCCTTCCGTCATCCACCTGATCTGGTCTTTCAAATATGTTATCCGTTACTTTCCCCTGTCTCTTTTCCCCTCTATCTGGCTTGTTAGTATCAGGTTCTCCAAACCTTCCTTCCTCATTGCATGTCCCAGGAACTTCAGCTGCTCTTCCTGATGGTCAGTATTAATTTCCTTTGCCATCCTTTCCAAAACATAATCATTGCTCACATGCTCGATCCATGATATCCTCAGCATCCTTCTGTAGAACCACTTTTCAGCTGCTTCAAGTTTTCCCTCATCTTTGAAGATATTGTTCAGCATTCACTGCCATATTGAAGAACTGACAACACGGCGCAATCCAGTCGCCTCTTCTTTGTTTCTAGCGAAATTGTCATGTTTCTTAATTCTTTACTCGACTTTCAATGCTTTATTATTATTATTATTATATTAATCATTACACTACGTTAAGGTGCTAACTTCGCCTTGGAGTAAACTTTCTTCTATGTGACTTGTCCCTTCAGGACGTAGGCGATAATGGCTTTCTACGTTTACCTATCCCTGGTGGCTCTGAGCACGCCTTCTCCTCTTACACCATGCAATCCTCCTTCCGTCATCCACCTGATTATGTCCTTCAAATGTTATCCGTTGCTTTCCCCTGTCTCTTTTCCCCTCTATCTGGCCTGTTATTATCAGATTCTCTAAGCCCTCCTTCCTCATTGCGTGTCCCTGGAACTTCAGCTGTATTTCCTGATGCACAGTATTAATTTACTTTTTGTTTCCATCATTTCTAAGACCTCATTATTGCTCACATGCTCGATCCATGAGATTTGAAGCATTCCTCTGTAGAACCACATTTCAGTTGCTGGAAGTTTTTCCTTCATCTTTGATTATATTGTCCAGCATTCACTGTCATATTTAAGACGGACAGCACGTAACAATCCAGTACTCTCTTCCTTGTTTCTAGCGAAATTGTTCTGTTTCTTAATACCTTTACTCAACTTCTGGAATGCTTCCTTTGCCATGCCAATTCGCCTTCGGATCTCTGTCTCGCACTTTCCATCTTCTGTTATAACACGTCCCAGGTATTTAAATTGTTGTAACTGCTTGATTCTAGTATCCCTGACCTGTATTTGGCATATTGGTTTGCCCTTTTTACTGATGACCATGCTCCTTATTTAGCACACCCATACATTTCAGTTTCACCATTTATGATTATTTTTTTGTATGTTTGTATTATTCCAACGAATCTTCTTGAAGATCTGTTGGACGAAAAAGGTTTATTTGTAAAACAATATATAAATTCTTTGTTATAAGTTGTTTGTTCATATACAGGGATGATGAAAATAATAGAAACATCTACAACCATTACAGTATAATTTGAAAAAAAATTGATTATACAGTTAAAAGCTTGTTAAACGTTTTGTTTGTCGATTTAGTATTAATACTAATTTTTTCTTTTTTGTTAAAATTGTTGTTTTTACAGATATTCTGAAAAAAATTTATTACAACCAACAATCAAGATTATTTAAGTATTTTAAATGATTAACTTGGTTCAGAAAATGTTCCCGGAAGAAAATGGCACCTTTCAGGATAATAATACTCCTATCTATATTGTTAAATTTGGCGTGATGAACATTCCATTGAAGTAGAGAATTTTATTTGTCCATCACAGTCTCCAAATCCTATCATCATTGAATATCTATGGCTCATTTTAGAAAAACAAGTGAGTAGTCGACACCCTCCGGTATCACCATTGAAAGAACTGAAGACAGTTTTAGGAGAAAAATAGATAAACTTTTCTTGAAAAACCAAAACTCAAACTTTGTACCAGCCGATCCCATGCAGAATTCAAGCTATAATTACTGCCAAAGGCTCATCTTATCATTATTGAAATACATTTGCTTGAAATTTAAAGGTGTTTACATTATTTGGTATATATATATACATCCATCCATATCCACCTATAACTATTGTATTCTCGCACTTACATACATCTTTATGAAGACTGGACTTATACATGTATAATTAATATTAACACATATTTACGTAAGTATAAAAACAAACCTTACATATACTCTGAAAATACGAATATATTTACATCCACGCCATTTACAGATTTGATATCATTACCAACCTACCTAAACACACACACACACACACACACACACACACACACACATACACATATATATATATGTATATATATATGAAGAAAAATGTACTTGTGTCATATTAAGGCTAAAAAGTATTGCCTTTTTTACTATTTACTCATACATAACTAGAAAGAATAGATATATAAATTACCAACTCACATATTGAAAAGTGAACGCAAAAAGCCTCGGTCGTAATTTGAACCCAACCAACCGATTGTACTTTGTATGCTGATAATTGCTGACAAACCTACAAACCCACTTCCTTTCACTCTCCCTCTCTCTCTCTCTCTCTCCCTCTCTCTCTTTCTCTCTCTCGCTATATATATATATGTATATATATACTCTGATTGAACACTCTGGAAGAATGGTAGACTTTGAAAAACAGTAGCTTCTCTGGCATCTACGCATCTTTCATTCAGCAATGAATGAGAACACTCTCAGCTATTGGGCGTGTATAATGATAATATACAAGCTAAAATGCCTCGCTCCTTCTACCGAGCGCCCGTAGCTCAGAAGTAGAATCGCCGACTGACGCACATTAGGTCAGGTTTCAATTCTGGGTAAAAAGCAATCGGAGTCTAACCTTACTGATGAGCTGTGATACAGCGAAACAGATTTGTCTGCGGGTGACTATATATATATATATATATATAGATAGATAGATAGATAGATAGATATAGTTATGTATGTGTGTGTGTGGATGTAAATATGCGTTCTTTAAATTGTCGCCTCCGATGATAAAGACATCGGAGGCCACAATTTGAATAACATAAGATACGCAGACAAAACAGTGCTGATTTCAGACACGAAAAGGAAAACTCACAAGACCTGCAGAATGTAGATGAAGAGAGTGACAAGAAAGAACTACAAATGAACTTCAAGAAAACCGAATGCATGGTCACCGGAAAAAAAGCAACCCAAAATGACAAATACAGGTGGGGAATATGAAAATCATGCAGGTACAAAAATTGAAATATCTGGGAAGTGTTCTAACAGAAGGCGGAAAGAGCGACACAGAGATCCGAAGGCGAATTGGTATGGTGAAGGACGCGTTCGAGAAGCTGAGTAAAGCTGATGACAGTTCTTCAACCATGGCAATGAATGTTGGACAATATCAACAAAGATGAAAGGAAAACTTGATGCAGCTGAAATGTGATTCTACAGAAAAATGCTGCGGAAAGAGTGGACCCAGCATGTGAGCAATGACAAGGTGTTGGAAAGAAAAGAAAGAAAAGAAATCAATATTGACCATCAGGACGAAACAACTTAAGTACCTGGGACATGCAATGAGGAAGGAAGGCTTGGACAAACTTATACTAACAGTCCAGATAGAGGGAAAAAGAGACAGAGGAAAGCAGAGGATAATATATTTTTAGCAGGTGGATGACAGAACAGGGACTGCAATATGTTACAGGAGAAAGCGTGCTAAGAGCCGCCCGGGATAGGGAGACGTGGAAGGCCATGATCGCCTACGTCCTGAAAGGACAAGGCACATTGAAGAAGAAGAAGAACTATGTGTTAGTATTAAATATACGTGAAAAGACCAGTCTTCATAAAGATTTATGTAAGTGTTAGAACACAATAGTTATAGGTGGATATGGATGGGTATGTGTAGAGTGCATGTATAGGTGTACGCATAGTTGCATTTTTATGTATATATGTGTAAGTATAAACATATGTGGATATGGATGTAAGTAAGTATATAGAGATATATGTGTATACGTATTCAAGGAATGGAATGGAGTTCATATACACCATCAATTGTAATAAAGGGTTCGGTTCGAAATTCCTAACACCTGAAGAATGTGTATGTCTGTGTATAAATATATGTATATATGTGTATGTAAATATACACATTTTCTGGATATATGTGAGATTTATTAGGATACGTGCGTAAAAATGACTTAGCATTAAATCCGGTTTTTATAAATATGTATGTGAATATGCGGACAAAATAATTAATGTGGATATGAAGGGAAGTGTGTATGTGTGTATATGTAGGTATAAGCATAGACGCATTTGAATGCATATATGTGTAAATATGGACATATGTGTATGTGGATACACGTGTGCATGCGTAAGCATGTTCATAAGTAGAGATATATGTGTATACGTATTCATGGAATGGAGTGGAGTTTATACACCCCATTGATTGTAATAAAGGGTTCAGTTCGAAATTCCTTGCACCTGAAGAAAACTGGTGCGTACAACGGCCGAAACATCGTATGAATGGCAACAAGGATGAGGATAATAGTCCGAATAATGTAAATACTTTAAATAATACCTCATCTCAGAAATATAGACAATTACATATTTATGTACTTGTGAGCAAACTTGTAATGGTTTTATGGTCATTTTTTCCGCACAATGATCTTTCTTCTCCTCAGGTCACAATGATTCCTAACCGAGAAAAGGAGAAAATTTCCGCTCTAGGTCATGTTACTTGATTTCCATTTCGATATATAAGAAATGTTTATTCCGGGAAAATATTTTTACCGAATGGAACGGATATAGTGTAATTTGAAGAAATGATCTAATTAGCCCATTAAAATGAATTATAATTTATAACCTCTTTATAAGATATGTTGAGTTTTTCTTATATATATATATATATATATATATATATATATATATATATATATATAGTGACGTAGTAACCGAATTATTACCTGTAATATCGTAGCTATGTCCGAACATTACAGTAGAAAAGTAGAGAAAAAAATCTATGCGTTTAAGAAAAACTTGTCATCGTAAACCATATCAAGAGTCCAAATTTACTTAAATATAAAAGTGATTTAATGACAATATGCTGTCATAGAAAATAATACTTAAATTTAATGACAATATGCTGTCATAGAAAATAATACTTAAATTTAATGACAATATGCTGTCATAGAAAATAATACTTAAATTTAATGACAATATGCTGTCATAGAAAATAATACTTAAATTTAATGACAATATGCTGTCATAGAAAATAATACTTAAATTTAATGACAATATGCTGTCATAGAAAATAATACTTAAATTTAATGACAATATGCTGTCATAGAAAATAATACTTAAATTTAATGACAATATGCTGTCATAGAAAATAATACTTAAATTTAATGACAATATGCTGTCATAGAAAAAAATACTTAAATTCTTAAAGCCAGATTGATATAGATCTCTCTTTACGTTGGCCTACTTTTTCATTTTTTTTCCGCAATATCGCTTTTAAAAATTATGAATTAAACCCCTTTTATTTTTAATTCTTACATTTTTAACTCTTAATTCTAAATTTTACCACTCAATTTTCTTTTGATTTTTTCTTTTCTTTTGTTTTACGTTTATTTAAAATTTTATAACCTGAAAATATTAATTTTCATTACATTTTATAGCACATGTAATATTCGAATATTTAAATTTTTAACTCTTATGATTTACGCGCCTTTCCTTTCTTCTTCCTGCATTTTATTATTTTTAATTTTAATTTTAATTTAAATTTAAGTTTAAATTTTAACTTTTTATCCATATGTAATCGTAAAATATTTAAAGTTTTATCCTGTTATCAAAAGAGCACTAACTAAAATTTATCAGATTTAATTCCAATGAATATCGAGTGAACTTAAATTCAAATTTATTAAACTCTCAGTTTAAAATATGCACCTGAAGATTGCATAAAGCACGAAACACTGAGTCGTCCCATAGACGTAGGATTTATATATATATATATATATATTAGCTGGCCACTAGTATTCGAGGATAACCGTCAATCATGGGCGGCTAGCTATTCACCACTGCAGACACTTGCTCAGGCATACACACGCAGCACCCACCTCCGGTTTACAGTACAAATAAGCTGAGCGGACCTTAGTTACATTTCTTGGGAGAAAGCGAGTTATCCGGCGTTAACAACAGTCTAATCGAGGCCAAAACGCTCAAACTATCGATGACTTGTGACTTCGAGCTAGCCCAACCATCGATGGTTTCTCAAAGATAGCTGTCTACCCACTTCCACTCACAAGGTTTGGGACAACTCTTGGTGTATTTTTCAGGCACGTTTCACAGATGCAGTACGCTGGGAACACCTTCTTTAGACTGATAACATTAAGAAGTCACCTTTCTGACAAATCAACCATGATCAGAAAGCGAACGTTCTAAACCACGTGCCACGTTCCCATATATATATATATATATAGGCACGTGGCACGTGGTTTAGAACGTTCGCTTTCTGATCATGGTTGATTTGTCAGAAAGGTGATATATATATATATATATATATATGTGTGTGTGTGTGTGTGTGTGTGTGTGTGTGTGTGTGTGTGTGTGTGTGTGTGTGTGTGTGCGCGCCGCGCGTGCGTGTGCCAGTTCATACATGCATGCCTCTATGAATATTTGTGTGCCTGGTAATTGGACATCTCCTTCGATGCGAATCTAGGTCAATAATTGTTATTGATCTCTCACTATTCGAAGAAACGTTCATGACTTTCAAACATATATCACTATTAAACACAGTGTATGTCTGGACTTAAGAACGTATTTGTGTCATTTACAATTGATATCGTATATTGAAGTTTCATTTTGTTGATTTATTTCTGACGCATTGTATAAATCCCCTTTACACCTCCTTTTTCTCGATGGTCATCTCCATGAATTTCGAGAGACAAAGAACAAAACGAAAATAACTAGAAACAAAGAATAATCACTATAAAATGAGAATTCGATGACAAGTGATTTTCATGATGACACTGTTTATATTAGAAAGAAACAAGTAGAAAGTCGTGGCTTCTAATTAACACATCACAAACAGATTCCACAATTGGCTGCCAGCAAATGTCCGCTGAATAACGCTTCACACAGTTCCGTGAACCTTCCGATATGTTGAACGTATCCAGAGGACATCCCGCATGTGTCAATTCATATCGACTGCAAACTTTACGAGTTAATTGATGTCAAAGATGCCACCGTCCCAAGAAAACAGAAAATGTCAGAGATAATTAAATTCGCCGAGTGACAGAAGCAAATGTATTGACTGGATATAAATTTATCGCTCTCTCTCTCTCTGTTTCATTATCTATCTATCTATCTATCTATCTATCTATCTATCTCTATATATATATATATATATATATATGTATATATATATATATATATATACAGAAAATCTAAGCCAATTTACCCTGACGAGCCGTAGGGTGAAACCTAGGTAGGTTTGCTGGCTCGGGCTTAGATTTTCTGTATTTGTTGCTCTACCTTCGTATAGAGCGCTTTCGTGTTAGGGTTTTCGTCTTGCTTTTTTTCTTTCTTGACTTTTTGTTCATGTACTTCGTTTGTTTCTTTTTTTACTTCCCCCTCTTTTCCCCCGAGTTTATCCTCGGTGGGTTGTTCAAGACGATTTAAATTATAGCTTAATTAGTACTAATTTTGGCAGAGTTAGTTCTGTTACTATTGGTATTGTAGTTACTATAGTTAATATTATATATATATATATATATATATATATATAGGTAGGTAGAAACCTTTCTTACAAGCATCCTTCCTTGAATACAGCCGACAAGGAATATTTTATTCATATTTATAAATGTTTTCAATATTCTCACATGTTTTTAGCGATTATGGAGAACAGGAATATAAAAGATTTTCATAATTATTTTCCTTAGCGCTTTCGGCCACTTCACCGGCCATTTTCAAATGTATGATGTCTCTGCTGTTTTTATTTAACCACATGTTTTGCCTGTAACGTCCTACTTTGTCTGGTGTTGTTCATTTCAAGCTCTCACATGCTACGCACAACAGGAAATTGCACCTTTCTTAAATGAGCACCTTTCTTAAAAACTTTCAATACTTATATTTTCACTATTTGATAATGTAAGGTTGACGGTAATAGAGATTTATTTGACATATATTGTGTCTCTCTAATAGCGAGACATTTTTCTATTGTAATTTATATAGTATTTTTGTAGTTTCGACCTGAATTGTTCTTCAGGTTTTTGGTAAATTATGCGTTGATAAATGTTTTCTTTAGTTTTGGTTTTATACATGTCACGTAAGGCAGCTCATCAAAGAAGTGATAGCGTGCCCCAGATAAGATAATTGATTTGTGACCAGAAAGATTTTTTCACTGAAATTCATAAACTATATTAATCATTGCTAGTTAAGACTTGATAGGGTTATTATGTTTAGTAACTACAAGTTTTGTGGTTTTCCATTTTCTGCAAAATACGATATATATATATATCGTCAATTCAGAATTAGAAAACTCTTAGCTACTGGTGTATGTTTACATGGTATATCACACGCTAAAAATCTGTCTTTTCTACCGAGCTTAGAGGTAGAATCGCCGACTGATGACAATTTGTCGGGTTTCAATCCTGGCTAAAAGCAATCGGATGTCTTACTGTACTGATGAGCTGTGATACAGTAAAACAGATCTGTCTTCGTATGACTATCTACACTCTCACAACCTGATTGAGCACTCAGGAAGAATGGTAGACTTAAAACACAGTAGCTACTCTAGCATCTACGCATCGTACATTCAGTAATGAATTAGAACACTCTTAGATACTGACGTATGTTTACATGGTATATCACACACTAAAATTCTGCCTTTTTTTACCGTGCGCCCATAGCTCAAAGCTAGAATCGCCGACTGATGACAATTTGGTCGGGTTTCAATCCTGGCTGAAAGCAATTGGATGTCTAATCGTACTGATGAGAATGGATACAGCGAAACAGGTCTGTCTGTGGATGAATAATTTGATAGACGTTACCTATGAAATGGTGAATCTTATGTATGAAGGTTTTAAAACTATTTGATTTTAATATAGCAAGAGATATTTCAGGTAGAATCATTATACCTCTTTGTCTTTCACTTAATTCGGGTTGATTGATATTGATAAGTATAGGTGTCACGGCAGGTGTTGCTCTAATGTTTGGAATGGATAGATCAAAGTAATTTACAGAATGTGATGGACGAAGTGTCGTCTAAATTACGTAAAAATCATTATAGCACTTACACACCATTTTAACAGATATGTTTTCCAAAATTACGCAATCTTAAAATACTAGAGTACACTTATTTAATAAACCGCCATTGGCTTCAAATATGGCCTTAAGAAGCCTTCAGAATCTCCTGCATCTCCTCTGTAAGACAGGCTTCTTTAAGTTACTGAATGTTATCATATACTTTCATTTAGTTCATTTTTAATGTTTCAGGGAGTATTGTTGGTTTCTCGCTCAAATCCGCCCCACGCTTAATAAACAAAAAAGTTGCAGTCTGAAAAAGTAGGTGGCAAAATGCAAGAGATTATAGGTTCGCAGAAATTGTCTGACATCCCTGACTGAGCTATTTTTTGCTTATGTAGCATGGTGGAGAGTCATGTATGCCAAACATACGGCCTTCCAGCAGCCTCTTTCTTGACCCCGAGTAGTACTACCTCTTCAACCAAATTGATGTAGACCTACATGTTAGGTTCGAGGCACTCACCAACAAATTCTTTTCACATGGAAATGAGTAGAGCGAGTATTTCGAGCTGCCGTACCTTCGTAATCACCATCAGATTCATCCAACTCTTTCTGAAACCTCTTAACACTCCTCAGATTGGCGCCAAAACACTCTGAAATGTGTGAATTGAAGATTCTGGTGCAAATAGCAAATAGTACAACATGTCGTTTCTAAATTTCTAGCAGAGTCAATTTCATCATGGTTTTATTTGCTCAAAGACGGTGCCCAACTGACTTTACAATAAAGTGGAGTGGATAAAAAAAACGGCATAAGTGGGAAATAAAATATATAAATCGGCTACAATTTACCCATCACAGGATGTATTTCGCCTGAAAATCTGCCCCGAAAATAGCGGTAGTATAGCAAGTGGATAACAAATTTTGGGGGGCTTACGGCCTATCACGGTGAATACACCGGTTCTCGTTCGATCACCGAAGTTAAGCAACGTTGAGCCTGGTTAGTACTTAGATAGGTGACCGCTTGGGAATACTAGGTGCTGTAAGCGTTTATTGGCTTTCGGCCATATCACGTTGAACACACCGGTTCTCGCTCGATCACCGAAGTTAAGCAACGTTGAGCCTGGTTAGTACTTAGATAGGTGACCGCATGGGAATACCAGGTACTGTAAGCGTTTAGTGACGTATGTGCGTTGTGGTGCAGTTGATATCGGCTCGGAAAGAGAAATCGGTGAGCTGAGTTCGAATTCCAGTTGAATGCGCTGCATTCACATAAGCATTGGTACCATTGGGAAAGGTATTAATCCGTCCCTTCCCTCAAGTTATGGGTTAAATAACAAGGGCAGGAATTGGGGACCCTGCTATTAAAAAACAAAAAAAAAAAATGAATCTTGATATTCGAAAAGAAAAAGTATTACTAGATACAAAACTTATATAAAAACAACAATAATTTGTTGAAAGAAAAAGGTATTACCAGCAATAAATAGATAAAATTTAGTTGGCAATAAATGACCCGCCGAGAAAGATTTGCCATGAAAATAAAACAAACAAACTTGACAAACAAAATTTTAGCAGTAGAAAAAGTGTTGTAGAGTGAAAAGCAATTCATTAACCTGAAATCCACGTCAGCCTTTTGAAGTCTGCCGAGGTTAATAAGTGAAAAGTAATCAAAATAAGCCCGGTGTAGAAGGGATATTTCATTTTCGCTCATTTTCGGTCTTATCCGACTTTTGTAAGGTAGCAATGGATCATATATATAGTGTGTATATACACCGATAATATATAACACGTTAAATTTCTCTACTTTGATATCTTGTGCCTAATCAAGTGTATGTCTACTACCTACCACACTGATGAGCTGTGGTACAGCAAACTTGGTTTGTACGTGGATGACATATATATATATATATATATATATATATATTGTGTGTGTGTGTGTGTGTGTGTGTGTGTGTGTGTGTGTGTGTGTGTGTGTGTGCTTTGAAATAAGCTTCAGATTCAATAGGCTTTCCAGCCAAGAAGCCTCGTTGGGTTACAAACATTCATCCTGACTGAAGAAAACTAAATATGTACTAGAGTGGTTTTGAAGGTAATGAATTGAACAAGACAGTTTCACCCCGTTAGGCTGTTAAGCAGGGTCAGAAAAAAGGTCAGGTTTTGGTCATCTATTTTTATTGTGCCCCCATAAACTAATGAAACTAAACGTATTTTTAGTATTTTACTTTTTAACGCATTTTTTTAAAAAAAGCAGAAAGAGGATTGCATCGATAAGAGAGAGAGGGGGGAAAGAAAGAGAGGGAGGAGAGAGAGAGAGAAAGGGTGAGAAAGAGAGAGGGGGAAGAGAGAAAGAAAATGAGAGAGAATTTACATTTTTGCTGCTATCATTTGTTTTTCACTTAGACCATCAGCAACTGTATGTTCAGCCCTGTAAGCTAAAAGAAAATTCCAAATTGAGCCATTTATATAATCTATGGTAGCAAACTCTTGTTCCATTATAGATGTCTAAAGATATCTAGGGATGCCTACACTGAATTCCTGAGTTTCAGAAGAATGATCATTAACAAATTTATAGTGAAAACAGGCAGGAAGTATTTGATAATGGAGAATATCAATGCTATAGCTAGAGATGTTTTTTATAGCAGTCACACTGTTAAAAAAATCCTTCAAGATATTTATCACTCCTGTGATGGATTTGAAGCAGTAGGGAGATTATCAATGTTTTCCTTTGAATTAGCCTTTTTGAATCATAACCGAAATCCCTACGACATTGGATTATTCGCTATCATCAGAAGGTTATCAGCAGGTGGATTTGTGGAAGAATAAAAGTGTATATTTTGTATGTTTAAATAGAAATTTATTAATGGAAAAAATCACATGGATTAGTAGAAGTTAATGTTCATTGAGAAAACAGTATTGAGAAGTTAATAGTATCAAGATCTTGTTGAAATGTTTTTAGTAGTCCTTGCAAGAATAAGTTTATCTGTACGTAGGCAGGAACGTATGTGTGTATGTACGAACGTTTATTGTTAGATAGGATTGTCTTTGAAGTTATCGCTCAGAGTTAATAGTGAAAAGGAAGAAGGTGAGAGGTGAGAGAGAAAGATAGAGACAATTATAATAACGATTGGCATTTGTATTTTTCTCTCTAACGACAGTTGAGATGAATCCGTCTTTTATTTGGTTTGTGGAGGTCATTTGGGAATCCCCCCCCCCGGATGTGATTATGGCCATTCTATTGGACGACGAACGAACTTCGCGTCGTCTCGCAAAAAGGATCCGTAAAATATTTTGCATTGAGGTTTGAAATTTGGCGAGTTTTATGTGTGCTAAGCAAAATTTGTAAATTCGAGAAAATTCGTTTATTTCAAACAAGATCAATGAATCATTACTTAGCATTTAAGGTTTGAATTCTAGAACTTGTTTTGTCTAATTCAGATTAGTATCAACCGCTTTTATGCGGAATGATAGTTTAGAAAAATGTTTGTTTCTATCGGGTAGAATAACACACTTCTTTTTTATTATAATCTCAGAATGATAACTGCTAACCTTGAAGAGGGTGATGAGGGGCGGGGGTTAATTGAAAAGAAGATTTGCGGTCACTCACATTCCTGTTAACTGGGAATACAACTGACACCTCACATTGACCTGTGAAAATCGTCTCCTTCATGCAGTGGTTCGACAACTAAACAGCGATCATATTCTAAATAACAAATGTGACATTTCTGACAACACATGCTGCTGTTTATTGGCATTTTCGGCTTTCTTTATATTAACCCCGCATTTACTTCCTACAAATAAAGTTACAATTATTCATTATTGATATATATTGTAATTTAATATCAAATATAACTAGTATATCTATTATATATGCAAAGAATATAACTTAACATCAAATGTAAAGTATTAATTTAAAACTATCTTTCGATTTGAACTTAAACAGTTTATTTAAATAGTTCTTGAATGACAATGTTTAAAGATTGGAATAGATTAATTAAGTTTTGAAATCTATAATCCCAGACGCCTGAAATATATAAAACAATTACATTTCTACAGAATTTCTAATTGGTATTAATGGCGTCATATATGCCAAACACTTCTAACAATTGAATTATCTATTTTCTTTTTCTAAAGATGTGAAATTGGTAAATATACAATTATATGTACTGAAGTATATATATATATATATATATATATATATATATATATATATTCGTTAGTGTGTGTGTGTGCATGGAAGTGTGTACTGTAGACTTAGGAAAAATAGTAGAAAAGTCAAAGATACAACAAAACAGACAATGACTTGACACAATCTATAATTGGACATTTGAAGAATCACACTTTGGTTTAATATCAGTAGTTTAGTATAAACCAAGTATCTTAGTACAATGAAGTCAATATTTAACATTTTAGTCTTGTTTTTTATTTATATGCATATATACACATGTGCTATATATATATATATATATATATATATATATATATATATATATTATTTCCGCCATTTACTTTAACATAACAAATAGCGAAGAACAGTATTGTTCTGAAACAATTTTTTTTATCGTGATATAATACTTTTAGAAACCATTGTAATAACAAATGTACAATATATATATATATATATATATATATATATATATATATATATATGTTTGAACGTTACTTTTAATCGATATCGATAGTGGTATTTGAGTAGATAATCTGTTTTTAACCAAACGGTATATTAATTTCTACCAGCCTGATTATTTGATATATATTTCTTTTTCTGAACATATACTGCTGAATAGAACGGACAATGAATGTCAGTTATGCTTAATCATGAGCCGTTCCAAACATCGTAGTTTTTCTTTAATTTCAGGTGAAAATAAAGACAAATATTGTCCAACATTTGGATATTTTTTTATTATGCTGGTTTTAAGATTAAAGCTCACATGAGCCATCATCAAAGAGGTTACGGGGACGTTAACAGAAAGACATTCACCATCAAAGATGATTTTATCGTGTGGCATAAAACATTGCTAAGCAACGATAATAGTCACCGAATAGCAGACGCAGTTTGTAAATTTGTAACGCGTCACAGTGTGAGAGATCGAAATGTTAACAGAACCATATGTCTAAAAGAAAAAAAAATCAAAAGAAAAAAATAAATGACAATCGGCTTGAAAACAATAAAGTGCCGGGTTGATTGTCAGATACCGTATATAACATCAAGAAAGCAACGACCCGAAAAAATGTGTTGAAGTTTTAGACTATATAAAGTCTAGAATTTTCAGCTGAAGTGACAGAGATCACCGCTCGCTTCCGACTGCCGACGGCCTCTTTGTCTGCACTACTCGCTCCGACTGCCCCACATAACTGCCACCGAAGAAGGATATGTATATGAGATTATATAAATATTTACATGTGCGTGTATGTGTGTGTGTTTCTCTTTTTTCATGATCCAGTGATTGTATATAACACTATCTATAATTAGAAAAATAAATAAATATAATGTTCATGAATGAAAACGGAGGATTCCCTCAAATATTGTTATCCATGAAAAACAAAGTTTAAACAACAAATTAAATCATACCGGATAATAATAATAAAATAATAATAATAATAATATATATATATATATTATAAATTATAAATCTACAATCATAAGGCTGTTTCAGTGTTTGGACTAAAACACTTAATCGGGAGAGATAAAGGTTTGGAATCATTCTCTGTTTATATTTGGTTCGTTGTTGTCTTGGGTGTTGGTTGGGGTTACTGGTAAATAAGTGAATGTGTCTCTCGTTGATTCCAAACCTCCGATAAATATCGAAAATCGATAATCGAAAAAATTGGGTGATAGAACGAGTGGTCCGAAGTTAATCAAATTTGATGCACTCATAGACAAAGACATAAGAAACGATATTCAGATTAGTATCAACCATAAGACAAAGACATAAGAAACGATATTCAAAAGTTTCAAGGTTGCAGTTCTTACAATAGTCAAGAAAATCGACAATATATATATATATATATATATATATATATATATATATATATATATAAAAGGTAAGATGTTTGTGTGTGTGTCTGTTTATCTGCCTGTATGTCTGTATTTTTTCAGCCCTTTTATTTTAGTTTTTGCTTCAGATTTGGCTCTAAGTATGTATAATTGTAGATCTTTGTCTCAGCCATGACACTATTTACTCAGTGGACTTATTTAGTCTTCAAAAAATTCAGTTTACGACGAAAAAACCTTATTTGATATCGATACCATTAAATCAAAATTTGACTTACATACATTCATTTTTCTTTCAGTCTACGGTTTTGCTTTAACTGGAAATAACTATTGCTTTTTAGTCTTTTGTGCCAACGTCCAAAGTGTCTGAGCTCCAGGATCATGGATTAGTTTTAAAGCTTTCATTAAACGTATTTACAACTGTTAATAAAAAAAATATATTTATTCACACTGGTGTAGACATAAAAATATCAGTTATTGCAGTCTGTGTTTTTTTTTTTTGTTTTTTTTTTTTTTGGTAATGTGACCACTCGATTCTAATTGATGTTGGCACTTATTTATTTGGTCCATCATTTCTTGGTCTTCATTAACCAAAACTTTCAATTTTATCTTAGAAGTGAGTGATATCAAAATAGCTTCTGCAATAATATATGGAAAAATAAACATACAATAAAAAATGACAACAATCAGCGGGGAGAGAGAGAGAGAGAGAGAGAGAGAGAGTAAAACGATTGAGAAAAATTAAAGATAATGAAAGAGATAAACTTTGAAAATTTAAATTTCACATAGATGTGAATTTTCCCCTACGCCTGAATTTATCCAAGTTGTACATGTTAAAACAAGACAGCCGCTGTTTGACCACCACCATTTCAAAAAATAATAAAAATTTGACACTTCACTACATAGCGTTTTGTATTAGTGTTTTCTTATTGAAGTACAATAACAAAACTCCTAGAAGTGTTGTTATTGTACTTCTCTACAATAACAAAACAACGGAAATTTTTTTTCTGCTGAGATGAAACAAAAATGAAATAGATTACTAACTTAAATTTCTCCTAATTTAGAAGTTGGGAGTGTACTGCCAAAATGAATACCTTTTAAAGTGGTCGCTTGACCAGTGATTTGAATTCTTTCATGCTAGTCGGTGGTCGCGTTTTGGAAGAGATCTTCAACTGGGGGCCAATTAACGAGCAAATCGTCCTGGCATAGAAAAATGGTCGTTAAGAGCAGGTGATCGCTGACGACGAGGTTGCATACACCAGTAATTATTGTTCAGTTTATCTACCAAAAGAAGGATTCAGTAATGATTCCATAACCACTGAAACCCACACGTTCCAAAATACAACTTTTTTTTGTAACAAAAATGAATTTTTCACTATATGTGATGGCATTTATACTGACTTAAGTTTACTTGCTAACGATACCGGTTCGTATCTGATTCACTAACAATGTGTGCAACTAGAATACGTTGTACATAACCACATACTAATAAATGTTTAAAATATTTTTAAAAATGTTTAAACTATTTAAAGTATTTTTCTTTCGCCACTATCACATATTCAATTTGAGAATTTTGCGTCTATGTGGTCACTACTTCCCTCCAATTCACAATTTTAGTTCATGGTGACGTTTAAGGCAGAATAGTGCAATGGCTTGCCGGTTCCTTTTGCAGCCAGCATGTGTTCTTACCGAAATTATATTTCTGTTTTATTGATATTCTTACCCTCAATAAGACATAATATTTTCCAAATCCAGTTAAACGAATACGGTAAGTCTATACAATTTTAGCATTTGCCAAATTTCCTAGCCGTTTGAGCCATTCATATGATTTTTAATCTCGGGAAAATTGAGTGCGTTAACACCAGTCCTTGTTTCCGAAATGCTATTCCCAAAGGAAATTAGGTTTGCCGTGGAATTAAATCTTCCTTTCCCAAACTCCTACTGTGAGGATTACATGTTAGAAGAATCTACAGGCTACAGGAAATTCTTTTGTGCATTTCTTTTTCAGAATTACAATTGGAATTTCGTTCTCTCGTGCTCTCTCCTCATTTAATATATTTGTATATGCGAATAATTTTTGCAGTTAAACGTGCATCTAAGTGCTTGAATAAATAGACTTTTCATATGAATGACCACTAGAGAGTGGATATTTTATCGAGCAAGAATAACTCACATCCTTTATAATATTGAAATTTCCATTCTTATATTAGAACAGCACGAGATGAAATAAGGTCCGAAATATAATATTACAATATTATAGCATCTCGAAAATGTTTTCCCGCTGTAACATTGACATTCAATAAACTGGCATTTTTTTTTTTTTTTTTTGCTCTCACTCAGACAACAAATATTGTAGACCAAATTCAAAAGCTAATCCTGGGATCTTCTTAATTAAGTGGGAGGAAGCATAATATGACTGACCATGTTTTACGTGCTGAAGACTTACTTAACACGCTTAGGCATTTTCGGTTTGGTGATGCTAAATAAACAACAACTGGATGAGCTGTAGATTAGATTTGATCCACATAAAATATACTAATTTCACTAACTTTCAAATTGTAGCTTGTTCTGCGTTTAATTATTGTACAAACGCTAAAGAGATGGTGTCACAATCTCATATATAAGTTTGCACACTTAAGAAGTATATTTTATCATATATACCGGCCATAACTACTAGGCCACCCCAGTATTTTAACATAATTTTTTAGTATTTATTGCCACGTGAATAATTGTAAATGAAAATAGAATGGTTCTTTTGTTATAAATGTTTAATAATTACCTACACTTTAGTTTCATTGATGAAAGAATGGAGAAAATTTAGGGCGATTCGAATGAGTTCATCTTTGCTTGCATGCCTTGTAAAATTTTGCAAAGTAATAATACCAAAAGAACCATTCGATTTTCATTTAAAATTATCCACTTGGCAATAAATACTAAAAATAGTATGAAATATATATGTTCTGAACAAACTGTTGTGATTCGCTGGTGACCTAAGGGACCACTTTTATATTTACATACTCGCCATATTGAGCAATTTTAATCGTAACTATAGCGTACCTCAATGTCAAGTATAGGGCAAGCGCATATAAATATAAATGTAGACCCATAGTTCAACACAAAACAGCGCAGTCTATTTTATACTTGATCGCAATAGAGAAGCTATATACTAGATCTGAATGCGGTTATCTGTAACTATTTTGTAATATTTGTCAGTGTCTAACTCTTTATCTATTAGTGATTACTTAATTATTTGTTATTGATAATTATTAATACATATTCATATGTTTATGTATGCATTTATCCATTGTTATGTTTATTATGTATCTAATTTGTTTATGTATTTATTAAATTTGCTGAATGTTTTTTATCGAGGGAGAGAAGCTTTATACTTATCTCTTACCAAAGTTCTTATAGAAACATTTGCTTTTTACGCATGCAGGCGGGTACGAACGCCAGCCTTTCTTTTAGCTTTTTGTTATGTTCTGCCCGTTTTTAGCCATACATCATTGGCACTGATTATTCTTTACACTAAACTAATGTTAGGTGTTTAAATTTTCCCCTACAGATGGGGCATCTGGCTTTCCAAATTTCTTTTTTTGCTGAAAGTCTGTGTAAAAAATTGTTTCATTTTCTTTTTGCTTTTTGCTGGCCAGATTCAGTTAAAAATTTAAAGAAATATAATTTTTCACTCCCTCTCTATTGTGAGATAAAACTTTTCATTGCACCCGCTGTGGATTGTAACTCCACATTTCACGTATGATGGTGTTGGTCTTTATTGACCAATGTTGTATTGATTAATTAACGTAGTGACCTTCTATCTTACTGGTTGGATTTAGGTTTATAACCCGGGATAGAAAACTAAACATCCACTTTAACTGCGTAAATATTTGCAGAAGATATGTATATTTTATATTACACAAACACCCACACACATTATATATATAGTCATCCGCAGACAGATCTGTTTTGTCGTATCACAGCTCATCAGTACGGTTAGACATCGAATTGATTTTTCAGCTAGGATTAAAACCCGACCGAAATGACATCAGTTGGAGATTCTAGCTCTGAGCTATGGGCGCTCGGTAGAAGGAGATAGACTTTTAGCATGTGATATACCATGTAAACATACGCCAGTGGCTAAGGGTGTTCTGTTTCATTACTGAATGAACGATGCGTATATATATATATATATATATATATATATATATATATATATGCTGATGAATCCCAAATATAGGACGAAACGGCCGTCTAGTGCTTTCTGCATTCTTTTGAGGTTGAATAAAACTCGATGAATTACTTACTTAATATTTCAATCCTCCTACAATTTCTTATCAGTATATTGTTGCTTGAACCGGCTTCTAATGCTCCAGGGTGATCGACTTGGTGATAGTAGTCGTAACTCCGGGAGGCACAGTCCTATGCGTGAAAGGAGCTCAGCAGAGTTCCACTACGGAATATGTGAATGAGCGGCGCTATATCGAGCTTAATTCGTTACCTCTTCCTCACCGGGGCCTATGGTACAGTTGGTATGACATTCGCTTAATAACGAAACTGTCTGGGTTTCAATTCCTGGATGTAGATGCGCACTGCTGATGAGTCCCAAATATAGGACGAAACGGCCGTTCAGTGCTTTCTACATTCAGTTGAGGTTGCATAAAACGACGAATTACGTACTTAATATGCACATACACGTATATATATATATATATATATATATATATATATATTTATATTTATATATATAATTATGTATAATATATATAATTAAGTACTAAAGGAAAGTGCAGTTGAATGGAATGCGTTAAATAAAAAGGAAACCTATTGAACTAGGGAGTTAGATTTTAATAAGATTGTTCTTGTAGGCGTCCTGAACTGAAAATTATATTCCGCTATTCAAAGTCTTTGTTTAATCAGGACAAATATCAGCAGTTGATCAGCCTTGTTTCTAAATTCTTAACGTTATTTCACGCTGGTACGAGAGGTCATTATGGTAGCCTGAGATAGAATTAGAATTCCGCGTTACAAACCAAGGATATATTTGGAAAATATTTCGCACCTTCCTTATCTGGCCTTGAGAAGTTCTAAATAAATTTCGGAAATATAAATAAGACATTTAGGTTCAGCATTGGAATCTTCTTATATATATATATCGTTGGGGCGCTCTCAAATTTTCCACTGAAATGGACTATTCGAATCACTATATAAAATAGTAGTGATTATACCTCGAGGAAGGAAGTCGAGTAAGGAAGTCGAGTGAGCGAGCCAGTCGGGTATTTTCGGTATTGCACCGGAAGTGTTCTACTAGTCAATCTATCATGTCTCTACGACGATACTGTATACGAATTACCTTGTTCTGTATTCTACTAATCCTCACCTCTTGTAAATACTTCTCTTTCCTGTCAATACACCTACTTTTATACTATTACGTTGGTTTGTATTATTTCAAATAATTCTGTTACCCGACGTAACATATATATATATATATATATATATATATATATATATGAGAAGATGACATCAAAACCTGTCTATCGATATTCAGGAAAAAATTATATATTTAATACTAAAATCTTGTAATCTCTGTGGAAATAAATTTTAAGGACAATGGAAAGAAGAATGAAAATTATGGTTAATATTACATGTAAGAAAAGAGCAGTTGAAGTTTCAGGTAAACATAATGTGAAACGAAAGCCTTGAATATATAACACTCAAGAGACATCGAAGTCAAAGGGGACTGATTAAGGAAATGAATAACCTACATAACAAGCTTGATAAGCAGCTGTCCCAACACAGTGGGGTATTAAAAAGATAGCTATTGCTAGGAGCTTATAGTGCGTGTCGGCCATGCCTGGTACAAGGCCTTTTCCAAATATAGCCAACAATTCCCACATTTTAAAATATCAGAATGTTGAAAAATGTTTGTAAATATGTGTAATTTTATAAATAGAACTGGATAACAAATTTGTAAGAAGAAAGATACTCAAAAAGAAAATGCAAGGAGAAAATGATTTTGTATGAGTGAAATGTTCAAATAGAAAAATGCACGTGGTTAAATGTTCCAGAGAGATAGTAGTTGAATGTATGTATGTATGTATGTATGTAAAAAGATTAATCAGTCTACATAAATAATTAAGTCTGTGTACCTTTCTCTTTTCTGGTAGATTGGCTATAGGGTGAGAAAAAAGTAGAAACAAATAAAGAAATTGTAGTGAGTGGTCTTTAGTTTTACAAGTCAGTTAAAGATGTTCTATTGGTGGTCATGGTGGTTGTGATGTTGCTTTCTTTGGCGGTGTGGAGTGAAAACGAAGAAAAAAATTGGAAGAAAAAATTGAATGACTATATGTTGGCGAAACATGACCTCGGCTTGAAATTTCTTCCTTACATTGCGATGAGATACTATCAGATACCGTTTCCATAATGACTGATTTTGACTGGTCAGGGAAAGTGGTTAAGGAGTTGGTTGAGTCATGTGGCCGGCATTTTCATTCTTTAGGGTAAAAAAAATTAACTGGCGTTATACTTTAATTTACTATTTCCTATCTTATCAGCATCCATAATTTTGCTTTTCACACTGACTTGTAAAATTTGCCTTGGTCTGGAATTTTCAAAAATATTTTTGTCGTTTGGATCCGATTTTGCTGCTGTGTAATTTTACTCTGAGTGTTTTATTCAACTGTTGAATGATATAAGATTTGTATCCTATAACCTACATAAGATAAAATGTCATAGACTCCATTAGTGTCCATATTCTACATATATATATATATATATATATATATATATATATATATATATAATAACCATGGCCCAAATTAAGTCAATAAACCACTAAGACATAACGAATTACTGAGTGTAAAAACATCGGGGCGAAAAGTATTATGAAGGAGGCAGAAATATACAAGAAGATGAATTAAGAACATATAACCTAACGATTAAGATAGTATCTAAATTCCCGAAGATTATGTTTGGAAATAAACTGTAAGAGATATCCACAAGCAAGAAATGCGAGGAAGAATCTTTCACAAAAAAAACAACAAAAAAAACAAACAAACAAACAAACAAACAAACAAACAAACAAAAAACACATTTATATCTTCTTATTTTAGTTGTAAAATGATGAACATAGCTTCCAATATAGCCTTCTTCTTCTTCTTCTTCTTCTTCTTCTTCTTCTTCTTCTTCTTCTTCTTCTTCTTCCGTTAATATTCAGGATCTAGGGGATCATCAACTTTCATTAGCCTCTATACCTTGTCGCACTTTTACAATTTTTCTCTTGGCATTTCTCCGAAACCTCGCTCAGACATCCACTTGCTCAATCCCATCAAGTATGTCTCACGCTGCTTTGCCATGTCTATCTTTCCCTTTATCTATCTTGTGAGCGTTCATTTCTCATTACATGTCTATGAAACGCCAACTGCAATTTTCTGATGTTAAGGATAAGATTTTTTTCGCTTCCATCCTCGTCAAAATCTCGTCGTTGCTAACATGGTCGATCTTTGGCATCCTTAGCATCCTTCCGTAGAACGACATCTCCGTTGCTTCGATTCTCATCTTTATCTTTATGGAGATAGTCCAACATTCGCTGCTATATAGAAGGGCAGATATCACATAACAGCTCACTACACTTTTCTTTGTTTGCAACAAAATCTTCCTGTCTCTCAATACTCTGATTAGCTTTCGAAATGCGTCTTTGACAATGTCACTGTAGCTTTAGATCTCAGGGTCGCACTTTACATTCTTTGTGCGCACACTTACCAGATATTTAAAATTCTGCAAGTGTTTAATTTCAATATCCTGATTTATAGTCGGTATTTCATTTTGGTAAGTGCCATAAGCGATACACGTTTGGACGTTCATGTTTCGAAAGAGACATGACAAACTGGGCAAAATATTCTCTCGCAGTAGGTTGCAATTAATTTCTGTGGCAGACTGGTTGCCAACCACAGCTACAGAATCCAATCTGTCCTGTGATTTAACTCACAGAAGGGAACAAACGGATTAATACCTTTCCCAAGGGTATTTTGCGTAAGTGAATGCAACGAAGTTTAGTGGAATTCGAACTCGGTTCTTCGATTTGTTCGGCTCTAAGATTTCTCGTTGCGTGTCGATCTCTACTGCATCACCACGCACAATAGAATCAGTTAAGTGTCACACGTGATACACGCTTTTGGTAGAAGATTATCCAACAGTAGTTTGTCCTTGCTTTCTGCAGTAGACAGGTTGCCAACCAAGGCTATAGAACCCAATCTGTTCTATTATTTAACTCATAACTGGAGGGAAAAAACGGATTAATACCTTTCCAATGGTATTTGTGCGTAAGTGAATGCAAAGAAATCAACTGGAATTCGAAATCAGCTCTCCGATTTCTCGTTCCGAGTCGATATCCATTGCACCACAATACACACCCTGGTTTTTACTGCGCCTGAATTAGTAAAGTTAGAGTAATAAAGATGGAAGCATCCAGAACAAATTACCCAGTAAACATTTATAGAAAATATACGGGAAACTGCGTTCTGGTGATTGTAGCCGAGATGCTATGTTATGGGTAGATATTCACCCCTTTTTTCCTGGTTAAGATCTGGTTTATCGGTCTCTTTCTTTTTATCTGGAAGGAAAATGACACATAGACGAAAGAGCGACTTAAGCTTACCACTTACACAAATAGAGAATCCTCGTTTTTTGTGTAATGCTGAAAACAGATGAAGTTATGTTTGAGAAATAAAATTAACAAAAAGAATATATTAGATCCAATTTCCTTAAACTAATTTGTAATTACAGGAATATCAAAATCTTTATATATAAAAGAAACATGGAATCATAAAATGAAAAGTAGTATATTTTAGTTACTTTAAATTAAACGAATAAATGCAAGCATATACACACACATCTCTCTGTCTCTCTCTCTTTATATATATATATATATATATATATATATATATATATATATATATATATATATACGAACAGAAGTTGTAGTAGGATTTGAACAATTATTAAGTAATTCATCGAGCTTTTTATTCGACCTGAACAGAAAGCACTGGACAGCCGTTACGTCCAATATTTGGGACTCTTCAGCAATGTACATCCACTACCAGGAATCGAACCCAGACAGTTTTGGTTATTAAGCTGATGTTATACCAAATGTACCACGGTCCCTGGTGACGAAAAAGTGACCACCCAAAAAAAAACCCAAAAAAAAAAAAGCTCGATGAATTACTTAATATATATATATATATATATATATATATGAATTGTCTTCAATATACAATCCAGTTTCGCTGTATCACAGGTCATAAGTATGGCTAGATATCTAACTACTTCTGACCGAAATCGTAATTCGACCGATTTGGTGTCAGTCGGAGTCTCTATTCCCTAAGTTATAGGTGCATAGAATGAGAGAGGGGAAATTTTATCGTGTTATATATAACCTGTGTATACACTCGCCTGTCACCGAAAGAACTCAATTCATAGCTGAAGAGTAAGGCGTAAATTGCAGAAGTGGTAACTTTTTAAAATTTTCCTCTTCTGAGAGCTCAATCGTAATGATATATCTTATCATAACCTGTGTATACACTCGCCTGTCACCGAAAGAACTCAATTCATAGCTGAAGAGTAAGGCGTAAATTGCAGAAGTGGTAACTTTTTAAAATTTTCCTCTTCTGAGAGCTCAATCGTAATGATATATCTTATCATATACATCTTATTGCATACATTTTAAGGTAGGCTATATTTTCATGGGTCGAGGAAGCAACTGCTGAAGTTTCTAGGACACGAAATGAGAAAGGAGGGCTTAGAGAATCTAATACTCACAGGACGAATATTGGGAAATAGTGACAGAGAAAATCAGCGCAAGGCATATTTGATGAACTGGAGCAAGTGGACGATAACGGGGTTTGACAGAAATACGAAGAGAAATAGTTTTAAAAGTGACAAGTGATAGGGGTAAGTAGAGTTCCGTGAATGCCTATGTGCCTTAACTTAAAACAAACTTTTGATGAGGTAGAACATATTTTATCTCACATTTTTTGAAAGAAAAAAAAAGAATACTTTGGCTCTTAATTAATGATTTAAATACTGTATATCATAAAATTTTGCTTGTTCTTTCATTATTTAGGAAGTTATCTGGCACGTTTGTTAGGCCATGTCATTATACCAGGTGTATTAATAATAATTTCAGGTTGATTGCCAGAAATTATGGAAGACAAAGCTATATTAGAGGCGACGTGTGCGTTAGTGAGAAAAAGCAACCATACATAACAATATTAAGAAATAAAGATAAAAGAACCGATAACCCTCTCGTGAGATGAAGGTCTGCTTCAGTGAAAGGTCTGCTTCAGTTTTGAAATCTTTCCATTTTTAAATATTCATTCATTAAATAATCTTAATATAACTAAAGTTTTTAACAAAATCATGTAACACTGCAATAGGGGAATTAACACGTACAACATACGGTAAAAAATGTTGAACACACAAGAATTAGTAAAACCCTGAAACTTTCACGATTACTGTTAATTCATATACACTACCGGTCATAATTATTAGGCCACTACAGTGTTTAAAAAAATGATGTATTTCATCTGATTTTTTAGTATTTATTGCCAAGTGAATAATTGTAAATAAAAATAGAATGGTTCTTTTGTTAATACTGCACAGTAACATGTGCATCAAATTAATTTATAAATATTTTATAATTACCAATATTGCAGTTTCATCAATGAAAGAATGAAGATAATTTAAAGTGATTCGGACGAGTGCATTTTTGCTTCCTTGCCTTGTAAAATTTTGCAAAG
Organism: Ascarosepion bandense; assembly: GCA_037127315.1. Classification (NCBI taxonomy): domain Eukaryota; kingdom Metazoa; phylum Mollusca; class Cephalopoda; order Sepiida; family Sepiidae; genus Ascarosepion; species Ascarosepion bandense. Next base: position 1,962,164 of record JBBBDQ010000214.1, read on the forward strand.
TAATAACTACAAAAGAACCAGTCAGTTTTCATTTTGAACTATCCACATGGTAATAAATACTAAAAATAGTATGAAATACATAATTTCTTTTAAAAAACTGGTATGACCTAATAACCATGGCCGGTAGTGTATATCTTTATATTGTCATTGTAAATAACCTGATAGTCTATGTCGATTGAAGTTCAGTAAAGTTGTATTCGAATAAGCATGTGGAGGAGCGTATGATTACATTCATATCTGTGTCTCTTCAAAATTTGACGATCACAGTTTAATAAACTTCCAGCCCGTTATAGATCTTAGTGAACTTTGGCTATTTATGAACCTCGTTGTCCCCGCTATTCTATCCATTCACAAAAAAATTGTTAGCTGTTTTTTTCTACACACTTTTATAAATGTAGATATTAACTTTTCTAAGCCGTCTTTCCTCGTAATTATGTATTTTATGTGACCAGCATGATGTTGGATGCCTTCACTTTATTAAATTACATTAAACTGTGCTTCAAAGGTATCTTCTTACATTTGTTTGACAGATGGTCTGCATCAAGATATTTCATACGGTCCAATCAATAATATTTGATATTGCTTTGTTCAGTACAACTGTGTTTTACATTTGAAAGGACAGAAAACGCTAGAGACACTGTTGAATTTTATCATTGATGAAACTGACGCTTGAGCTCGAAACTGAACCGCCTCTTCTCAGTCAAATACACAGTAAATAAAGCTGAAAAGCTTTCTTCTCAACTTTACAGAAAGTCTCATTGTTTTCAAATGAAATATTATTGTAACGTATATCAACGTATGTCAAAATTTAGCATCGCTTATCACAACCTCAGAAAAATGGAAGTACATTTCTCTCGACTCAGGAACTTATTGTTTTTATTTCTCACTTCTTTCCGAAACACGCCCTGTGAATATTTAATTTTCCAAGCCATCTTTCCTCATCATGTATTCCAGAGGTCTCAACTATAACTTTCTGATTTTAAGTATGAATGCCATTCTCGTTTCCATAGCGGCAATGGACGTGACGTAACTCATCGATTTTTACATCCCACAGTCGCTATACCTGCAAATATTGGCTCTGAAAATGTCCAAACATTAAGTAGATCTTAAGCATTCTACTGATATTCACAATTTTTCCCGTCGTTTCCCGCATCGGAATTGCTTTTATGACGACAAGGGAAATCAGTCCTAAAAACGCGTAAGTACGCACATGAGCAAAAAGAACTTTCTCATAATCAATTAAAACTGTTGAGCCATTCACATTCTTACAAACCAAATGTTAATATTTGACAACTGCGATATGGCTTGCCTGATTAAATGAGCGAATATTGACAAAATACAGTGCGTTGTGGTACAGTGGATATCGTCTTGGAACGAGAAATCGGAGAGCTGAGTTCTAATTCCAATTGAATTCGTTGCATTTATTTCGTGCAAATACTCTTGGGAAGGGCATTAATCCGTCTTTTTCCTACAGTTAAGTGTTAAATAACAATACAGATTGTTTTCTTTAGCCTTGGATGGCAACCAGTCTACCGCACAATGTAATGGCAACCTACTTTGGGATAATCTTCTGCCCAGTAATTTTTAAGACATGATCGCCCAAGCGTGTATCACATATGCCACTTATATATATATATATATATATATATATATATATATATATATCAACGTTCATTCAGTAATGAATTAGAACACTTTAAGATACTGGCGTGTTGTATCACACGAGAAAAGTTTTCTTTCTTCTACCGAGTGCCCATATCTCAGAGATACAATCATCGACTGATGTCAATCCTGACTAGAAGCAATCGGATATCTGACCGTAATATATATATATATATATATATATATATATATATATATATATATATATATATATATATTTTTAATCATATCACCCCAAGCAAGGTGAAAACGCCACTGATGCGCAGGGGGCTACGTAAAAGTGAAAAGATTGGAAAAGAGAAAAACCGGAAACCACAACCTAAACAGGAAACAAGGGATGAGCCTCTTCACCTGTTCAATAGATGTGGGTCGAGTGTAAACCGGGCGATAGTTTAGACTATCTACTCCAATTTTTAGACTATCTACTCCAATTATATATATATATATATCATTCTTTTTAAAGTGCTAAATATTTAAAATACAGTCACTTTAAGCAAAAGTAAGTGTAGATTAACAACATAAATTTCACCTTTTCTTACCTCTTTTGTACTCAGACACATTTGTTGTTATGTAATTATTAATATACAGGTTTAATATGAATAAATGTCCACCTGAATGACGCAAATATGAAAATAACACTGACACCCGGTTTCAACAAATTTTTTCCAAAATTACGCAATAATATATTGAAATACTGAAAAAAAATCTTTTTTTAACCAACGTCTTTCTCTTTGTATTCCAATCGCGTCTATGTCAGCTGTCGCTTGGCAGCCCATTTAGGAGAAGGAAAACTCCGAACAACAAAACGCAACTCAAGGTGTTAATCGTGCCGAGGAGTGAATGGCTACTGCGTTATGAGGTCACCAACGATCCCCTACAGGTTTCGGGACCCTGTTTGTAAAAGACCGTTACCCAACGTGCCGGGCAACTTTGGGTAGACTTTTGGACCCGTGCGTCACTCGTGGGAAAAACATGAGAAATGCAAATAGAAATAAAAAGTCCAGTATGGCTCTTCCAGTGGATAAACAGGAAACCCGTCCTTCAGGACGGAATGTATCTGAGGTCATAAAATCTGCCATAGCAACAAACTCTTACACAAAGAATGAATCTTCAGGTCCCCACAACCAGGATAATCCTAATGATGGAACTGAAAATTCTCCAGGTAGATCTACAACCGTATATTTAAAGAAAGAAAAAATAAAATGGTCTCGTGAGGAGTACAAAGTCGTTATGACTGCATTTCATGAAGCGTTACTCAAATCTCAAAAAACATGACTCACCAAAAATATGACATTTGGCGTGAAAAAGTTGGTCAAGCAAATAGAAAGTATATTGACGAAAATAAATTAGCCAATGTACGAAGGTACATTATTCGTAATAACCGATTGACAGAGGCCGAAATTAATGAGATTAAAAAAATTGTACCCAGAAGAGACGAATCAAGAAAATATGAAAAGGAACCGGAATCAGAAATAAAAAGTAATAACATCAAGCATGCCACAGGTCATAATGTAGAAACCGTGATACACACAAATCACTGTGAAGATAATCCTGTAAGTTTAAAAGTGCTGAAAGGTGTGATCTGAGTTAGTTAAAAGACGAAAATAAAAGGAGTTCAGAACACATTGAACAGAATTATTTTACGGAAAATAAGAACAGTATACAAGAAGCCAAGGAAGAAATCAAGAACCATATTAGTCAAATACAAAATATTGCAATGGAGGAACGAGAACAGCTTCCAAAAATTACAACCAACAAAAGCATAACCTCCGAACTATTAAGCTCTACAATGCAGCACTCAAATTAATTTTGGATGAAGAAGACACTCATACAAATCTCAATGAAGCAATATATGCATCAGCAATAGCAGCAACAAAATAATTGAACATCAAATTAAAAACAAGGCAGTCTCGCAGACATGAAGATCCACCTTGGAAAAGAAAAATAGAAAAAGAAATCGAACAACTTAGAAGTGAACTATCAGTACTGGATGAACTGAGTAGAGGAATAAATGTAAGAACTAGGAAAAGCAGAAGAGTCGAAAGAAAATACAACATTAGAAATGAAAATGAAGTCCTATCAACTAAGGAAAAAATGAAGCAAAAAATACAACTGAAGGCTCAAAGAATAAGACGCTATGAGAAAAGATAAAGATTTTACAGACAAAACAAGATTTTTCAAACCGATCCAAAGAAATTTTACAGGGAAATAGGTAAAAAAAGAATTGAAGTGACAGCCCCCTCCCCGCAGAATGCAAGAAGTTACACAGTTCTGGGGAAAGATATGGGCTTGCCCTAAAGAACATAACAAAGAAGTAAATTGGATTGCACAAGAGATAGAACGAATAAAAAATAAACCAGAACAGACATGGGCTGGAATTACAGAAGAGGATGTAAAATTTGGACTAAAAAAAGCACACAATTGGAAATTCCAAGGTATAGATAAAATTCCTAACTTTTGGCTATATTATTTAAATACAGCACATAAAAAACTAGCCAAAGAACTTCAAGAAATGGTTGATGATCCCAATAAATTCCTGCATGGATGAACAAAGGAATCACATATCTTCTACCGAAGAATGGTGACACAAACAACCTGAAAAACTACAGACCAATTACATGCCTTCCGACAACATATAAACTATTAACAACTATTTTAACAAAACAGACATATTTATTCTTAGAAAGAAATGATATGATACCGCTTGAACAAAAAAGGTGCAAACGTGGCTGTTATGGATCTAAAGACCAATTGCTTATGAACAAAATGATCCTGGAAAACTGCTACAGCACAAAGAAAAATCTTAGTGCTGCCTGGATAGATTATCGTAAGGCATTCGATAGTGCGCCACATTCCTGGATCTTAAAGACTTTAAATATATACAAGATATCACCCGTCATCATCAATTTCATCAAACAGTGCATGTCTATATGGAAAACAACCCTTTACCTCAATCATATAAATAGAACCTAAAAATCTGATGAAATAAACATCAAAAGAGTGATATTTCAAGGTGATTCTTTGTCTCCATTACGATTCTGCATATCATTAATAGTACTAACCACTCAACTTAATAAGACAGAATGTGGTTATAAAATAGGCCAAAAGAAAATAAGCCATCTATTTTACATGGATGACATAAAGTTATATGCTAAGAATGATAATGAGCTGGAAAGTCTTCTGCAAACTGTAAAATGCTTCAGCGAAGACATTGAAATGGAATTCAATTTGAATAAATGTGCTAAAGCTACAGTTTTACGTGGATCAATACAAGAAACATCCTCAATTAGCTTAGACCCTGCTGTAACAATAAAAGAATTGAAACCAAAAGAAGCTTATAAATACCTAGGTGTAAATGAGAGTGAAAACATTCACCATAAGAAATGAAAGAAATAGTGCGTAAAGTGTACTATAGAAGGCTACGAATGATATTAAAAACTGAATTGAATTCTCAGAACAGAGTTATGGCCATCAATAGCCTTGCATTCCCAGTTGTCCAATATAGTTTCAACATCTTAAACTTAAAGAATGGATTCTAAAACAAGAAAGCTTCTTTCTAAGCATAAGATGCATCATCCAAAGGCTGATGTAGACCGTCTATACATACCCCGTAAAGAAGCAGGAAGAGGTCTTATTCAGCTGGAATTGTCATACAAGACAACAACTATTGACTTACTAACATACATAGAAACAACAAAGGATTAGATGATACGATTCGTAAGGCAACATGAAGAAAGAAAGAAAAATATTCAATAATAAGAGAAGGTAGTAAATACAAACAAGATTTACAGTTAGTAGACTCTGTAGAAAAGCAAAACAGAAGCCAAGAACCAACTATTGCGGCAAAAAATATGAAAATGAAAGCCAAAGACAAAGCTCTTGAACAGATGAAACAACGCTGGCAAGACAAACCTCTGCATGGCCAATATCCAGAACGTGCCAATAAATCCAATGTTGACAAAGTTAATACTCATCGATGGTAAAGTGCATCTGGATTAAAGTCTGAAACTGAAGGCTTTATTCTTGCAGCACAGGACCAAATTCTTTTCACTAGAAACTTTCAGGCAAATATTATGCATAATAATATGGATCCAAATTGCAGGTTTTGTGAAGAAACAATAGACCACCTAATCTCAGGGAGTTAGGCAATATTTACATTGGACAATGTGCAAACATTATGGAAAATCTGTAAACAAACATTGGTATGAACATCACCCAGCACCGGTTACAGAAATAGAAGATGCAACCATTCTATGGGATTACACCATCTACACAGACAGAAAAATTGAAGCAAACAGGCCAGACATTATTGTTACAAACCAGAAAGAGAAAACTTGTCTATTAATTGATATGGCTTGTCCAGCGGATTGTAACATAGCAACCAAGGAATTTGAAAAACTGTCAAAATATAAAGACCTGGAAATGGAAATAGAACAAATGTGGAAATTGAAAACAAGAGATGTGCCAATGATAGTAGGTGCACTTGGAATGATAAAAAATGGAACAAAACAACACATTGAAAGAATCCCTGGAAACCCCAGCTTAAGAGATATACAAAAAATTGTCTTATTAAGTACAGCCCACACACTAAGGAAAACTTTATCTATGTAACGCTAGGGATGATAGGGAAGATAGAAAAAACATGAAATGGGGCCATAACAACACGCCACAACCTGCCTTAGGTCTCCCCGCAGACTTGGTTGGTAGTGAGACCAAAGTAGAAATCGAAATATCATGAAAAATGAAATAATAATAATAATAATAATAATAATAATAATAATAATAATAATTGTTAAAAACCAGAAGGAGAAAACTTGTCTATTAATTGATATGGCTTGTCCAGCGGATTGTAACATAGCAATCAAGGAATTTGAAAAACTGTCAAAATATAAAGACCTGGAAATGGAAATAGAACAAATGTGGAAATTGAAAACAAGAGTTGTGCCAGTGATAGTAGGTGTACTTGGAATGATAAAAAATGGAACAAAACAACACATTGAAAGAATCCCTGGAAACCCCAGCTTAAGAGATATACAAAAAATTGTCTTATTAAGTACAGCCCACACACTAAGGAAAACTTTATCTATGTAATGCTGGGGATGATAGGGAAGATAGAAAAACATGAAATGGAGCCATAACAACACGCCACTACCTGCCTTAGGTCTCCCCGCAGACTTGGTTGGTAGTGAGACCAAAGTAGAAATCGAAATATGATGAAAAATGAAATAATAATAATAATAATAATAATAATAATAATAATTATAATAATAATAATAATAAAAAATGCATACTGGAACTTGATAGCTATAATGTTTTGGTGCTAAAACCCCATCATCAGGCTGCAAAATGTGGCTAACTTATTTTGTTAATCTATAGATAAGGAGATTTTTAATAAATAAATAAATAAAAATGAAGAAATATAATCAAGGTCAACCAATGAGAAGAATTAAGTGGAGCGAAAATAACAAAATCTCAAAGAACGGTGTGTGGACGAACTGATAGCTAGACGGTAGTGTAGCAAATGTTTCAACTTGGAAAGCCAGATGTGTCAAGTTTTAAACCCGCAAAAGAAAACCAGAAAAAATAAAATGAATAGAAAAAAGGAGAAACAAAATAAAAGAAAAAGATAAAGAAAGAAAAAGAAAAGTGAAGACGAACTCAAACGTTGGAAAAAATAAAATAAAAGCAAAAATCAAAACTAACAGAAAAATAAGAATAATGAACTGAGATATTAAAATATATACTTAAGTGAATTTGTTCATAAGTACAAATAAAATAATAATAGTAATTAAAAAATTCTCATATAAAATTTTTACATTATCATAAGTACAAATAAATTAATAATTGTAATTTAAACAAATAGCCAGTCCCATAAGCTAATTTTTATAAGTTATAAGGGGATTTGTTCAAAAGTACAAAAAAATTATAATGGTAAATAAATGCCAGTTCAATAGGCTATTTTTTTATAAATGGATTATTTCATAAATACACATAAAGAATAATAATAATAATTACAAATTTACATTTCAGTACTCTAAAATTGTTTAAGTAATAAAATAAGTAAAAATATTGAAATAAATTTAGGATTATTTCATATTTATTTAACGGTATGAAAAATGTTATAATTACAGAAATTAGTTTTTCCATTACGTTAGTTCAATAAGACACTTTTTTTTAAAAATGTTATTACATAGATTGTAGAAAAGGGGATATATTTCATGTGAAGATTTACATGATCTAGCTTTAGGTAATAATTTCCGTTTAACTGTAGAAAGACTGGTTAGTTATAGGAAATGTCTAAAGGAGGGTGGTAGACGGATGAGGATACCGAGGATAGGGGTTGGGTAGATGGGTAGTGTGTTTGAGGGAATGGATGCGAGTTAGTGTGATAAGTGGTGTCTATTGACCTTACATTTAAATTCCTGGAGATTGTAGCTGTCAGGGAAGCAAGTATTTGGAAAGGAATTCCACAGGCGTAAAGTGGGAGAGAAGAAGCTGTTAGAGTAGAACTTACGGTTACATTTTATCTGTTTCAATGTAAAAGGGTGGTGGGAACTAGTTGCTAATCTAGTAACGCTTGCAAATTCATACCCAGGGGCACCAATGAACTAAATTCGTCGAAGCAGAAGCCGTGAAAGTCTTTATAGAAGAGGCACAGGGAAGCCACATCACGCCGGTGAGAAAATGACTGCAGCCGGGCTGCCAAGTCGGCATCAATCACATTAAAGATTCTCCGTTGTATTTTGTCAAGGACCCCGAGGAGAATAGCAGGGGCACCCGACCAGATGTGGCAGCAGTATTCAATACACGGGCGGATGGTAGATTTATAGATGTGCAGGATGAACTCAGGCGGGAAAAACTTCCGGGCCCATAGCAACGAATTTAAAAATGGATTCGATATAGCCATTCCACTTGAAGTCCGCTGAGAGTGTGAGGTCAAGAAGGCGTACTGTTTTACTCTCAGGGAGGCAGGTCTGTTCCATGCTTATGGGAGGTAGGAGCGATTGTCTATGGTGATTAGTTGATAACAGCTTTGTTTTGGAGGCATTGAAATTTACCAACCATTTCCTACGGATTGGTCACTACGGATTGGAGGTCCCTTTCAAGTACGGCAGCGAGGTTCACTGTCGTCCAGACCTGGTTTCTGATCGATGCGGGAGTAGATTGTTGTGTCGTCGGCATACATGCCAACTGGGATCTAATGGTGTCGGGGAGATCATTAATGTAGATCAGAAAGAGCGTGGGACCTAGGATAGCAGCTTCGTTTTGTAAGCTTTAAAATTTACGAGCCATTTCTTACCCCAGTCCACCACGGATAGGAGGTCCTTCTCAAGCTCGGCAGTGAAGTTCGCTTTATCGCGCACACCGGATGTTTGATCGAGGCGAGAGTAAACTGTAGTGTTATCGGCGTACATACCTACTTGGGATCTTATATAATCGGGGAGAACGTTATTTAAGATCAGAAAGAGCGTAGGAACTAGGATAGAGCCTTGAGGGATACCCGCGTTCGTAGGCATAAGTTTTTGATTATGAAAGTTGCAAGAGATTGTGTTTTTATTATTATTTATAGTACGTTGTTTATAATTGATATCATAATGTTGTTTTAGAACTTTCTTCTTATGTTTTTATTATCATATCGAAAATATTGGTGAAGCTATATCTAAGTTTCAGTGTATTTTTATTAAAGATCTAATAAGTGGACTATTAGTTGGGACTAGATTAATGATTTTATTGCCTAACTTAGTAGTACCCATTTGATAAAATGGTAGTTTTACTAACTATTCTTTCTGTTTCGAATATGTTTGTAATTATGACTAATTGTTATATGTTATTTAATATCTTTGCAATTAAAACCGCTGTTTTTAGGCCTGTGTAGAAAATGCCTTCGGTGGATGAATTATTTTTAATTTTGTGTTCAACTGATTGTGGTATATGTATAATAGTGGATAATAGATAATTTGATTTAGGATGTATGTAGATATGATTAGTATTATGTTTGAGTGTGAATTTTGTTTAACGGTATATCAAGCTCTGTGGGTTATTTAATGCCAAAACGTTTTAAGGTATTTTTTTAATGTTCAGTTATAGTGAGAAGGGTGATTTAGTCATATTTTGATTAAACTTTTTTCTTTTAGAAAACTGAAGATGCCTTCTAGTTTTGTATTAAAAATGTATTGCTGATAATATTCTTTTCCTTCAAAAATATGTTATGGTAATAATTTTCCTTCAAAAATATATTGTTGATAACATTTTCCTTAAAAATGTGTATTTTTATTGATATATTTCTATAAAAGTCTATTTTTATACTTTCATAGTGTTTTAACCCCTATTTATGGGGGTTAACTATTTTTGCGTAGCTGGGACCCTAACAGGTGCTATCATTCCGGGTCAGGGTGGACCTGGGAACAAAAACAATTAAGTGGTATGTTCCATGCTTCTCACAACCTTCTCACAATCAGAGGCCTTGCTGCAGGCTGCAGTTTACCGTCATACCCAGGACCGATTAGTATTAAACTTTAGATATTGTTTAAGTACTATTAACTAATTCAAGTGTAACATATAGAGGGTCAACTATTACTTAAGTATTAACTATTACTTTAGGATTAACGTTCTTCACTATTTTTGTATGTATTTATGGATTATATGTACTTTTGAATTATGAGTGGAGTTATGAATAATAATGAGACGAATATCTCTATCCAATATCTTTTATATCGACATAAAGATGATCCGTGAGATTGTAGAAAATAAAAAGACACACATGGTCTAATGATTTTGCAGAATACAGTGCTTCCACGTCAGTGTCATATGGGTCCTGAAAATTTAATTTTATCCATTGTTTCTTATTATGAATTAGAACGGATTGTTTTGAGTATAAAATTTTATTTCTTTCAGCACTAAGGAGGTCAAAAATTCTGAAACCATGTCCAAGGTAATTCTAAACAAATACTTTGACCTTCTAGTTTTAACACTTGACTTAGTTAATATATATATATATATATATATATATATATATATATATATATATATATATATATACTAGCAATATAGCCCGACCTTGCTCGGGTGTAATGAAAGCTTTTATATATATATATTATCGATTTTCTGCACTATTGTAAGAACTGCAACCTTGAAACTTCTGAATATCGTTTCTTATATCTTTGTCTATGAGTGTATCAAATTTGATTATAATCGGATCACTCTGATTTTTTCGATTATAGTACAACTCTATAAATTTTCAAGAAAATCGCTTCAGCCGTTTCGGAGTCTACATGTAACAGACAGACACACACACACACACACACACACAGACAAACACACACAAAGTTCAATTTCTAAATAAGTTTCGATATGTGCAATGAAGGTCGTATTGAACAGGCATGATTTAAGATCTTATCATGTAAACGAGAGTGTTCCTCAGGGCTCTATCCTAGGTCCTACGCTTATTTCTCATTTTCATCAACGATCTCCCCGATTGAATCAGTTCCCAGTAGACATCAACACTGATGACACCAGCATTTATTCCCATCTGCATTAGAATGCTGCCAAGCCTGACAATGTAGACCTCACTGCTTGAAAATAAAACCCACTCTGTGGTCGACTGAATAAAGAAATGTTTAGTAAGTTGTAATGTTTCAAAACGAAGCTGGTTTTAACAACCGTAGATATAACCTCCCAACTATCATCAACATGAAACATGCCAACCTTCTTAAAAGCAATCCCCTGCTCCTCTTTGACCTCACTCTCATAGTCAACATCAAGGAGAATGACGACTTCAAATCAGTAGCTAAATCAACTGCTATGAAATTCCAGTCACAGTGGTGGGCCAGGAAGTTTTTCTCGTCCGAATATATATAGCACATATACAAATCTACCACCCGTCCGTGCATTGAATCCTGTTGGCTCCTCTGCTATTCATCTCGGGGCTCCGGAAAAAATTAAATGGAAAAGCTGCAATTTAACAGTTTAAAGTCAATCACTTTTTCATCGACAAGTTGTGGCTGGCCTTCGTCTTTTCTACAAATATTTTTAACGCTTCGTACCCTCTATATATAAATTTACTCGTGCCACAAGATTAGTAACCTGGTCCAGCCGTTTTTACTGTGACACCAATAAATTGTAAACGCTAACTCTACACCATCAGCTTCTTCTCTCGCACTTCCCGCCTGTGGAATTCCCTTCCATTTACTTGTTTTCCCGACAGCTACAATCTCCAAGAATTTAAATGTAAAGACACCCTGACACCCCCTATAACCAGTCACTCTTTCTCATAACTTTCCTCCGAAACTTGTTGAAAGTCTAAATATTGCCATGTTTATGTGTGTTTTTTTTTTTCAAAATCTTTACTCTAGGTATTTCTTAAGCAAAAAAATTTCCTCGCCCGAAAATATGTTAAATTCTAAAACTTGTCTATATATATATATATATATATATATATATATATATATAGAGAGAGAGAGAGAGAGAGAGAGAGAGAGAGAGACAAGTTCTAATATATATATATATGCAGGTAAATATTCGTAAAATTATTAGAAAATTATATATACAGTTGCAGACAGAATTATTCGCTTCTGCTGAATATATGCATATTTTCTAAAGAAATGCGAATATTTGGAAGTACATTCTGAGTTTACCATATATAGTTTATTCCCATAAATATATCATTGAATAATTCGGAAATTTTTAAAAGTTTTGATTTATTAAATTCATAGTTATAGACTCTTCTAAAAATTGGTGCCATCCAAAATTAGTCGCCTTCTTAAAAAAATTATGACACTATTGCTCTAGGCCAATTTTAATGTTTTTTTTTTATTTTCATGTTTAATATAAATACCTCATGAAAATTAAACTATATTAAACTGATTCTATAACATTCTAAAAGATAATGAGGAAGCCTTTTTGTTTGTTTCATTTACCGCTATATCTCATCGGTTTGGCAACCGAAGCGAAAACGGCTAGAATTGACAAACTTGATGCGCTCAAAGAAGGTGAGGAATATATAAAACTAACCAAGCGTTTAAATGTCCCTAGATCGATAATTTCAGCATTATCAAGAAGTTCGATAAAACTCATTGTGTGGAGAATACATTAAGAACTAGCAGAAAACGGTTAACGTTTGAGAGAATGGAAAAAAATTGTAAAGTATCTTGAATAATTCATACTTAACGACAAAAACAATGTCATTGATGTAAGTGTTCAATCTATTGACGAAGACAGTGACTAGATCCTTTCATCGAGGCGGACTTCAAGCTTGTCGCTCAAGGCAAACATTATTGCTTAAGACTAAACAATTAAAATGCAGATTAGCACATAGTAGAAGACATCTACAACATGGGAGCAAATATAAGAACTCTATGTTGTGGTCAGATGAAACTAAACATGAATTATTTGATTACAGGAACTACTGTTATGCATGGAGGAATGTGAATAATGTTCACAAATATACTTCTTAAAATTAAACACGGTGGTTAGAGAATTCTGCTCTGGTCATGTTTTGCTGTTTCGCAAGTAGCATAACAAGCGGAAATACAGGGAATGATGGAAAAAAGCCGTATTTGGCTGATATTTTTAAAAATTTAAAGCAAAGTGTAAAGCAGTTTTGGGGGCAACACTAGACGTTCCAACATACCAATGACACGTCACACGGCACGAAATGTTAGAAAATACATATATGACCGCAAAATTGTCATATTTGCGTTCTCTGAACAATGTTCTGACTAAAATCTCATTGAGAATTTATAGACATATTTGACAAAAGTTTAAGTGAAACAAGTCCTTTAAATTTAGAGGATATACAAGCTTTTTCTCAAGTAGAATGGAAAAATACCTATTAGTATGTGTAGTGATTTTGTGAGGATTTACCCAAAACAATTTAAAGCAATAATCAATATCAATGGTTATAAAATTGATTATTGAGGCAAAAAGGATAATACCTTGGTCCTATGTTAAATTACTTTTTTTTATCCTTTTAATATTCTTTTACATTAGAATAAAAATTATTTTAAAGCAATTATCATTTTCTGAGAAAAATGCACATGAGATTCTTAATAAAATTTGAAATATAACAGCTTCATTTGTAATTATGGAAGTTGAGTGAATAATTATGACCACAACTATATATATATATATATATATATATATATATATATATATATATATATAGTACTGTGGAAAAGTATGAGGACAAGAAATATTTTATCTTTTATGAGGCATCAAAATAAAGTTTAAAATCACCCCTGTTCTAAAACTTTAGTACACTACCGGTAGTGTGCAAAAATATTATGACAGGGGTGACCTTCCTAAAAACCTCACTGAAATATCAAATGCAGGGTGAAAAGCCAAGCAAATTGCTAATAAATATTGATTATTTAAAAGTAAGAGTAAAAGAAATGTATTAAAAAGAAGTTATTTTGAAACTCCACATTATTCTATTATCCTTGGATATGACTGACGTTTTTTATTCCACGCTTTTGAATTGATACATTTAATGTTACATCACAAGACATATGTTGGGAACAAATACATGCTGTTTGGCAGGAGATACCATTAGATACATTGAAGAAGCTTGTGATGTCAATTTCTGACAGAATGAAGGCTGTGATCAAAGCAAAAGGCTATTATACTAAATATTAAATTTATTTTGTAACAGGTATTTGTCTTGTTAAACCATTTGTTGAGTAAATCAAATGAAATTACTTTAATTAAAAGGTTTATTTTCTGTCAATATGCCTCATAAATGATAAAATAGTTCTTCCCTTAAAACTTTTGCACAGTACTATATATATATATATATATATATATATATATATATATATATTGAGTAATTTATTATATTGTGCGTTTGTAAGTTTTGCCTTTCTTATTTTTTGTCACAGTAATTTCTGCTCTATCTCTCCTTCTGATTCCCAGTATGTTCCTTTTTTCCTGTGTTCTTTTTGGTCATTATGGAAATCAGAATTTGCTAAGTGATGATATTTATTAGCTGCGTCAGACCTTGGATATTTTTTGTACTCTTTCATTTTTGGAATGAGTAAATGACATTATTTACCTCATGTAGATTTCACTAAACTAAAGTCTCTAAAAAATCATCATGAGTAATATGAGCCCAGAAATACATAGAAAGAATTTAAGATTAAGATAAAAGCGATAGATCATGATTGACTCTTCTTCTGAAGATTGGCGTGTTAAGAGAAATATGCATACAGATGTTTTTTTTTCCACGATGAATCAGTTCTCTGAGAAATAATACGTTACATAAACCTAAATATATAATTACTTACTATTGCCACGGCTTCTGCTCCGATGAACTTAGCTCATTGGTGCCCCCTAAATATGAATTTACTCGATCCACAAGATTAGCAACTAGGTCCAAACCTTTTATTGTGAAACCAATAAAATGTAAACTCAAATTCTACTCTAACAGCTTCTTTTCTCGCACTTCCCGCCGGTGGAATTATCTTCCGTTTACTTGCTTCCCCGACTGCTACAATCTGTAAGAATTGAAATGTAAAGTCTATAGTCGTCTCTTATCTCACTAACCTGCATCGACTCTCTCATGCTCCTTTCTTCGTCCACTCTCTTCTTCTCATATTTTCCTTGCCCACTTTCTGATAACCCCTATAACCTGTCACTCTTTCTTATAACTTTCATCCTCTGTAAGCCCTTGAACAACAATGGCAGTAAAATGACTTACTTTGGGCGATATGATTATAAAAATATATATATATTAATAAATCACTAGTTTAAGAATTATTATATTAAGAACATTCAGTATCGTGTAATTGCTAAATTATTTAAACGTTTTAAAATTGATAGGAATAATTCTAATTTATTTATATTTACCGTACTATTTTTTTGTAAATGAGTATGTAGCTTTTGAAATTGTCAGATAATCATTTACTTGTAATATTATAATATACATAATGGCAGTTTATGTCACTATAATACATTTTAATTTTTTAATAAATTATCGTTGATTTAATTTCCCTAAAATTTATTGCTCAAACGATTTTGTTTTTAGTTCTTGTTTTTAATAACATTTGCTTAATAATTTTCTTATTTAATCTCTGCAAGTGACCTTTTTTTAAATTTTGTCAGGGACATATTTTTAAAATTGTCTGAGCGTTTCAGGTTTTGACGTTTATTTTATTTGAATGCTAAATGTTCATTTTGTTTGAATGCGATGTCATAAAAAGCTAACTGTTTCTAAGATTCACAGTAAAATTCTTTACTCTTTAGAGGTTTATTTTTTATTTATGTGTTCTTGAGTATTCAGATTTATTAATTTATCTGCTTTTTCTTCAAGCTGAATAAGTAATGGATTATGGTAAGTTTTTCTCGTTCATACTAAGTTAAAACTTAATAATTTAGCACGGTGCCAGACTAAACAAGTAAGATATCGTGTTACATATAAAGTCCCTGGGTTAGAACCATAATTCTATGGATGTAATAGTGATAAACACAAACAAAATCTCGTACCGAATCGAACGTGCATAGGGATGAATTAGCAGTGTAATGTAAAAATCGAAAATATTTTTCGTTAAAAATTAATAAACCAAAAAATGCCTCATTCACATAAAATAATACTCTCCAAAAGGTAATTAATACCCATGTTTAATCTACAAAATAAAAAATAAAAAATAAAAAACAAATATTGTATTAATAAAATAATATAAACCCACACAACACTAAAAAGTCACTCTATTCAATCCACTCATAGATAGTAGTAAAATAAAACCCTTTCTTAAAAAACTTACATCCCAATATTATAATTAATTACCTAGACAAATCTAAAAAGTGACCTGTCCAAAACTAGTGCTACCTCGCCCCTCTCTCCTAACTCAAGGCTGTATCTCTATGGTTACAAACAGCCAATTGCCCGGCTTAAACATACTAAATTCCCATCCCACACACCACTTACATATCACATTACCAAGAAAAATCGTTTTCACTATTTATTTTTCATTTCCAGTTATCACCAGTTGAGGAGCACTGATGGTCCGAAACATAAAAATTTTTGTGTTGTCATACTATGCTTTTATGAACCATTGTAACAACTAATACATCTTATTATTTTAATAAATAAAAAACGCAAGATGTTACAGGGTGTGAAAGAATTAGAAATATAAACATTAATACTAATAAGAGAGAGAGAGAGAGAGAGAGAGAGAGAGAGAGAGAGAGAGAGAGAAAGTGTTTGCAGGAGGAGAGCAAATAGCGATTACCATTATATTTAATCTTTTCTATACTTCTGAGATGAAGCTTTATTTACAATATTTACACTGTTCAGATTGTTTTCCTCATCTTTATTGCCATATTTACGACGTTTTGGTCGTTGTACCCTTCGGACTTCTTCAGGTGCTAGAACCTTTGAACTAAACTCTTTATTTCGATCACTTGGGTATATCATTCATATTCCATGTGCACTGCCACTTCTGGATGCCAAGTAATTATCTCCATTTAACACAACCCTTTAAGTTACTTGTTCACCACTCCTGTAGTCAGGAATTCAACTCACAAAACTTTAGGGCAAGTCACAGGAACTAACCACCGTCTATATCTACTGGGCCATACTTCGTCGAGAATGATTCTTGTGGATTACTGTTTGGGACTTTGAGTGCCGATAAAAAGAATGTAAACAAAAAATTAAAGAAACAGAAAAGAATTCATATTAAAATAAGTCATTTACATCTTCCTTTCAAACACTTGCTGTAATTCTATCTAAATGCCCCCTTATGAAGTTCTCTCAACTAACGAAAATGTAACATTCAAATAAAAGGAGGGAGAAAAATAAAAAATTGAACCCTGTTAAAAAACGCCTGAGGATTCCAAGACCAGAGCTTACTTATTTATGACAATAAATCTTCCAAATACGACAGGCCCAAAGAACACCTTCCGTTATATAAAATTGAAAAAGAACTAACGCCAGAAAATAAAATAATTTAGGCCAATCTAAAACTACTCACTAGAGCGAAATCTCTTTCTCTGGAGCATTCCTTTGAGGTCTGCAAACAGCTAGTAGTCGCTAGGGGCCAGATCTGTAGAATCGGGTGGATGCGGAAGCAATTCAAAGGGCAATTCATGTAGTTTTGCTATAGTTGCGATAGACTTATGACGGTGCGTTGTCTTAGTGAAAGATAATTTTGCTTTACCATTTGTAGCCGTGTTTTTGACGATTTCTTTCTCCAAATGCATCAATAATGCTACATAATATTTACTATTCTACGCTCTCACACCCTGATTGAGCACTCTGGAAGAATGGTAGACTGAAAATCTGTAGCTACTCTGGCATCTACACATCGTTCATTCAGCAATGAATTAGAACACTCTCGGCTATTAGGCGAGGATAATGATAATATACACGCTAAAAGTGTGTCTCTTTCTACCGAGCGCCCATAGCTCAGATGTAGAATCTCTGACTGACGCCAATTCAGTCGTGTGTCAATCCTGGGTTAAAAAGCAATCGGAGTCTAACCGTACTGATGAGCTGTGATACAGCGAAACAGATCTGTCCGCGGATGACTAATATTTACTATATATAGTTTTTCCTTCTCAAGGTAATCTATAAACAAAATACCACGCGCATCTCAACGGATGGAGGCCAAGCTTGCCTGATGGTGTTTGCGTCTTTTGTCGCTCTGAACGGTTTCACATGCTGCTGTCCACTCATCTAACTGCTGATTTGACTCCGGTGTGATGGAGTAGATTTATGTTTCACCCATTGCCACATATTTACACAAAAACTCCTTTTTTTTTACGTTGAAACAGTTGCAAACTACGCTTTAAATTATCCATGCTTGTTGTTTTGATCGTCTTTGAGGAAACGCGGCATCCACTTTGAACACAGCTTTCTTCTTGACAAATATTCATGTAAAATATTGTATACACTACCTTCTGATATCTTCAACTTTTCTGATATCTCACACAACTTCAATTTACGATCAGCCAAATAGAGTTTGTGGAATTGTTTGGTGTTTTCCGGGACAACTGCCGATTGTGGGCGACCTTATCGTTCAGCATCCTTTGTGTCTCTACAACCGCGTTTAATATCGGCATACCACCACGTAACCGTTGTTTCCGACGGAGAAGAGTCCGTATAACACTTATCAAACCATAGCTTTGCTTGAACAGTATTTTATTCATCCGAAAGCAATGTTTTATCAACACACGAAATTCAGATTTTTCCATTGTTTTGAAAATTTGAAAAAGTACCTTCTCTTAAATAACTGTAATTTGTAAACTAAAATTCTTTTTAGACCGAAATTTTGTCACGTGCTATCTGAATTTTAGAACTTCATAAAAATTATATAATTTCTTTTTTATTAGTAGCCACCTCTTTATGTCAGGCCCGGGACTTATTGAGTCATGTGTTATCAACGTTCTATCTCTACACTTAGATCGAGCACTTTAGGGTAAAACCTGCTTACCAAATTACCATATTCCAGTAAACTTACTGAAATGCCAACAATCCTGGCGGTAAACATTATAATATTTCAACACTATTGAAGCACCAGGAGAAAAGACAGATATCTCCAGTCGAGCAATTTCGCAGAAATTTGTCTTTAAACAGACACTTTCTAGTAACATATAACCAATCAAAACCTGCGCCTAAAACGAAAAAATAACAACCACACACCAATATAGAACAAATACAGGTGAATGATTCACTAAAAACACACCTAAAAACATGCACAACGACACAATCAGATACACATAATAATAGAACATTTCGCAAAACGTATAAGAACCACCAGTAGACCACTGCCATAAGAAAATATGAAATTGCATCGAGCTCTATATAAATAAGAAAAAAAGGGACACAACAGCAAAATCAAAAACTTTAGCCGTGAAAACATCATAACCGTTCCCTTACAAAAATCATCGTAACCCTGCTCAGTTAAATGACAAACTTCTCTGCATTAATAATATCAATACTCTATTTTTTTTGTTATTTAGCAGTTTGCCATCCAAGCCCTACTCGCCAAAATAACCTTTTCCAGTAAAACTATAGAAAAATAAAAACTCTTGGCGCTAAACATTATCACACTTCAACTCTGTCTCTCTCTTATATATAGAATATATATTAAGTACAATTAAACAACATTTCTTAGAGAAACATAGCAATGTAGGTAATATCAGACAGATTTTAGTCAGCAATACAATAATCCTTACTCATACACACAGTAAAAAGAACCTTCAGATATTGGAGGCCATATACATTAAATCCAAACAACTCACACTTAATAAAATCACGTTTAAATCTGTTCATAACACATTATATTGCATTTAAATATATGGTTCTTTTAACATTTCAAGCTCTCACGTGGTGTGACGTCATAGAACTGTATTACAAATTTACGAAATGCGTTTGCTATTTTTGGTAACTGTTATTGTTGCCTAGCAAAGTTTTATGTGAACACAAGATAAAATCGTAGCTGATGGCGGATGTTTTTATGTTAACGTCCTTGTAACCACTCTAAAGATGGCTCATGTAAGCCAAAAGCTTAGAACCAACTTAATAAAAAAATAACCCAATCTTGGAGAATTTTTGTCTTTATTTTCAATTGAAATTAAAGCCAAAATACGATGTTTAGAACGGCTCAGGTTTAAACATAATAGACATTCATTGTCTCTTATATTTAACAGTATATGTTTAAAAAATGATCTGCTGCCTCGATACACTAAACTAAATTAGTTTTTGGTCATAAATAAATAGTATCAATACAATTATATTGTAGGACATTTGAATACTTTTGAAAGAACTCGTTTTAAAATTTTCAATACGTTTTTATTATTCCGAGTACATTTGCCCAGTACTTTAGCCATTATGAAGGGTGCTGTATTCGGTATAAATATTGTGATGTATAAATAGTGCGATGTATTACAAAAGAGATTTTACTATGCAATGATTTTTGATGAAGCGCAATATTTTGAGCAGTCACGTGCCATACGCGGCTGAGTTGACATGAAAATCAAATCTATTTTCGAACAAATAATTTATCATGTCATCTGTGATACTTAATAGTGAGATTGATATCAGGGGGGGACGGCGTTTAATCAATATTGGTGATGTCTTTAATAGTAGGATATCATAGATTATGTGGTGCCATGTAATGCGTATTCTTCATGAGGTGGTAATATGTTCGATATAGATAATTGATTTGTGTCAAGAAACACAGTCTTATACTTCATATTAATACACAATATTGGTCATCGCAAATTTTGATTTGTTGGGTATATATATATATATATATATATATATATATATATATATAGTGATGATCATCCACGTATACTGTCTTAATATGTATAGGAAAGAATATTAATAAAAAGTTTTGAATTTTTAAATTCAAAAAAAATTTTTAAATTCAAAATTTTTAAATTTAAATTTAAATTTTAAAATTAAATTTTTTTTAATTTAAATTTAAATTCAAAATTTTTAAATTTAAATTTAAATTTTAAAATTAAATTTTTTTAATTTAAATTTAAATTCAAAATTTTTAAATTTTTAAATTAAAAAAAAAGTACATTTTTAAATTCAAAACTTTTTATTAATATTCTTTCCTATATATATATATATATATATATATATATATATATATATATATATCTGTTTCGCTGTATCAACGCTCATCAGCACGGTTAGACATCCGATTGCTTTTAGCCAGGATTAACTGAATTAATATCATTCGGCGAATCTCCCTCTCAGCTGTAGACGTTCGGTAGAAAAAGGCGTGTACAATGTACACACGCCCGTTTAGCTAAAAGTGTTCTAATTCATTAATGAATGAACGATGTGTAGAGTAGCTACTGTTTTTTCAAAACCTATATATATATAATAAACAGCATGAAAAACTGTATTACAGCTCATCAATTCGGGGTTAGATAATCGTTTCCTTTAAGCTGAGATTGAAACTTGACCGATTTGTCATTAATTGACTTTACCCCTAACCTATAAGCACATGGAAGAGAAAGACAGATTTTATAGCGTGTTATTTACAGAATGTAAACAACCGGCAGTATATATATATATATATATATATATATATATATATATATATTGTGTGTGAGAGTGTGAAGCAGGTGTTGCATCTGCAATCACATTTGATTTGACAAAGTACCTAGTGCAGCCTCAAGTTATTAGTGACCGTATCATAGTTTCGAGGCTTGATTTGCCTGTCATAAGCGTTTCATGACCTTCGTCACCGTGTATACGTCCACTCGCACAAATACTGAAGAAACTGTAATGACTTTTTACCAATATCTCAGAAATGTGTTAAAAAAATAAGATAAGATTTTCTTGCTTGGTGATTTCAGTGACAAGTAGGTAAATGATAGTAACACCTGGAATGCTTTGGCAAATATGGACTTTGTACTGAATTTGAATCTGCAATTGGCAACACTTTCTTTCAGCACAGATTGATTCATAAAGTCACTTGGCTACATCCTCGCTTAAAAACATTGTCATATAACTGACTATGTTATTTTTCGTAAACGTGAATTGCAGTGTGTTTGTAACGTCAGAGCAATGCGTGGGGATGAGTGTGGTAGTGATCATTCAATGGTTAGAGGAAAGTTAAACTTTCGCATTCGACAAAAAGAGCAAATGGGGTATCAGTACAAAAATTTATAAATATTTCTAATTAAATGCGATCCAAATTCGCGTGAAGATTTACAGAATTGTGTATTTGATGGTACATGGAATCAATGTAAAGAAAAAGTGTATAAAACCAGTGCCCAAATATTAGGATTGAGGAAACACAAAAATCAGAATTTTTTCGAGGAAACGGATTCTGCAATTAATTCTACTGCTAAAAAGGCGAAATGAAATTTGCCAAAGTTATCGTAATGTATCTGAAAAAAATAAGTTATCCTTGTCGCAACCTTTTAAAAATGCAAAATCTGTTTGGCAACCTGATCTTTGTCAGATGAAGAATTAATTGTGGTCTAAACTTTCCTGTCAAATTCAAACGGCTTTGGTACAGATGAACACAATGTTATTATATTACTTCTTATGAAAGGTGTTTCCTTCCAAATCTTGATTTATAGTGCCTTTGAAATCGAAAGGTAGATATAGCATTTTTTAAAAAAATCCAAAACATATCCAACGGGAGAATGAATGTTTTAATGACTTTAAAACCGATTCATTGTTGATGACTCATTAGCAGTCTCCTACAGATTGATGTTATTCAAGCGATGTTAGACCTTCGATTTCTGGGTGAAGTTCAAAAGGCTTAAAGAAATTTAATCATGGAAAGTCACCTGATCTGGACGGCAAATTCGTAGAATTTTTTCGTTGTGTGGGTGCTTACCTTCTTGTATTTGTACGCTTATTGTAGATGTTTGTTTAGGTGGATCGGTTCATCAAGATTAGATTGTCGTAATCTAAACGTATTTAGAAATGGAACTTTGTCTCTGTGTGTGTGTCTCCGTTTTTGTGTGTATCCGTTACCTATAGACTCCGAAACAGCTGAACCAATTTTCTTGAAGATTTACACAGTGGTACGCGAGTACAACTGTGTATAAGCGTCTGCGAGTGTTATTGGCTAGGTTTTATGTCGAGGTACCCCCGATAAATATCGAAAATCGATAATCGACAAAATCAGATTATAGAAGGAGTGGTCCGATTTTAATCAAATTTGATACACTCAGAGACAAAGACATAAGAAACGATATTCAGAAGTTTCAAGGTTGCAGTTCTTACAATAATGCAGAAAATTTGATATCGATACCAGCAAATTAAAATTTGACTTACATCCAATCATTTTTCTTTCAGTCTACGATTTCGCTTTATCTGGAAACAACTATTGCTTTTTAGTCTTTCTTGCCAACGTCCAAAGAGTCTGAGCTTCAGGACCATGGATTAGTTTTAAAGCTTTCATTACACCTGAGCAACGCCGGGCTATACTGCTATTTTTTTTTAAACGGAAGGGTTGTAAATCGGTATATAATGATTATCGATGGCATAGCTTGATGTGAGCTGTTGATAAAATATTTGTAAATTTTTGTTGAGCCGTCTTACAAAGTACATATGTACCTTGATAATATCTGAAAGTCAAAATGCATTGCCAGCAGTTTGTGGCATCATAGATATGGTTTTCTCGGCTTTGCAGTTGCAGGAAATGCATAGAACTTTAGATGATTCTCTATCAGATTTTCATTAAGCCATTCGAAAACGTCAATAGGGACCATTCGGGGCAAATTATGATATTCGTCTGGCTTGGTCTGAGTATTTCGTGGTTTATATCAGAACATGAACGTTGATTTAAATTTCATCGGTAAGTTATTGTTGTGAGACCCATACTTAACTACATCATGAACTCTTCCCGTACTACATTACAATGTGAATAGTAGTATTATATGAGTGGTAGCACCAGAAGTGCACAGTCACGTACGACTACCAATATTGGACAACACTGGATAGTAATCTCCCCTTACGCTTACACTATTCTTCATAAACTTTCTGTTTAATATATCTTTACCTTTACACCGTGTTCCGTGTTTTCCTTCCGTGGCCCCCACTTTAGGTCCACATCAGTTATCGGAGCTTTTTGTAATAAATAATGGTGCAAAGCAAAGACATACACCTGCTCCTACCTTGTTTTCTATATATTTTGCTGTGAAATTTTTATGTCCTTTTCAAAATTGTGATATAGGTGTTTACCTGCGCTTCAGAACATCTAGAATGATTTTTGACCTGCGGAGATTCAATAGAAAATCTATATGTTTAATGTCGTTGTCAGAGTGTACCTCCATGGAGATGATGCTGAATTGGTGTTTCACAGTGAGAGAGATATACAAGCTATAATAGACAGGTTCTGTGAGGCATGCTTTTCCTTTGTTCTTCCTATAAGCTTAAAGAAAACAGAGGTCATGTATACACCATCCCCCTCTCAGTATTAAAAAGAACCCTATCTTTGTTAATGGACATAGATTAGAAGTTGTTGATACTTTTGTTTATCTTGGCAATGTTCTTTCAAGAGAGGGCTCACTAGATGCCGTAAGAAGTGATCGTGTACAAAAAGCAATTAAGGCCTTTGGAATGTTAGAATCTCGCATATATTCAGACAGAGGTATTTCAGTCAAAACTAAGTTAAGTGTGTATGAGAAGTGCATTTTAATTGTATTCCTGTTGTGTTCGTCAGAGACATGGACACATGGAAAAATATTGGAACGTTTTTATTGAAAGTATTTTTAGAAGATTCTTGGCATTAACTGGTATTTTTGTGCTGGAAAGTTTTGGAAAGATCACATACATTTAATACTGAAAAGATGCTAAAACGAAACCAGATAACCTAGAATGGTAACATAATAAG
Source organism: Ascarosepion bandense (assembly GCA_037127315.1). NCBI lineage: Eukaryota > Metazoa > Mollusca > Cephalopoda > Sepiida > Sepiidae > Ascarosepion > Ascarosepion bandense. The sequence continues at coordinate 1,987,141 of JBBBDQ010000214.1, forward strand.
GATGAAGGATGATTGCTTCCTAAAAAGTTGTTCTTTGAGGAATTGACAACCTGCAAGAATCCTCTTCACTAATCAAAACAACAAGTATGCCATTAAAAACAACCTTAAAATCTTGGGATAAGGAGAAACAATTGGGAGAAAGAGGCAAGTGATTGATCAATAGTGAAAACCTGTTTATGATGGTTGTAATAGATTTGTAAAGAAAAAAGTTAAGCATGTAAAAGTGAAAGGAGCCTTAAGAAAAGCTGATGATAAATGTATTACTTGCCGCAGAATTTGCTTGCCCAACGCTTGTTTAATCAGCCGCAAGGATACCATTGCCACAATATATATAGTCTTGTAGTGAAGAAGAATGTCCTGGTAATGAGTCTATATCCAAAACAACTCCAACTTACTATGCACCAACTTACTAACCAACTAAGCGATTGTACAACTCTTATTTTTAAATTCATTTGTAATTTATATGAGAGGCTTATGACCTATCACGTTGAATACATCGGTTCTCGCTCGATCACCGAAGTTAAGCAACGTTGAGCCTGGTCACTACTTAGATGGTAACCGCTTGGGAATACCAGGTGCTATAAGCGTTTAGTGACGGATGTGCGTTGTGGTGCAGTGGATATCGGCTCGGAAAGAAAAATCGGTGAGCCGAGTTCGAATTCCAGTTGAATACCCTGCATTCACTTAAGCACTGGTACTCTTGGTAAAGGTATTAATCCATCCCTTCCCTCCAGTTATAGGTTAAATAACAAGATTAGGACTAGGAGACCCTGCTCTTAAAAACAAATTCCCAATGAAGCTTGATACTCGAAAAGAAATGTCGTAAAAATAAAAAAAATAACCTTGCCCCAAAATCATTGGTTATGAACTTAAAATGATCCCATGAGGATTGATAGGTCGTTAAGCCTCGAAACAAACAAACGAAAAATAATTTATATGAGAACACATGCGAGAGTGCAGCAGGGTTAAAAAATCGCAAGGAGGCAAGTAATAAGTCTAATTATTGGGAACTTGTTTATGATGGTTGAACCATTTTTAAAAAGGAAAGATCTGAGAATGTAAAAGTGAAAGGAGCCTTAAGAAAAGCGATGCTAAGCTGTTGCCTCTAATTTTTCAGTTACCAGATACCATCGTCACAATGAGATAGACCATATTTCTCAGAAGGAACGCCTTCCCCCCAGACCAACCGGTACCCTGTGAAAGTTTTGCATCAAAATTTGAAAATCAACAGCTTGTCTAAAGTAGCACACTAATAGCCGTCATTTGGACGAAATAGCCTTACAAATTCTCATTACTCTATTCATTTGTAATTTATTTGAGAAGAATTGTAGGAGTGAAGTGGGTTTGAAGAGCCACTTGCGTGCACACGAACCTATCAATGCACATCAGATTGCAGTCACTATCATAAATGTGAAGTGGCTGTATTTTGCTTTAAATCTTTATAACCGGCTGTCACTCCTTGCAGTATTTACTACTTTAACATCTTTTATCCTTTTAATTTTTCTTTAACTATTTAGTTGATCACTATTCAGTTGATGAGAATATTCACGTTGCATCTCTCAGATCATATTTCAATTCCATCTTATTCAAACACACATGGAAACCTACCAAAATCTATCCGTACATAATTATCGATAAGACAAATAAAATATTCAGATCCACATGGAAAAAAGGCTACAAAAAATGGATGCATTAGTAATAAAAGAAAATTCCATCACTTAATAATATCAATTACGAACACGGCAACAATGTGCTTACCATGTTCAGAATATAAAATTACAAATATTTTATAAAAGACTTTTGTAATTGATAATGGTATAATGCATGCAGACATAGATTAAAACTACTTATATTCAGTAACACGTAAAATAAAATTCATCATCGATAGTGGCGAAAACTATAGCCGAATGCGCTCGAAAAAAAAGCAAAAGATTTGGACAATTTTTATATAATTTATGTTTTGAAAAGAAAAAATCATAACTTAAAAACTTAGTCTTACTACCTTGTCTCTCATTTTAATGAAACCTATATATATATATATATAGTGTATCGAGGCAGCAAATAATTTTCTAAACATATACTGATAAATATAAGAGACAATGAATGTCGATTATGTTTAATCATGAGCCGTTCTAAACGTCGTATTTTGGCTTTAATTTCAGTTGAAAATAAAGTTGGAGAATTTTTGTCTTCATTTTCAACTGAAATTAAAGCCAATATACGACGTTTAGAACGGCTCATGATTAAACATAATAGACATACATTGTCTCTTATATATATATATATATATATATATATATTATCGCTAGTGGTCTAGCTGTTAAGAAATGGCTTTTATATCAAGATACTTATTCTGTTCATAGAAGTTTCTAGAAGCCGTCATTTGCTATTCTTGCTCGTCCTCGAATTTCAATGTCACGTTTTACGTCATGTGATGAGCTATTTTCCCAATATTCAGAAAACTCTACTTGTTTAATTTTTTTATATATAAAACATATAATTTGGATTTTTAAATTGTTCACGCGATGTCAACCATACTTTCTGTTATCATAAAATTCATGGCTAGTCCTGTCTTCTCACTTTTCTTTACTTTCTTTCTAGGAATTAACTTTATGTGTTTGCACAGTCTCATCTGCTTAGCTTATGATATCAATATGGCAACCCCACTAATAATTCTACAGTACACTTTGTAGAGTTTCAACTATGAAATATATATCTTTACAAATGTATAAAATCGAGATTTATTATCAGATTTCGCAACAAGCCAGACACGAAGTTATTCAGACCCATACAGACAGAAATATATAAGCTTAAAAGGTTACAAGGTGCATTAATTTACATCAGAATAATTAAAACAATTAATTAAGCTGATTCTGACCAAGAATGTGTAAATTAATGATTACCGACGTGGACAGCCGAATCGGTGAAATTTATTTTAAATTCCAGCTTAGATTTATCATTCATCTTTACAAAAATGCTCTTTAGAAAGGCATGAAGCCATTCTTATCTTCTCATGGATAAGGATGAGAGTAAACTGGAGTATCTAATCTTGGATTTCAGTAAGCCTAAGAGAAGGAATCATTTCAAATATTGTAGAATGACATTGAGAAACCACTTCACTATTTTTCCAATGAAATTATAGCATTTATCAGATAAAAAGCGGGCAAATTCAAGAGACATTGTCGCCTATATTCTGAAGATTGGTGGCTTTAATAAATAAGAGAATTATATGTCCTAAACGTAACTACTTACTATCTGGAAAAAACTGAAGGTTCCTTTTTAAGTTTTTTTATCCTGTTTAAGAAAAATGTTGCGCTTTGTAAAATAATCTAAACTTACTTATAAATGGAACTTTGTCTGTGTGTATGTATATATGTGTCCGTTACCTATAGATTCCGAAACGGCTGAACCGATTTTCTTGAAAATTTACACAGTTGTACTATAAGCGTCTGCAGGTGTTCTTAGCTAGATTTTGTGTCGAAGTACCCCTGATAAATATCGAAAATCGAAAAAATTGGGTTATAGAAGGAGTGGTCCGATGTTAATCAAATTTGATACACTCATAGACAAAGACATAAGAAACGATATTCAGAAGTTTCAATGTTGCAGTTCTTACAATAGTGCAGAAAATCGATAATATATATATATAAAAGGTAAGATGTTTGTGTGTGTGTGTGTGTGTGTGTGTGTGTGTGTGTGTGTGTGTGTGTTTATCTGCCTGTATGTCTGTATTTTTTTCAGCCCATTTATTTTAGATTTTGCTTCGGGTTTGGCTCTAATAAGTATAATTTTATTTTTTAGTCTCAGCCATGATACCATTTAATCAGAGAACTTATTTAGCCTTCAAATTTCTGTTTACGACGAAAGATCTTATTTGATATCGATACCAGGAAATCAAAATTTGACTTACATCCATTCATTTGTTTTCAGTCTAGGGTTTGCTTTAACTAGAAACAACTATTGCATTTTAGTCTTTCGTGCCAACGTCCAAATAGTCTGTGCTCCAGGACCATGGATTAGTTTTAAAACTTTCATTACACCCGAGTAACCCCGGGCTATACTGCTACTTTTCTATAGGTGATCCTAATACAATAAGGAACAAATAGAAAACGTTTATCTATTTATAATTCCTTAATTATATTTATGCTCTATGAAAAATTAAATATGGAACATAAAATAATATTTATTGACATTTTGTGTTCGTTGAGTTTCAGTATTTATGTAATCAGTTCCAAAATAGGTATCTTTTGAGATGACGTCACGATTTACTTCCATCTTAATAAGACATCTGCCAGGTTTGACAAAGTAAACCTTGCCGCTACTTTTGAAACGAATCGCCAATCTGTAGTTAACAGTAACAAAAATGGCTTGATGACTTCAAAACAAAGAAAATGGCTTAATGACTTCGAAACAAAAAAAATGGCTTAATGACTTCAAAACAAAATTGCTCTGGTTTAACCACCACAGATAAACTGTATTATCCACCATCAGCATGGTAGATTCCAACCTCCTGGAGATGTACACCCTGCATCTTTTTGGCCAAACTTTTTCAACTGACCTGAAGTGAAAAGGCTACATTGAATCTATATCTACATCCACTGCTAGGTTATTTTGGTCACTGTGTTGGGCCAGAAAGTTTTTCTCGTCAGAATCGTTCTCGAACATTTATAAATCTTCCATTTGACCATGCATTGAATAGTGTCACCATATCTGGACGGGTATTCCTGCCATTTATTTCAAGGTTCTTGGGCAAATCTAAAGAATTATCTGCAATGTAATCGATCCTGACTTATCATCTCGACTTAAGTCACTTATTATTTTAATAGTTATTAAAAATCGCCTGAAGAAGCCAATCATGGTGGAAACCAAGGTAGGGAAATAACTTCTTTATAAAAGAATATATTCAAACGTTCTACAATATAATTGTATAGAACACTTTTTGATACAAATATATACTGGTCTAACTAAACAATCAATATATATATATATATATATATATATATATATATATATATATTTCTGAGATGAGGTAGTATTTAAAGCATTTACATCATTCGGACTATTGTCCTCATCTTTGTTGCCATTTGTACGACGTTTCGACCGTTGTACACTACGGCCTTCTTCAGATGCTAGAAATTTCTAACCGAACATTTTATTACAATCACTAGGATATTTCATTTTCATTCCTTGCGATTGGAAGTCAGGAGTTTTCTCCCTCTAACCCTGCATCTTACCTGTTCACAACTCTTTGGATCAAGTCACAGGAACTAATCAACATCTATATCCACTGAACCAGTGGCTATAGACATTGGTTAGTTCTGTCTATATAACAGATAAGTTTAGATTTAGTACTATGTGGTGGAGATGGATTATTAGTATAAGAAAAGAAAGAAATTAATTGAATTTGGTTAGATAGGAAAGAAACATGTTAAATCTCGACTTAAAAGATTAGAGTGATTAGAGAGAAAATAGTCAATGGATTGTTCGACAATATAACAACTTTTATTAAAAGCTCTTCGAATGAAACTTATTTCTTATATATATATATATATATATATATATATATATACTAGCGTGTATATACATCGTATATAACACACAAAAAAGTCTACTATCGTCTGCCAAACGTTCATAGCTCCAATGTAGAATCGCCAACTAATATCAATTCTGCCGGGTTTCAATACTGTCTACACTTTATTTAATCAATAATTACTATCTTAACACTTACTAAATAAAATAAGAAGGTATATACTAAGACATTGATTGAAGAATGAGAAAAATTTAAACAAGTATATTTATGAAAAAACAAGGTTCAGAGTTCGACATTCCTTCAATGGTACACGGATTGTCAAGTATCTTATAAAAGCCGAGGACCAAAAAAAGCAGAAGAGTTGTTATAATAATCAAAAATAAATCCTTGTCCCTAAAACTAAAACAAAATATATTTATGAACCCTTGTTCATCGTTTTTTTAGTATTTGTAGATTGATTGCTTCACGAATTAGATATTAAAGAATTCTAACAGTACACGATGAACGTCAATGTACTTTCGGTCTGTGTAATTTTTTAAAGCAATAATTAGGTAGCATAACAGGACTCATTATTGACTTCCACCAATGTAATATCAGATATGCAGACGTGACAGTTAAGTGAGCACACATAGAAAGGTAACTTCAATAACACCTACGAGAGGCAGGGAAGGAAAACGAAAAGAAAGGACTAAAACTCATTTTTAAGAATAGGGAATGCATAGATGTCTGCAAGAAGTACGTACACACAACCGAATTTCAAATTGTTGATTAAAGTAGAAAATAAAACGATCAAAATATCTGGGAAATTTTGTAAAAGTAAAAACCTTTGAGACTCCGAAATCTGAAGGCGCATTGAGATAGCAAGTGATACCTTCCAAAAGCTAAGTAAGGTATTAAGAAACCCCAAAAGTTCGTTTGAAACAAAAAATAGAGCATAGAACTGTTTAGCAATATCAGTATTTCTATATCGCTTTAAATATTGTACAATCCGCTCACAGAGGAAAAAGAGACTCGATGCAATCAAAACATGGTTATACAGAATGATGCTGAGAATAACATAGACAAGTATGTGAGTAATAAAGGTGTTTTGGAGAAAATGGAAAGACAACGAACACTTAGATTTAACCTCAGAATAAGACAGTTGAACAGTTGATATTTGTAGGACATATTATGAAGAGGATACTCACATGACAGAATAAAGATAATATGAACAGAGGAAACATGCACATACACAGCGAGCTTGATTAAATGGATGGCAGAAAAGTGTTTAAGAGATATATAACGATAGAATCGAATTGTTGCAAAGAACAGGGAGTTTTGGAGAGCCATGATTTGTTGCCGTTGTTTGATTTTGATATCTTTAACTGTAACTTTTAAATTAGGTGGTCACTTTTGCTAAAAAAAAATAAATTCTGTTTAGTGTCATTTTTGTTTAGTCCTTTTTTCTCGCTTTCCTCTACTACCGTCTATGGAAAACTTGGAGATTGTGGCTGTCCGGGAAGCAAGTAAATGTAAAGTAAGTAAAGTTTTAATTTCCTGATCTTATTCTTAGATGGCGACTGATGAGAACGTTTGAAGATTTTCCTGCAGTCAGTTGCCAATTCTTTCTCCGGGGTAATTGATCGACAAACAAGGCTATAGAACCCAGTCTATCCTGCTATTCAACCTGGAGGGATAAGCGATGAATTCATACCTTTTTAAAGGGTATTGCCCTGTAAATGAATGCAACGAACGTGACTGGAATTCAAGTTCAGTTCCCCGATTTCTCATTCCAAGCCGATATGCATTGCATCACAACTCTACCAGATTGATCTTCTCATAGACATATTCGACATATGTGTGATAAGGATTCATGTTATTCATTACTCAGAGATCCCTTGGTGTGTTTATAAAAAATGATTTCTGGCTGTAGGAGATTATAGAGAATTTTGAGTCATTTCCCTTAACCACATGAGTGCGAATTGTTTAGCGTTCCCCAAAGTGAAAGTACGTGGACCCCCAGTGAGCATCGGTAATACGTTTTTGTGTAAAGAGGATATATAATAAATACATAAATGCAATAGAAACTAAAATATCGAAAGCAATAATAATGAGGTAAGCACGACATGTTGGCAAGGAAAATCACGTTATTAACAAGAATGACACATGACGACAAACTAAAATGGAAGACGCGATAAAAAAAATCAACTGCTTATTTTTTTCTTCTGACATCTGCTCAGTAAATTTGATCAATAATATATAAGAAATGCCACTCTCTTTCACTCACTTTAAATCAATGTTTCTCTCTTTCCCACTCTCTTATTTTATGATTACGCAAAATGTTTAGCATGTGTGCACTTCTATTTACAAATATAGCGATCGTTCCGTCTTAGTCTTTCTTCGAAATCCAAACGGTTTTCATCTGCTACAAGACTAGAATTGGTTTTAACTCTCCGTCGATTTTAGTGGGAAGGCAATCACGATTCTCCAGGGTTTACATTTTTTTTTATTATCCATGAATTGTCATCTTGAGAAGAGTTGATGAGTGGTTTCCTGCTGCCTTCTATATAGTTTAGAATTGAGAGAATATTTTCTTCTAGACTGGTTGTATACCAATGTTAGCATTTCCGTCCAGTTTATACACCGCTACTTCCAGTCTAGGGGAAGTAAAGTCCAAAATAGGGATATGTTTTTCTAATTAATTTATAAACACTCCCCTAAAAACTCAGATATAAAATATTCAATAGAAATACAGTTAAATTGCACTTGCAATTTAGAAAATTACATAAGAAATCAAAGGGCCAACAATCTTTAAAGAAATACGGGCAGCATAATATCATTAATGAAAACTGTAACTGGAATGACAAAAACAAATTCCCACTTGACGGAATCTGTAAAATAGCATGAGCTATTTACGAAGCAAAAATAAAAGATACAGATAAACAGAGAAAAATATACATAGGATGTACTAAAAGAAATTCTTAAAAACTCTGGTATAATCACAAGTCCACATTCATTATTTTAAGATTGTAAAAAACTATAAAATCATGTGTGGAAATCATAAGAAAAAATGATAAATACATTCATGTTACTTGGAGCATTTTTAAAAAGTCCGACATTGCAACGATGGTGAGGTTTGCAGATTGTGTCAAGAAGAAAAGTTAGTCGTTGTATCTTTTCCAGAACGATAAAGGGTGCTAAATGTACGGTCCGAAATAATGTATGGCTTTAAGCACATCAGAAAGTATATTTTAGGATCATACAAACCCGGATGAAAATGTTTAACTCCTCCTTTATTTTAAACTGTCAGTTATGAGTTCAGAAAGTTACTCTTATGCGTTTGAAAAAGAAAAAGCCTTAAAAAATCAGTTGATATAAAACACTTGAGATTACGGAAACATTGAAACCAAGATTGCGTAATCAGATAAATTCTAAATGAAAATAAATTACGTATATATAAACATAATATATGAAGAGAATACATGTATATATAAACATAGTATAATGAAAAAAATAAAAATGCATTAATAAGTAACTGTCAAAATATGAGGGAAAATAACAATAGGAGAGACAAAAAACGCTCTTGAAAATAGTTATTGTGCTGGTCGAAAGCGCATCGGACAATAAAAATCATGAATACATTTTATATTCCTTAACGTTAACAAAAAGGAAAAATATTAGGTTGTTAGAAAAAAATTAAATAAATCTTCCTTGTAGGCCGTATTAAAAGAAAGCCCTGAGCAATGACTACGTCGAATCCATTGCTAAATCCGCAGCTATGAAAGTCGGCTCTCTGTGCAGGGCCCGGAAATTCTTTCCGCCTGAATCTATCCTGCAATTATATAAATCCACCATCCGCCCGTGTATTGAGTACTGCTGCCACATCTGGCCGGGTGCCCCTTCTATTCTCCTCGGGGTTCTTGACAAAATACAGCGAAGAATCTGTAATGTGATTGTCCGCCTGCAGTATCTCTCTCATCGAGGTGACGTGGTTTCCATGTGCCTCTTCTATAAATACTTTCATGGCTTCTGCTCTGAAGAACTTAAATCACTAGTGCCCTCTAGATGTGAATTTGCACGAGATACTAGATTGGCAACTAGGTCCCACACTTTTATATTGAAACCGATTAAATGTAACCTCAATTTCTACTCCAACAGCTTCTTCTCTCGCACTTCCCGCCTGTGGAATTCCCTACCGCATGCTTGCGTCCCCGACGGCTACAACCGCCAGGAGTTTAAATGTAAGGTCAATAGACACCTCCTAACACACTAACTCACACCCACTCTTTCCAAATCTCTTCCTATGTACATCCTAAGTCGTCTATCACCCTCCTTCTGACATTTCCCATACGCAATCCCTCTATGTAACCCCCTGTGACAGGATTTTTTAAAAAATGAGCGCATCATGATCCACGAAACTTTAAAGTCGGCATGATTTTGCTCAGTTAAGTGACAAACTTCTTCATATTAATCCTAATAATGTTCTATCTCTATCTCGATATCAAACAGTTTACGAAAAACACATGCATGTCAAAGTATATTTTTATCACTAATCCACTGAAATAATCAACAATATTGGCACTAAGTTTCATCACAACTTATTACAATATATATATATTTGGCTAATAAATAAATTTTGTAGTTTTTGTTAATACAAGAAAAAGAATACAAAATTAGTCAAGGAATATTTCTTCTTTTTTAAAATGATTCATAAAGTTGCAATAATAGAGAAGTTAAGTAAGTTTTTGTACTTTCGTTTTCAAGAAATTATTTTGAATTTTGAATTTTTTCTTTGAAGAGAAAACTCTAGAGGGAAGAGAGAAAGACAGAGAGAGAGAGAGAGGTATAGTTTTAAATTTATCTATTTAAACTTAATTCTTAAGTCTAAAGAATTAAAAATTAAAAATTAAAAATAAGGTTACATATTACCAATTATTTGGTTAACAGTACAACAAGAATGATAATGCCGTATACATTTGGTACTATGAGAAAAATATATTTGCACACCCACACCTCATATACACACGGAAACCTCATTGAAAATTAACCTATGGAAAAACTCAGATGATGCTATTCAATGGTTTAAACAACTACGCCATAAGGACAAGGCCACATTTATTCAATTCGATATCAGAGTATTCTACTCTTCAATCTCCGAGAAATTGTTAAATGATAGCATCAATTTTGCTAAGAACTTCGTCACCATCACTGAGGACCAAGTAAACATCATAATGGCCAGTAGGAAAAATATTTTGGTCCACAATTCTTCCATTTGGATTAAAAATATTCCTTCACTAATTTTGTATTCTCTTTCTTGTATTAACAAAAACTACAATTTTTTTCTTTATCACTCCCTCTTTCTCGTCTGACCCACCCTCTAACCTCAAACTTTCTTCGACACTGACCTTTGTTTCAGGGTGATGAATTAGCGTCTTGGCGTGTTATCTGCTGTGGGTTCTGTGCGACTTTTACATATATGATCCTGTACGAATGTGTGTGGGTTCGACAAACGGATGGATTGTTCTTATTTTCTCCTTTAAGGGAGCGACATTTATATTCTTATCTTCTTATATGTTTTTATTTTTTTAATTTTCTTATTCGTCGGGTTAGGTTTTTGTGAATCTCATTCATGTAGAATCCTTCGTTGAATAAAGACGGAAGCTGAAGATGGCTCGCCTGAAATAGGCCTATACTTCCGAATTACCATGAAATAACGCGTCTGTCTTAATTTTTCTTATATATATAATGTCGTCAATCGCTTTTGCTCTTTCTAGATAATCTAGGCAATTGAGTAATTTATTTTACCGTGGAAGGTGTTATTTGCATTTAGGATTTTTAATATTGCTATCCGTGTTCGAGATTTTATCTTGGCTAAGTGTTTTTATATATTTTTGATAAGTTTATCGTAGGTTCAACCAACGGCTTTGGGTTTTATTTAATTTTTAACAAGCACACAGATACACACATGCACACACACACACACAAGCACACACACATATATATGTGTACAGATCCCTTATCTTAAAAATTTCGAGTTATAAAATGGTAAGCTGCTTTTCTTTTTGTTTTTATTTTTTGTTTTTTGTATTCCTACATACCGATACTACGTCTGCTTATACTATTATTAGCCTGAAAATTTCCATCGAGGGATACAACAATCAACGTCTGTTCTTCCTTTATCATTTTGTCGTATATGCATATATAAACGCGTGCTTCTGTCTCAGTATATCTATCTATTTCGCTATTAATAAACGGTGATATACAGAAATACACATACACACACGTATTTCTTCGTTGTATGAATTGCAAGAATTATATACGCTGGGATTTTATTCATAGCGATTAAAGATGGAGCTCTTTTAAAGGGCGAGAACGCTTGACAAATATTTTGCATGTGTCGAGAAGTGTATGCAGAAAGGTCGGAGATTAATTCGCAGACATTACCAAGGCCTTAGTGCCACTATAATGATGCTGCATTCTAAAAAAAAATACAGGACTACAGTTCTGAAAGATCAGTAAAGACATCATAATTCGCAAATCTGCTCACTTTTTTTTATATAATTTTTTCTTTTATTATAAAAAATCAATTGAATATCAACTGATTTGATCGTTGATTCAAGAGAAAAAAGAAAAGAAAAACAATGACATATTACAGAAATAAACATCAAAGAATGAAGTTTATTAAGGAAAAGAATAGCGGGTTTTTACGATGCCACGAGGAGAGGCTTAATGAATCAGTCTTTTGGTCAATTGATGCTGAACAAAAGCAGAAAACATTGTCGATTCAGACTGCTATCTCTTGAAGGAGTTCAGCAAATATTGATTGACCAGTAATCAACGATATTCAGTTAAGATAACCTTGCTCGTTGAGTCCTAGGTTTTAGTCCCTTAATCTATACACAGGGATGGTGCATCCTCTTTCTTCTTATGAGATAACTATTGAGAAGAAAGAATAACTCGATTGATTTTTATAGAAAGAGAGAATGAGGACAAAATGCAGATGTTTGAGATTAAACGTCAATATCACTAAATGTAAATGGGTGTTGGTTTAGTTCTCCAACGAAATTAAGGATATTCATTGATTTATCTACAATATAAATTATATTTTTTCCAGATTCGCAAAAAATGCGATATATTAGTGATTTCTCAGTTCATTGCGTATATTAAGGATGCGTTTTTATACAACACCTTTAATTTATTTCTTGACAATTTTATATATTTCTGTACTAAAGATTACCCAATACAAGGGTCAAATGCAACGCATTATTGAAGATTACTGAATGTTTTATGTAAAATGAATTTAATATTATGGGGATATGTTGCATATATAACGCTCTTCTTTTTCTTCTTTTCTTCTTCTTCTTCTTCTTCTTCTTCTTCTTCTTCTCCTTCTTCGTCCTCTTCTTCTTCTCCTATGTGTCTTGTCCTTTCAGGACATAGGCGATCATGTCCTTCCACGTCTCCCTATACCTGGCGGCTCTTAGCACGCGTTCTCCTGTATCGTCTCGCAGTCCCCGTTCTGTCATCCACCAGCACAGGCCCTTCAAATATGTTACACGCTGTTTTCTGCTGTCCATTTTTCCTTCTGTCTGGCCTGTTAGTATCAGATTCTCTAAGCCCTCCTTCCTCATTGCATGTCCCAGGAACTTCAGTTGTCTCTTCCTGATGCTCACTATTAATTTCCTTTCTGTTTCCATTCTTTCCAACAACTCGTTTTTTTTACATGCTTGGTCCACGGTATCCGCAGCATCCTTCTGTAGAACCACATTTCAGCTGCTTCAAAGTTTTCCGTTCATTTTTGTTAATATTATCCAATATTTACTGCCATGTTGAAAAACTGACATCACATAGCAATCCAATACTCTCTTCTTTGTTTCTTGTGAAAAATTCCTGTCTCGTACTTTACTCAGCTTCTGGCACGCATCATTCGCCATATCAATTCGCCTTTGGATCTCTGTGTTGAATTTTCCGTCTTCAGTTAGAACAATTTCCATGTATTTTAATTTTTGTACTTGCTTGATTTTAACATCCCTCACCTGTGTTTGGCACTTTAGGCTGCTTATTTTGCTGATGACCATGCATTCGGTTTTCTTGCAGTTTATTTGTAGTCCCTTCTTGTCACTCTCTTCAGCTATCTTCTGCGGGAGGTTCTGCAGTTTCCTTTCCGTGACTGCAATCAACACTGTGTCGTCTGCATATGCTATGGTGTTCAGATTGTGGCCTCCGTTGACAAATCCTGGCATAATATCTACGGTTCTCAAAATATATTCAGTGCACATGTTAGTTAGATCCGGTGAAAATACACATCCCTGTCTTACGCCCCTTTCTATTTTTGTATATCTACTGAATTCGTTACCTGCTCATATGCAGGCAGTTTGCTGCCAGTAGAGATTCCTAATTACCCAAATAATTTTCCCAAAATCCATCAATTCTTTGTTACGTATTGTATCGAACACCCTTGTATAGCCAATAAAGCACAGGTATAAGCCCTTCTTCATTTGCATTGCCCTTTCAGAGAGCATCCTAATCATAAATATGGCATTCCTTGTCCCAGTGTCTTTGACAAAGCAGCACTGTTTTTGTCTTATCTCTGGCCTGATACTGCTTCTTGCTCTATTCATCAGTATTCGTATGATCAGTTTTGTAATATAACTCATTAAGCTGATAGTTCGATGTAGTTCGCACTCGTTTGCACCTGGCTTCTTACATTTGCATAGGTCCTCTGGCATTATACCACAATTATAAATTTCATTTATTATTTCCGTATAACGGGCTGCTCTTGCTTTAACAGGATGAGATTGTCGTGTTCAGGATTGATTTTTTTACACTGCTTATCACTCCTTTTTTAGGTCATTTAAAGACATATACATATTTCTTTTTAAAATTGTATGACTTTGGGGAGAGGTAATAAGGATTTGCTAATACAAGAGTTAATAATTAATTGGGGTATACGGTGGTTCCATAACTTTTTCAAGTGCAAGTCTATATAACAAATCTGAGTGGAATTGGAAATCGCCATTCTGATTTTTAATTCCAAGGACAATCTAATTCTATTACACAATCTGCATATCTAAGTTTACAGAAAACGTAGTATATTCAAGCGGGTAACCATGTAGTTACGGAACAGGCTCGACGTTGTCTACGGTGATCTTAAGAGAACCTTTATTTCAAGTGATATTGTTCTAAACCGTGATATTCAGGAACTCATTTACACGGAAATTTGTTCCACAAGTATACCCCGGTGAAAATTAACTGAAACAACTGCTTTAATTTCTTTTGTTTTACCAGAAGTTCAGTTTTAGAGGCATTGAATTCACAGGGTGTAAATGATTTCTACACTTTTTAGGTCATTTGCAGTGGTGCGCAATAATATGAATCTACTTTCGAGGTGTTTGATGAAATTTGTTTAGGCTTGAAAACATTGTGTGATTCATGATTGCATCAGATTTTTATCACGCACAGACAATACTGTCTGGGCTGCCGATTAGCTGACTTAAGACTATTGTCTGCAATTATGGTTACTCTAAGAAAATATACAATATTGTAACGCTGCGTGAACACACTAGCAAGTTTACAGAGATATTTTAGGTGTCAGCCTTTCAAGTGTCATTCGTGACATCAGGGTGAAGAAACAAATTGGATCTTTCAGTCAAAATGTAAAAGAAAAACGAGTTCGGAAGAGAAAAACAACTCTAAGAGACGATGTATACATGTTCAGAGAAAGTGTTAAAGACCACAGGAAAACATTTGTTTTGCTTGAATTAATTTGCACACGTATATATATATATATATATATATATATATATATATATATATATATATATATATATTTGTGCGCGCGCGCGCGTGTG